>JZKD02S0447673.1:72912-90267 GCA_000966675.3 Picea glauca
TGGAAAGTGGAGAATACAACCCATGCCTTGATGTTGCAAGATCCCTTTCAATGGCTCTTTGCTCCAACACACATACCTTTGCTCCAATGCCTTTGATGAAGAAGATCCACAATCTGAATTAGAGAGCTAAAGCAAAGCTATCTCAAGTATAATCTATAGCAGAACTCTTCATGCATATGCAAACCTTAGAATTTTCAACCTTAGCCTTTTCCATGAGGGATCCCTCTTTATATAGGGTAAAAGAGGGATGGATGAGGAGATTAGGATGATCCCACTAAATCATAGAAGCGAGTAAGATCCAATCCGATCGTAGGCCACCTTAGCTTCTACAATATTCCCTTCTAGAACATTCATGAATTTTGACTTTGCTTAAGCATCGTCGCACCCTATGCACAGACAACCCGCGATGACGCCACAGTCCATATTTGGTGCAAAGTGTGATAGTCAAGCATCGTCGCACCCCAAGCATATATCAAGGTGCGATGATCTTCCTTGTCATAGTTTTTGAGGGAGAAAAAGCAAACCACTTTTCTCATGGAGAAATTCTCTTTTAATATTTTCAGGGAACATGGAAGTGAGTTAAGTACATGTCATCAGTTGATCACTGGGGTGACCAAAATAATGTGTAACAGTAGTTTATCCTTTTTCTCAACAACTTTTAAGAACTCTGTAGAGATGTCATCCTTTTGCGTCTTCAATTATGTCTCCGGCTCGGTGAGTTTGGTTCGTGTTGTACTTAAGGAATTGGTAACCTCAAGAACAAATGAAGAATTTAAACCTGCAAATGCATGGAGAGAAGAAGTTGCATGTACAAAATTTTCCTCTAGGTCAGGCCCAACTTTCCATTCCACAACTCTCCCTGTAGATGATCTGGATTTAGTAGACCCTCCCCTTTTTCTTTTGTTTGACCTTTTTTCAATGCTTTTTGTCCTGTGATCATATTAATAATCTCCAACAACCACTACAACACCTTCAAAAATCATAGTTTGTGAAGAAAAAATGGTATTACCTGGAATGATGCTAAGGGGGGTGTATTCATGGGGTGAAATGTTCACCATGCCCAGATTAGGATTCGATGGGCTTCCTGGGGTTTTTCTTAATTCTTTTTGCTTCTGATGTTCCAATTTCTCATCAACCTTTCTTTTAGCTTCTGCCTCAATTGTTTCCATTTCATTTTATCTTTTTTATCCTTCAAATTCTTCCGCAAGTATTTTGGCCTATGCCTCAACTATTGCTTTTTCACTTTCTTTTCTCAATGCCTCAGTCTCTTCATCTTTCCTTTTATCTTTTTCCTCAGCTTGTCTTCTTTGATACTCTACATCAACTTGCAGCCTCTTCTGCTCCAATTCCTCAAATTTATTGATATTCTCTTGCTCGTTGGTGATTAATTTATCTTGATCCTCTTGCAACAATCTTAGAAACTAGTTTTGATGAAACTTCTTCATTTTTTCTTGTTCAACTTGGAGTTTTTTCCTTACAGCATCATTGGACAATTTATGTAATACTTCTTCATAAAAACAAACTACTTTGAACCCGTCTTCATCAAAATATACCAACCCATAGATATAACATGACTCACTGCCAACTCATGTGGGTCATGTCCTTTTGAACTTCCTAGGATAAACATTAATCTTGCAAAGCCTCTGCTTCTTTTCTATCATGTTGTCCATTTAATAGACTACAGTTTCCTATGTGAACAAGAAAAGGAGGCCAAATTATTTTACTATATCTCATGAGAAAAGAAGTGACCCATTTATTATGGTCTAAGAGACTATTTCTCTCATTAAAAGGAAATTTGGGACAAATAATGGAAAAATATGAGGGGATCCTATAGTGCCATATACTATGACATAGGTGTAATATTTTCCTAGGTACTAGTAAGTTATCCCTTTCATCCCAGCTCTAGCTTCACTTGAAATTATATACCTTGGAAACCCAAAAATAATAGTGTAAAGAGGGGAGAGGAAATGATCGCATGCGTCATATAAATATCTCTTGCCATTTATGTCCCATAGCTCAGAGAAATACACATGGATAGGAGGTTGATCTAGATCCCAAATCCATCCAAGGTTGGGAAATGGAATTGAGGAACATATGGCATCAATTAAATAAGTTGACATGTAGAAACAAGGCTTTTTCATACCTAGTACATTTTTCATATAGAGACATATGTTGAAAGTCAACATCGTTGCCCAGTTGAACACTTGTCCTATCTTCACAATGGTATAGGCCATAGGTAACCAATCTTTCTAAAAAACGTGTGCACTTCTTTCGCCATATAATCAATTCAACATTTCTATCAACATTTTGTATGGTGCTTTGAACTCTTGTGTAGGGATAAGCTTATGCCCTTGCTTGAAAATTCTTTCCTCGTCTACCCACTAGTTCTTCATTAACTTGGCTGGTCCTTTTCTATTTTGAGCAATCCCTTTAGGAATGGCCTATTGAGGGAGAATATAGGTCCAAGAAGGTGATATCTATTATTGACGTCTTCAAGCTGAAAAAATGTTATATGTTTCCCTGATTTATTCAAAATTGTGGTAGTGCTAGGGTCAAACCACTTAAAACACTAGTGGGATGCTTTGTTGTAAGGGAATAATGTAGGTCATGCATCCACCAAGTGAATTCCACTCTTCTGGATGTTCTGGTATGCTTCGAGGTCTTCATCATCAGGAGGAAACTATACATTATTGAAGATACGATATATCTTGTCATACCTCAAGGAATGATCTTCTCCGATGTGGTAGGTCGCATTGGCCACTAAAACCTATACCCGGACGGAAAAAGATTCAAGAACAATAGTTGAAGAAGAAGGCCCCAAATTCTTGGATCTCCTGGTCATTTGACTCGCCATAGATTGTTCTTTATATGCTACAATTAACAAATTAATCATTATTTATCTAAATAACGAAAAATAATTCAATAACGTAATTTAAAATAACATGAAACCTTTGATTATAGTGAAAACAATGCTTCCAAGGCATTCCGGAGTTTATTAATGAAAAGCAGGGCAGTTACTTAGAATATGATGAACAAATATGATCTCAATTAGGGTTTCAGGGTTACAATATATGCATTTAATCACCCAAACTCACAAATTGAATGATCAACATACTATGATCGGTTCAAAACCATAGCATCATTTCACGATTAATGTGATTAGAAAGCCCAAATTACCCAAATCCATGTATCCGAGTGAAAAGGGGCGAAAATTTGAAATTTTTATCTTTCGTATCCGTTACTATCAGAGGAGGAAAGGTGATGGATTAGTTTGTGCTTCGAAGAGAATGAATCAAAGAATATTCCTTTTAAGCATTGATTTGTGTGTTGACGATGTAATATTTTGAGGGATTAAATGTGTGTTGTCAAAGCTCCTTGTTTGGAGCTCAATAGACTCAATAAATTTTATAACTCTGAATAGAAGGAATTAAAGAATATTATTTTTAGGCATTTGTTTACGTGCCAAAAGGTGGGGGGTGTAGATAATTAAATGATCCTTGATATTCGGTTTTTTTTAGTATAAAAGCTTATCGTCGTATTAACACTTTGATGCCAAATCAACGAAGAATATTCCATTTCAATCTTGATTCTAGTGTTGAAAGATCAGGAGTGCGAATAGTTATGGAAAAGTCTTTCGGAGTGTTCTTTCAGAGTGAAACAGTTGCATCTTTTATTCACACTCCAAAACAATAGCATCAAAGAATATTCATGTTCTTATCTCAATTTTCGTGCCAAAATTCAAAGTTTGAAAAAGGTTAGGGACGTGTATTCAGAGCTTTCTATTCAAACCTCAAAATATTGGGGATATTTTACGGCTCCGATAGGAAGGGTATCGAAGAACATTCTCTTCCTTGGGAAAAGTGTTGTCTCAAGAAAACAAAAAGTAACACACGAATGAATATGTTTTTTGAAACAACATGGATCGATTGATGTCAGCCAAGTCATGAGGTTGTCATCGTGTAGGCATGACATTTTGACATTCACATGTTTATCTTTTCACCGATGATTGATTTACGTGTTGATAATCAACATGATAAGTTACAAACGTGGGTCGTCAAACTATATTCATTGGAGTTGGAAGTAGATCATGAGAAAAATTACTCCGATTTTGAAAAAAGTAAGAATGGGTGTTGATATTAATCTGAATAAGATTCAAAAGGTTGATAAAGGACTGCTAAGTGTAGCAAGGAGATTGATAACTCCACTTCAAAATGAAAATGGTAGTAAAAAGAGAAGATTTCTAGATTGTATGGATAAAATGAACATGCCAATACCTTTCCAAGTGCATAGTAATATAGTACCTTGTAAAAAAAATTAGTATAGGGGGAACCCACTTAAAATATTTCGTGAATGAGATATTTTAAATGGGATGTTGTGGGGGAGTCACAACAAATGGAGACTTACTGGGAAGGACCAGTTATTTCTGACTCCAAATATCAACTCAAGAACCTCATTACCTTCTTCGTGGCTCTTAAACAATTTTAACAGTGTACATATTATGGATCCCATATCATCTAGCCTAATAATAAAACAAAAAAGTGATGTAGTATATATGATCTTCTGCATAATTAATGTGAGAAATAAAGGATAATTCATTAGTTCCTTGTATACATAGGGATTTTTACGAGGAGAGACACCATAGAACATTGTTTTATGACTGTTTATAGACTGAAGTGTGTTCCTCACCTCTCTTTTCTTGGCATTTCTTCACTGCTAGTGAGAATCCATAGCCTCGACGAAGTTGCCTTAGTATCATACAAGAATGGCCCCACTTCCAGTGAGCATCCATAGCCTCGATGGGTTTACTTGTACTTCCCACACTAATAATAGTGCTTTCAAGTTCCTGATGATCTTGCTTTAGCATTCACCCTTTTAGATATGTAATTTATGTATTTCTTTTGCAATAGGGTGAGTAGGAAGCATGGTGATACGAGATTTACTTTGATATGCTAGTCTTAGTCAGTGATTTATCTTCATAGGTCCATCCACATAAATCACAATTTCATTTTGATTTTCAGGGTGTTTTTAGGAAGTGTCACTAGAATTATGCAGAAGAAATCTGAGGTTAGGACTCCCTCTAAATTTGTGGCTAAATTTGGCATAGTATGAGAGTGATCACACAGTCAAAAGATAACTATCACCACTACCTAAAAGTGTTAAGCTTATTGGTCTAAAGTTTCTCTTTGGAACAGGTAAACAAGTCACTTCTTTCTGTACAACCATCAGTTGTTTAAATAAGTATTGATCACAAGATAACCTGATTTCTTAAACATGAAAAGGCACTTTCATAGGGAAATGTGTTAGCTTTCTTAAGCAGTCTTGGGTTTTTTCATAGAAATGACTAGTTGATCAATGACAATGAACAGAGAGATATTTTGAACTAAAAAAGGCCAAAATAAAAGTTCAACAAAAACAGGAAAGACAACATAAGGAAATGATTGACTGAAACAAACACTGCAAAAGGAGAAAAGGAAAGTTCAGAAAACCTATTATGTACAAAAATATATCACAAAAGGTGATTAGGAGAAGTATATTTTGAGTAATTTTCCATTGACATGGAGCTCCTTCAAATATCCCTCCAATGATTTGAGTTTAAAGGTTCCTGGTCCAATCTTCTCATAGATCTAGTAAGGACCTAGGCATCGTTTTTGGAATTTTGTGTGTTTCCATGTCATTTCATTTGCTTTATCCCATTTAAGCACCAGGTCACCTTCTTGGAAATCTTTGTTACCCACTAAATTTATGTCAAACCATCTTTTAACCAATTATTGATGTTGTGTTAGGTTTTTTTTGGACTTTTCTCTTTCTCCCTCTAACTTAAGGAGTTTATTTAATCTTTGTTGCATGATTGTACACTCTTCATCTTGTAGAGACAAAGCTAACTATAGGAAATGAAGGAAAGTGTGAGTTGGTAGAGTGGCTTCTTGTCCACATACTAGAAAGAAAGTAGAATTCCCCAGATAATTTTTTATTGTTACTCTATTGGTCCATAAATCATTGGGAAAGGCTAGATGCCAAATCCTCTGATGTTTTGTTACAATTATTTTCAAGATTTTGATCATATTTTTAATAGTAGACTCTGCTAGCCCATTCCCTCAAGGGTAGTAATTTGATGAATATTTAATTTTGATATTCTTATCAAGATCATATTCAGTCAATTTCATGGAATACAAGTAGTTAGCATTGTCAAACACTAATGATTCAGGAATTCCAAACCTAGTTATAATAAAGGAATCAAGGAATGATATCACTTGATTTTCGTTGATCACTTTGAGAGGTATTGCTTTCATCCATCTTGTGAAGTAATCAGTTGAAGTCAAGATATATTTGTGCAAATGAGAAGAGTTAGGATTGATCTCGCCTATCACATCCAAACCCCATTACTGGGAAGGGAGTTCAATAGTGATAGGTTGTAGGGGAAACACATGCTTCTTCTCCTTTCCAGCTACTCTTTGACATTCCTGGCACTTTATTGCATATGCATGGGAATGTTTGAATAAGGTAGGCCAATAATAGCCAGCTCTGAGTATCTTATGGGTTGTAGTATCACCTACAAAATTTTCTCCAACAAGTCCATCATGAAGTTCAGAGAGGAATTTATCAACGTTTTCTTTTTCAAGGAACCTCAAGAAGACACCATCATAATTTCCCCTGCACAATATTCCTTGGATAAGATGATATTGGGATGATTTGAGTCTGAGGACCCTATTCTTTTTTTGTTCCATATAATGTGGAGTTGTGCCATGGGTTAGATAATATTTCAATCCATAGTACCATTAATCAAAATTCACAGGGACATAACAAACTTCTCTTTCAAATAAGTTATACTCTCGATACAACACATCCTCATGTATTTCATTGCTTAGTACGTCCTCCTGTGTTTCATTTCTTACTGATTCAACAACTAGTTTTCATAATCCCTGACCTTTGACTATTTTAGCAGGCTTAATTTTGAGGTCATACTCTTGTAAGGTCGTTATCCAGTTAGCCCCTTTTTCCCCCAAATCCTTTTGTATCAGTGAATTTCTTACAACTAAATAAGGTACAATTACCTTGGTTTTGGACTTGATTAGGTAAGGTTTGAAATTATTTACAAATTTAAACACAACAAAGGCTTGTTGATCTACTTCAAGGTAATCCAATTCATCTCCTCGTAATTCTGAACTCATAAAGGTGACGAGAAATTCATATCCTTCTTGGTTTTTGTGCATTAGAACTATTGTAAATGAAACGCCTTGAGGAAAATGTATAGAGTATAAACCCTCGATTCAAATCTAGGATTAACAATGTAGGAGCTTGTACTATTTTTTCTTTGATTATGTCAAAAGACTCATTTTCTTTATACCCCCATTTAAATTCTATGTTCTTTTTTATCATATCTTGGAGGGGTTTCACTGTTTCAGCGAAGCTTGGGACAAATCTCCTCGCAAAATTAATCTTCCCGAGAAAATACTGCATCGATTTTTTGTTATGAGGAGGAGGAATTTTAGCAATTTCTTAAGTCCTTTCAGGTTCGATTCTCATACCACATTTGGAAATAATCAACCCTAAAAAATTTCCTTCATCAACTGTGAAAACATATTTTTTGGGATTAAGAGATATACCATACCTCCTACATATGTTGAATACTCTTCTCAAATGGGATATATTATATTTTTTGTCTTTGGAGAAGACGAGGATGTCATCTCGATAAACTACTACATAGTCCTCGACGAGGCCTCTAAAAGCAATGTTCATTTCTCTTTGAAAGGTTTCCCCAACATTGATCAGGCTGAAGGGAATTTTTCTGTATGTATATGTTCCTCATTTAGTCCTAAAAGAATTTTTGATTTGATTATCATGGGAAAAGTGAATGTTGGCATAGGGGCAGACCCAGGGTTCAATGCTACAACAGTGTACTAACAAATCCCTAACTACCGGCCCTTTCGGCAACACCTGTGAAGTAGATGAAGTCTCACTCGAGGTAGAGGTAGGGGTGGTTGCAAGAATCAGGTGTCTGCAACCTTAGCTGGGACACAAATCTATGATTGTACTACTTAATAAAGAACTTAGCACCATCAGTTCCTCAATATAGAGTCAATAACCACTTTTCTTATAAGATAGAACTTCACAGCATTAACACCGATCTAATGTATTTAAGCACTTATCATAAGTAAATAGGTCAGATCTGGTAGATCAAGCACTGAGCATATTCATGTATATCAGATCTATCATTCTATTTATCAGTAGCACTAAGCATAAGCAAATCTATCTAAGCATATCATAGCACTTAGCATATAACATATGAACACATCAAGACAAAGCACAAAGCATATAACACAGTGTTTACGTGGTTCACCCCCACCCTGGGGCTACATCCACCAACTCTTCTTCTCTATTGTCTTCGTTCAATCGGTTACAAGCACTAAGCCATCAAAACCCTTACTCTGCATAGGACAGAAGATTCAAGTAGATCGCTAGATCCTTCTTCCTTGCGCTACAACACTAAGCTCTTCACAATCTGCTACAAGGACTTGCACTTAGCTCTAAAAGTCTCTTACAGTCATGCACAAAGCACTTACAGATTCTACTCTCACTTAACATGCATTCACATCACATAGATGCACTATTCTCCCATTATTACATTGCCTCTCCTTCTATTTATACATACAAAATAGGCCTAAACATGGGTAAACCCATGGCACGACATCCCATTCCCGTTACATATTCCCAAAAACCCTAAAAGGGGACCAAAAGGGGGTCGAGATCCCGTGATCTTTGCTTCGTCTTGTGCTCTTTCTTCAATAGGCTGTCGAAGTCTCAAAATAGGTCAACATGACCAAGAAACTCCCAAAACTTGGTCAAGGGCCAACAGTGAACTTGATTGTAACCATAAAAACCATCCAGTAGTGAGAGCATTTTAGAACCAGATACACATTGTAATATTTGCTCCATCAAAGGAACTAGATAATTCTCTTTCTCTGAAGCTTTATTGACATTTTTGAAATCGACACAGAGCCATATATCTCCATTTTTCTTCCTTACAGGTACAATATTTGAGATCCATTGGGTATGCCTGATTGGAAAGATTATTATGGTAGCTAAAAACTTATTAAGCTCGACTTTTACTTATGGCTCCAAGCTCGAGTGCATCTTCCTTAGCTTCTGCTGAAAAGGATTAGTTTGTGGCTTCATAGGAATAACATGTTGAATAATCTTTGTGTTGTATGTCTTGAGATCATCATATGTCCAGGCGAATATGTCTTTGTATTATTTAAACAGCTTGATGAATGATTGTCTTTCTTGAGGAGAACATTTCTTTCCCAGGTTGATGGTATGAGGCATTTTATCAGATCTAAAATTTACCACTTCAAATTGTAATGATGAGCTATTTGTGTTGGATAGGAATTTTGGATTCAGTTTTCATAAAAATCCTAAGTATGGAGGATATGAAAAACAATAAAAGAAAGAAGACAAGGCATGAGAAAAGTGTGCAGTAAAGGCACGTGTAGGATTGAAAGTGCACAGTAAGAACATACTTAGTAGAGAATAAAGCAAGAGAAGAAAGTGGGTGAAAAGGAAGGAGAGCAGTTTGGTATGCTAAAAGCATAAAGACACACAAAAGCAGGAAGAATGATAGTTAACAGTACAAAAGCAACATTGAGATGTAAAAGTAGGAAAAGAAAGCCCGAACAACAAGTTAACATGGGTTTTCATGAGTTAGATTGAGTTGTAATTGGGTTTTTGGGATAAGAAAAATAGGATTTTGATCCCTAGAATCCATGTATAAATATGTAATGGGTCGGGTAGAATAGGGGTTCATTCGGGAGAGTTGATATGTTATATTCTATGTTGTTCGGTTCAATCAGGTTGAATTTCTTTATTCTATTTTTAGAGACTGTTTTGTAAGGAAAGTGATAGAATAGGATGAGAGGGAAAGAGTATGTCTGAGTGTTATGGGGAAGTTCCATAGAGAGAGGCTTGCATTGCACACAGGCTAGGAAAGAAAAGGGAAGAGACAGCATGATATCTCTATTGTAAGCGCAATGTGTAGCCTAAGAAGATTACATAAATAATAATAAAGAAGCCAGTCATTGTGGACATATCCCAAATTTGGGTGAACCATGTTAACTACTGTGCTTACTTGTATTTTATGTGATTGATCATGAATATTCTCTTTATGCATGTTAGACTAGATTTGTCTACTACAGGATCACTGTGCAATAGTCATGAATGTTACTGTAAATGGGTTATGTTGCAATCTGTAGTATAATGGTAATATATATTGAATTCGATAAGTAATCAAGGAAGAATAAATACAAGATAACGTGCACAGAACAAATAAGTAAGAATGAATCATATGATCTCCTCCCATTCCCACACTATTGCAGAAACTTGGTTCCTACAGCCCCAATAGATTCATCGGGTGAGACTTAACTTGCATGCAAGTGATGCCGAAAGGGTCGGTGTTTGAAAGAGTTTTTTGGTTAAGATAACTTGAACCTAGGGTCTTAAAACTGCATGCCAACAAGTGGTTATGTTTCCAGGACTCAGAATCTGTGATTGAGGGAATGTTTTGAAGGTCAACAAAGAAAGAGATCTCAGAATGGCTAGAAGAGAAGGAACAAGAATTTAATAAAAAAGAGAATAGAAACCCTCGAATGAGTGACAAGCAATGGATGCAAAGGTATGTGTACACAAAGCTACATGAGATTTTCTTTGGCAAGATTCTGATTATTCTAACCGGGTGGTTAGAAAGACTAGTGAAGAATACTTGAAGCTACCAAACCGCAACACCGAGGAACTGGATTCTTGAGTTGGTAAGGCAACGAAACACTATAAGTAATAAAACTTCTCGCACAGTTGATTTTTGGTTGGTCAATATATTTGGAGGTTATATTACAAAATTTATGATGGATTATACCCAATCATGTAGTGTTGGAGAGAGGGATTCCTGCAAAGGATTGTGTAGAAGTTTCATGAAATCATTGGGTACGTGGATAAAGATGTTGTTGTGCGACAAGTGTGTGATGACAATGGAGTCTGTTTTCTAAGGGGATTTTTCACACATAGGGGAACCGAGGGATGACAAGAGGATCGTCTGAAGGTAGAAAAGAATGAAGGAAGAAATGAAGAAGGAAGGGAGGGACTGAGGATGCAAAGAAATGAATAGGTTGTATCAGAATAAGAAGATGAGTTTGGAGTATTACGTAGTGGAAGGAGGTATAAGAGTCAAACGATTGGGGTTGAGAAAGGAGAGTCGCACAGTGATCCTGAGTGGAGAGGACCTTGTGCAATAGTCCAAATCATATAAATATCACACATAAAAGGAGAGGAAGAGGAGTTCCAGTCCATTCGTATAATAGAAGAGTCATTAATTCCTACTCAGAATAAATCCTATGTTGAATCCATGACCCCATGTGCATCACCACAATCTAAGGTAACAGTGGAACACTTATCAAAAGCACTTGTAGTTAGCAGGGGAAATCAAAATAGTAACATTTAGAGCAGTGGAGGTAGCACAACGAGTCAGAGTCAACCAACATCACCAAGGGGGGGTGCTACATAGAACAATATAACAGGGATAGAAAACACCTTGAGACTGCTTAAGTTATAGGGAGTTGGGTGGAAGGAACCTGAACAACATCTATTTGTCCGTGAGACAATTTGGGCCATAAATAATGTCCAGGATGAGTCTATAATGAATGCGCAGTTGGAAACAACATTTAGAGGTAGCACACTAGTCTGGTACATGAAATTGTAGAGTACCACACCTACAAGACAAGCGAGGACTCTAATATAAATTAGAAAGGTATTGTTGAATGAATTCAAGAAACCAAAATCAAATTCGCAATGCATTATCGAGTTGAAGGAAATCAAACAAATACAAACTGAGTCAGTATGGGATTTTGATCAAAGATTCAAGGATGTGATGGGAAGGCTAACGTTTCAAATCCCCGATAAACAACATAGGGAATGGTTTATTCCAGGACTCTTACCACACATCTGTGGTCCACCAATACAACAGAAAGTTGTGTCATAGCCTGAAGCTTTGGAGATTGCAATGATACTGGAAGCATCCCCTATTGGAGATAGTGGAGGGATGATGAAAGTACAGACACAGTTGGATGCCTTGATAATTCAACTAAAAAACCTTACAAAAGGGAAGGATAAATGAGAACAAGTCTGGTGTACCAAGTGTAGAACTAAAGGCCACCACAAGGACGAATGTCCGATATTCACGTTGTATTTGGTGACTGGAGCACCCAATCCATTACCAGGAGAGGGATATTGTGAAATTTGTATGAAATGGGGACACCATTTGACTGAGTGTCCATTACTGCAAAAATATCATAGTACACCAAGGAACTTATTTTGCAACTTATGCAATTCATTCGGACAAGAAGAGAAGGACTATCGTGCATTTTATTTGATGAGGGAGTGCACTTTAGATATGTACCAGATTCAGGAGGAGAATGTTGCGACAAAAGGAGGTGGTCCACAATATAATAATCAGAGAGGATTTAATCCATGAAACAACGAAAATTTTGGCAGAGGTCGAGAAAGAGGAAATTTTGGCAAAGGAGGTAGAGGACCGATAATATGTTACAATTGTAATCAACCAGGACACTTAGTTTGTGACTTCTCGAACCCCTGTACAACCTGCACATACTATAGAGCATTGGACCATGCGACAAAAGAATATCCTCAACTACTTGCGAAGTGGCATGCAAGAGGAAATCAAAACCAAAACCCAAATCAGAGCGTACATACAATATCAGCTGAAAAACGTAATGAAAGGCCTTGAATAACAGTTATTATGTGCATAGGAACTAGAACAGTGGCTAATGTAATGAATGGAGGAAATCAAGTTGAGCAATGGGTAAGGAAATCCATAGGACCTATGCCAACATTCGACCCTTAGCAAGAAAAAGAGACATATCAAAGGGAAAGAAAAGAGATACTAGGACCGGATTAGGGAGCATCAACATCATCTACACCTCATGTATGTGATCACACTATGCTAGAGAAGCCACTTGGGAAGCTAAGTACTCTAAGGGAGTTCTTGAGAAGTTGTGTAGATTTAATGAAATATAAAGTTGTGTTGAATGCATTATATGAAATGATAGATCATTGCACGCAAGAAAGGGAAATTCCTATCACGCAGAGGGTAGTGAATCAGGTACTTCGCAAAAACATGACCAACAAAGAATTCATATTAAGTGCACATATTGGAGAATATGATGTGGGTAATGTTATCTTGGACTTTGGATCTGATGTGAATGTGTTACCAAAGTAGACCTAGGAAATGATGGGGAAACCTAAGATAATATGGTATCCTATTCAATTAAGGTTGGAATACCAACACAAGATAGTAACAATTGGCAGATTGACAAGAGTACCTGTGAATTTAGATGGAGTGCGCAATATAGTAGACTTTGAAGTCATTGAGATCGTGGATGATAGTCAACCATATCCAACATGGAAGGAATGGGATTAGTGGGATGAGAACAAGGAATAAAGGATGGTTTTTCTTATTTGGGAATTCACCACCTTTTGGGATTCTCTATCTCTTTGAGAGGCTTCTAGCCAAGTAGTAGGGTCAGTCATTAAGATTTATGCACATATATATTCCTTTAGACAACTAATAAAGCATTCCCTAAAGAAGGTATTTGACATGTCTTTAACGCAGAAAGAAATTTTCTCAGAAGTGGAGATGAACTCTTTAACTATCTAAAGTTTGGGTGAAAACCCTAAAACCATTCAAGGAGAACCTAGCTAGAGAAGATCACACAAAACTTGCAAGAGAATTGAGAGAGAGAGAGAGAATCTATTAATCACAACATTAATAATGAGTAATACACACACATATAAGTAGTCCAAGAGAATCAATGCGCCAATCTCAGGGAGTACATGTGCCAATCTCATGGAATACATGTGTCATGCACCATAGGAGTGATTTGAAGGAGATATGGGCACTAACTCATTGTAATGGGACTCGACTGTAAGCTAGTCTCGGTTAACTTTTTACGAAGAAATAATTTAACTGAGTGACAAGTATGGAGACCAAGAATAACACATTCATGCAAAGGAAGTGCACCCTCATGCCCTAAAATCTAGAAAATATATGCATGAGTGGTCTTCCACTAGTCAACTAAGATCAATTGTGGGTGAAATGAAATCCTAATTGAAGTGGCAATGTGCCCTACCTTTTAGGAAGCACCCTAATTTTTAGGAAATCTCCTAAAAAAAATATGAGACCCTTTCCGTGACTAAAAATACCTCTTTTGTCTTTCAAAGATTAAATGGAATCGCCTTGATTTTGAAGTTGAATTCTTCATACATCTACATCTGCTCCAAATCCATGCTCACCATCACAAATCAATCCCATTTCAAACTCGATTGCACATTGTATTCGACTCCCGTGCAAGTGAAAAGAAATGAGAGACTTTGGTACAAATTTTGACATCATCCTAACATTGATAGTAAAAAACAAGGTCGGTTTTGTTGGAAACATGCCAACAAATTTCCCATGTGGTCACATGCACATGCATGCAACTATATTAAGAATGTGCATGCATGCACTCTTCCATGAACAAATTATGTAACTCATGGATCTAATTATAATCAGTTAGTTTAATTGTTTGAGAGATGTTATATATACGAGCATGTGTGTAAAGTGTGTGAACAAGACAGAATATTGTGTAGTACAATGTGTCTGTGAGGAGAGGATGGTTATATCCCTGTGTTGACTATTGTAATTCTCCCTTAATTAATAAGAATACCGATTATCATTGCTTTGTAGTTTTTTCCCACATTGGGTTTCCACATAAATCATTATGTAAATTGTAATCGTTGTTGTGTTTTGTTTGCTTTGAATTTCCACATAAATTCTGACAACCCTTTAACCCTTTAAGGCAAGTTGAAATTTTGAAAAAATTAAAATGCCACGTAATAAAAAAAACTCAAATATATTTGGAAGATCGACGTTATGGTGATCATTGATGACCGAATGAGTTTTTTTGCTTCTTAAAAACTGTATCAAGTGTCCAAAGACCGATGCAGATCCGATGAGACGTGGTCACTATTTTAACATCTTTATGTTGGAAATGCAATGCAATGCAAGGGTGTCGTATTCCAATGGAATGAAAGGTGTCGATTCCGTCGTGAAAGAGCGTCGATTATGTGTCAGAATTTTGACGCGTTTTCTAAGTACCAACGACGTGTCTATGTTGCTGTTGCAATTCCTTTTTCATTTTCATACGTTGTCAGAATGCCAACAGTTGCTCACATTTTGTTACAAGTCCTAATCCCGATGCCTTATGTCATCCGGATGCCTTATGTCATCCGGATTCGAAAGTCCATTAAATGGAACGCCATTTAAAAATAAAAAAAATTAAATGGAAGAACCAAGTATGAGCATGGAGGCTAACAAAAACTTTGTGTTGCTTCATTGCAAGAGATTAAGTCATTTATATGCCTACTAGTGTATGGTGAATCTATCTTTCAATGATCACTTTTGCAATTGGTCCAATGAAAATACAAGTCCCTAATCTAATCTAGGGCATTTTTTTTTAATTGTGAATGAAGAGAGCATGATTTCGAAATCAATGTTTCTGAATTGTTACATAGGTTCACACGGTTATAGTTGTTTTCCTTCTCAATATGCTAGGTTCTCCATCATAAACCCACAACATAAAAGTTTGAATATTCACAAGTGCAAGCTACAAAAGTGAGATTGTGGAAGTCTTTGACACCCAAAATATGCTTTGTAAAAGACCAGATCTATAATGACAAATTGCAAAATTCCTTGTAGCCTTTAAAAGCTCATGAGATTCCTTCAAACTTGATATTTTTTAAGAGAGGGAGTTGTCATTACTAATATAGATTCTATATTTTTTGTTTGTATGCACACTCAATGCACCACAACCTATAATGGTTATTTTTTTTGTTTACATTCAAATATTTTTAGAATTTTGTAATAGTGGCACCTCATTTTTTCTTATAACATATCCATATCAAACTTGTAATAATGTGTATTATGGATTTCACAATTTTTTAAAAACAAAACTTCTTGAGAAATGCATGTTATGAACCATATTCCCCAAATAGCATAAAAATAGAAAGAAGAAGTAATTACATGCCCTTAAAATGATAGAGAGTTAATGAATAAGAAGCCACTTTGAGAGGGCAACCTTCTTTTACAATATATCCCATGCACAAAACATAATCAGAATTTAAGAACCTTCCATAAGACGTCGTGGAAAGAAGACACGATTTTTCTTGTTTTTTTATGTAACCACGCACCTAGTATGATGGGTTTGTTGTTTATTGTTGTTTGTGGAAATTAGTTAGAACTTTGTGGAGAGGATCGTGGATCTGAGATGATCCACAATATTGTATTTCAGTTATTTATATGTAGCCTTCAGGCGTTGTTGAGAGAGAGGCATGATACAATGTAAACAAACCAAGAGGGTGATCGATCCCATAGAGGCCATAATGTGCAATTCAAGCTCGATTAATGGAAATTGTGTATTATTTGTGTATCATGGAGTTCTCTGGTTTTGTTATGTTTAATCCTAGTTTATAATCTCTATGTAAATCGTGATCCAAGTGTGTGCGACTTAGAGCCGAAAGAATCGTAGATCAGAGTGCGCAACGTGATCATTTGTTGCATATCAGAGTGGCATAGTGGAAACACAACATAAATATATGTGACGAGTCACTATTGTTGTTGGATTTTGCGCACAGAGTGACTTGTGATACACCAATGTTGTTTACCGAGTTCTTCGCAGAGGTATATCCGCATGCAGTGGTGTTTCTGCACAGAGATATTTCCATGTAGTGGTATTCGGTTGGGAAGGTATGAAGTTGTTGCCATGGACTTTGGAAGTAGTCCATATTGTGGGAGAAATAAACCATAGGTCTGAGGATTGTAGCTCATAAAAATTATATTTGACGAACCCTCATTTTCTTCCTTCATCACCTTTAGGAATTTCTTCGAAGACCCTATGGTACTTTTCCAAGGTACCTTTTAATTCCTCTGGAATATTTTCATCTTCTTTCTTCACTTCCATAGAATAAAGTTTAAACATAACTCTACTACTACCCTTTACCATTTTTTAGGAGCATTTCCATTTTATGAGAGTTGATGACCCAAGAGGGTGTAAATTTTAACCCTTTGAGTTCATATTGAATTCCTTCTAATTCAAATCTCATGAGTAATTCATTATAGTTTGTAGAATATTTACCCAATGTTCTCAACCATTGAATCCCTAAAACAACTTTTATTCCAATAGGAATGACACACATTGGGCTTGACAAGTTATATTCTTCCATACTACGTTTAAGGTTATGGTATTTTCCTCCACAATC
>JZKD02S0447673.1:114164-135725 GCA_000966675.3 Picea glauca
GGATCCTTGATGACAAGAAACTCATGACAGGAGGAATCACGAAATCCCGAAACGCGACGGTCCCCTAGTTATAGCACTCCAGTGGAGCACAGGTGTCAGTCCACGCCATCATAAGGAGTGTGGGCCATAGGCGCCGGAACAAGGGACAAATGTCGGAAGATCAAGCCTGGCCGTGAGTTCACACCAGGTGGCATCGGGGATCGGGGAATCAGAATTTACGAAGGCTTGTGCATCACGACATCATAAACCCCGAAACCCCAATGGGTAGCTATAGAGCCGCGGACATATGGTAAGTGGTCACATGGACCCTAGTATAGCCAAGGGGGCTAGCCAGTGTAAAGGTGCGTCGAGAGCCCAAGGGACTCGTGCACCATAACATTGAGAGGCGCCAAACCCCGACAAGAACTTAAGACAGTGGTCTTGTGAACCTTGTGGTCGTATTGACCAGGACTTAGCCCAGAAAGCCAATACGCTAGGAGCACATCGGGGATCAGAGGATCAGGAGTTCCGAGTACGTGTGCACCGCGGCACCGCAAACCCCGAATCCCGATATTTAACCAGGGGTTGGCATTTCGCAAATGCCAGTTTTCTGGAGATTTCTCACTTGTGGGAGATTAATCCAAAGTTTTTAAAATTATGATAGTGGGTGTGTTACAACAAGTAGGTCACTCTACGATGCGTATGAGTGGGTAGGTGTATGTGAGTGCTAAATTATGGAAACCATACACTACATATTTCCCCATTTGTAGGAGATATTATCCACAAAATATAATAGTATTGAGTTCTAATGAAGGAGAAGAAAGAAACAAAAGGATAGAAGACAAAGAGAAATAATGGTGACAAAAATTGCAAAGCAATCATGCACGGGGTAAGATGCCTACTAAAGCATGTATCATGAGATATTTCCCTACCATGACAAGGGAATTATTCACCTTTTAGGTCATGATACCCAACTCTCATTAGATTTGCATGCCCTTATGATTAATGCAAAGAAAAGTTGTAAGAATCTTCACAAGTAATATGATATCAAGCAAGTACAAGACTAAGAGAAAAAAAAAAGCATTACAACATAAGCCCTTTTTTTTTACTTTACTTGCAATGAATATTCTGTGTTCACTTGTTTAGGTCAAAATTTTATCATATTTTTTACCCTTTTAGCATATGAAACATTTTCAAACATATTTGCATAGGCATTAGATTGAAATTACCTACGTAAAAATGTTCGATAAAATGGTTGAAAATATTTGTATGGATAATTGTTTTTCAAGATAAGAGTATTTTTCATAAGAAATACTCTATATTTCACTTGAATAAAATTATGAATAAATAAACAAACAACTCAATTTGAAAAGGATTAATATCTCACCACTCCAAAAACATGAGAAGAGCATAAGAGATCAAGAGAGGAATATATTGGCATTTCTTATCAGTTAAGGGTTTTAAAATTCTAGGTGACAAGTTTTATTTTTATTTTTTGCATCATAAATTTATTTAGATAATAGTTAAATGTACCATGTAATATACTGACCCCAATGGATGATAATGTGACAAGTTTAACTAATATATTTAGGATATTAGTGGGTAGATTAGGTATACCTCAAGATTAGGATGATGTGTGAAGAATAGTTTATGGTTTACGTCGAGGAGGTAGTTAGACAACCAATATTGCAAAAGGGGTAACCATGTTTTGGTAGTTCTTCACATATTATAAATAGTGAAATTATGGTGCTTGTATTTATAGATAGGTCTTATTTGAAACCCTAAAAGGTTGCAATTTCCTTCATCTTATGTGACCATGGAGATAGAGATATTCAAAGAACAACAAGGCCCTTAAACAAGAATGACACCACAAACAACAATGCATATTATCATGCACTAAAAGAGGGTTTGTGCACAACAAAGAATCATGGGTAAGCAAAATTACAGTGTATATAAACTTTGAAATAATGTGTAAAAATATGTTGGGTGAGCATGAATTCAAGGATAAACATCGTATATCATTTCATTCAATTTGGAGGAATTTTTTCAAGAAAAAACTCGTAAGAAAACCCCTGAGCACTTTCCTAAAATTTGTGGATTCCAAATGTAAACCTATTGGAACTTATTACAACAATTGACCCGGTAGGGACATCAAGTGAGGCATGTAACATAGGCATAAAACTCAAGGAATAGACCTCGATATCTCCTACATAAATCTCAAAGAACTCAACCACTCAAGCTACCCCATTGGACTTAAAGTGGTAAGGAATATTGTCAATTATTTCTACATTTTGATATACATCATAATGGTGGAAAAGGATATAATGTTGATGTGAAATAAATTTTCTCTTCGCTGGTGTTTAATTTTTCCAATGCAAACATTAGTTATTGAATCTTGTGATTGATTTTAATTTCAATTGTCTCCTGGTCTGACTTCCCACTCTTTCCATGCAGCCTATTTTAGTTGTGTTTATTTATATTTGTCTTGGGCACTTTCCTTTTTATGACTATATTTTTGGATGCCTTTCGGAACAAGTTTTCATAGGTTGAGTATTTTTTCCTTGTATCCTTAGCTTAGGATGTCTTCATAGCTTTTTTTGGTATAAAATTTATTTATTCTAATAATTGTATTTTAATAGAATTATAAAGCATGTTATCAACAAAAAACAATTATGTGCTTCTTATATATTCAAAGAATAAATTTTGTTTCATGTACAATAATTATATACACCATGGGAAAGAAGAAACAAGGTTTATATAATTCACAAATATTAACTCAAATTCAAATTCAAAAGTTACATCCTTTAATAAGATCATTATTCACAGTCCTTATCTATGTCATTAGTGCCTAAAGTTGTGGGAATTTCAATGTTCATGAACATTCATTTACTCTAGGTATGTATGGAATAACAAACCATATGTTCTCTATTAGAATATGGTTTAATACTGAGAGGGGGGGGGAGGTGAATTTGTATTAAAAACTTTACAAAATCTTTAAATAATTATTTATTAACTTTATTGATCAACAAGAAACTTCAATAAATAATATCAATAAATATAATCTTAAATTACAATTTACAAGTTTTATATGAAGATTGATTTAGAGCACCAACTCTAGGAGACAACAATCCCCTTGTTCAGGGCACCAGGTCCCTTGATTTAGGGAACCAACCCTGGGAAGCACCAACTCCGTAGTTTTAGGGCTCCAACCCTAGGAAGCACCAACTCCCTGGTTTTTAGGGAACCAACTCCCTACTTTAATTATCAAAGGATACTAATCCTTCCTTGCTCCTCCCTTCCACCCTCACTTCATAGGTATCTTTGTCTTTCTTCCTTGGACTCTACACTTGCTTCAGATCTTCTGATGTAGACCACAGACATGACTTCCTTCCATTACACTTTTTTGTTTATATAATATTCCAAATAGGTATGAATTTGAACCATTGCATCTTTTGAAAATGAACCATTACACCTCTTCTTTTAATTTTAACAATAATGTTGATAACAATTTATTTAACTTAAAGACGTCAAATCATTTGTATTTTATCCCTTCATGTGTAAACAAAATCTTGTAGCGTCAATGGAATGGTTGTGTGCAAATCTTTCAAATTATTCCACATGCCTTTTAAACTGGAACAAAATTTGAATTTTGCACAGACATTTCCTTCAATCCACTTTCATTGTGTCCGCGGGCTCGAAACCACAGGCTTATCCACTTTAAGCATTGCTCCTAGTGCCTTTCCCTTATTCTTCTACACAAGACCTCATTAGAAAATGTATGCGAGCTTTTTTACTTCTAGGCCCTTCACACCTCTAATCAACCCCTTTACCTTATCATGAGACCAATGTTGGAACCAAGTCCTCCAGACTTCGGCATTTTGGACATTGTTGTTGTTAGGAGAAGTTGGACATCCCTAGAGGCAATAATCATGGGGTGATGTGGCATGATGACATCCCCTAGGTTGACGTGGACCTGCTGATGTGGAGCCACGTGTCACCTTGATTCGTGACTCTCACAGACCTTATGTGCCAAATGGGCCTTGACACTTGTCACCATTTGATTGGGCCACATGTCATCTTTTCCCTCTTCCACATGTCCCCCTCCTGGATAATTTATCTAGACTTCTTGATCAAATGGTTGAGAAAGGTCCCGAAGGGATATTAGATCGACGGTCTACATGATTTTTCTACTCAGGTACTCTGGGACTTCGAGATATTACAACTCTAAGGTTGTTCAACTACCCCCAGAGTTATACATGTCGAAGTGGTCATAAAGCGTCGATGACCACTTACTGTCAGTCAACACCTTTCACTTACTCTATCCTTCCACTAATGCTATATTTGATGGCTAAAATTACTCCCAAAGTTCTTCCCTCAATATAATGGTTGGTGGGATTTTTGGGCTTCGGAACGTTAGGACTTCGGGATATTACAATTTAAAGTTGTTCAACTCCCCCAGAGGGTCAACGTTGGATGACCATGATCAATGGTTGGGATTTCAATCGATCTACCTATCAGATCGGATGGCTGGTGGGATTTCACAACTTCACAATTTCGTGCCCCTACCTTGTCTCCAATAATCATCGAAGTGGCAAAGTTCTGAAGTCCCGAAACTTACGCTATCATTCCACTACTTGATCCAACGACTGACGTTGATTTGCACGATCTGATGGTTGATATTTCTTTTGAATTTAAGGTGATATATGATGATCCTCATTAATATATCTCCTTGATCCAACGATCTAGATTCCTCCTTGATTCAACGGTGGAGATTTCTCCCTAAATTCAAAAGGGAATGGTCACAATACCAGAATCATTTACAAAGGATATTTGTTTTCACAATGCTCTAGATTCTTTGCTATCTCTACAAAACTATTTCTCCTGAGATTTTATTTCCTCCTACATGTTCTTCTGCATACTTTTTCCATGTTTCACATCAATGACAATCGATCTTCCAACAATATCCCCCTTTGTCATTGATGGCAACTTAGTAAAACCTTTCTTATAAATATTATCCCCCTTTTTTTGTTTTACTGTGTATCCTCCCCCTTTGACAGAAATTACATAAGGGATCTTCCTTTGCTCTCCCCGAGATGATGCCCCCCTGTGCATGTGCTCCCCCTGTCTCATGAATAATTTGCAGTTTTAATGAGGTATGGAAATTACTCCCAATTTCTGTCGAAGATTTTCAAAAGCACTTTTTGGTAGAGGTTTTTTGAATATGTCTGCAATTTTCTATTTAGTATCAACATATTCCACTCTGACTATCTTTTGAGAAACCTGATCTCTTAGAAAATGGTATTTAATTGGGATATGCTTGGTTTTAGAATGCATAACAAGATTCTTAGAGATATTTATGGCACTGGTGTTGTCACATTTGATAGTGATTGGATGATCATATTTCACTTGTACATCTTCTACGGTCTGTTTCATCCAGATTACTTGTGTGCAGCAAGATGCAACAACAATGTAATATGCTTTTGTTGTAGATAGTGATATAGATGTTTTCTTTTTTACTTAACCATGATACCAGCCATTTTCCTAGGTAGAATGATCCTCCACTAATGCTTTTCTTGTCATCTACACTACCAGACCAATATGCATCAAGATATGTAGTCAATGTAAAATCTTTTTGTTTTTGGAAACCATAAACCAAACTCCGGGGTTCCTTTAAGATATCTAAATATACTTTTTACTGCCTTCATGTGAGTTTCTTTAGGTGCAAATTGAAATCTACCTACTACTCCTACAACCTGCAAGATATATGGTCTTGTTGTTGTTTCATATAATAGGCTACCAACCATTGATTTGTACATGGTTTGATCTACTCTTGGCGAATCATCATCTAGGATTAGTTTGCATCATGTGACCATGGGAGTGCACATGGGTTTATTGCCTTCCATTTGGAATTTCTTTAGCATTTATTTGATATATTTAGTTTGGGAAATGAATATTCCTATATCCGTTTGACTAACTTGTAAACCTAGGAAGAAAGTTAGTTCTCCTATTATAGACACTTCAAACTCTTTCTGCATTTATGTAGCAAACCTTTTGCTTAGTATAGTAAGATTACTTCCAAATATGATATCATCTACATATACCACCACAACAATCATATATTGATCCTCAATTTTGATATATAGGTTGTTGCCAATAGTCCCTCTCTTATATCCTTGTTTTTGAAGATATTGATCAAGTCTAAAGAACCATGCTCTAGGGGATTGTTTAAGACCATATAGAGCTTCTTTATTTTACACACATAGTCTTGATTTTCTATTAATATGAATCCTTCTAGTTTCTCAATATATACTTATTCTTCTAATGTTCCATTCAGGAATGTTGACTTGACATCCATTTGATAAATTTTGAAGTTTTTGAAGCATGCAAATTCCAAGAACATTATGATGGTCTCTAGTCTTGCTACTGGGGAAAAAGTATCTTCAAAATCAATACCTTCCACTTGGGCATATCCTTTGCATACTAATACGTTTTTTTTCTTTATGATCTGTCCATTTTCATTGAGTTTKTTTTTTAATATCCACTTGGTTCCTACCACATTCTTGTCTTTTGGTCTAGGGACAAGTTCCCATGTATGATTTTTCTCAATTTGATCAAGTTCCTAGTTCATTTCTTTTATCCAATCTTCACTCTTGTTGGCTTATACAAAAATTTTAGGTTCTATTACTGAAAACATTGTCTGTTCTGAATCAAATCTAAGTTTCCTTCTTGTTTCTACTCATGCTTCTTTATCCCCTATAATTTGATTTTCAGGGTGATTCTTTTGAACTCTTTTTTATGGTGTTTTGGTAAGGGTGTTTCTTCTTCCTCCTTCTCATCATCATTTTGTGGTTCATTCTCTTGTATTTCTTCATTATATTCTTCATTTTTTGATTCACCATCTTCTTCATCATTATTGGTTCTTCTCCATTCATCAATTTTTGTTTCATCTTGAGATTTGATTTTTCTCAATTTTAGATCATTTATTTTCACATTTGCACTTTCCACTATTTTTTGCAATCTTAGATTATAGCACTTGTAGGCATTTTTGTTAGGTGAATATCCCAAAAATATACCTTCATCTAATTTAGAGTCAAATTTCCCTATATTATCTTCATCCCTCTTGATGTAACACTTACTTCCAAAGACTTTGAAACGTTTCACGGATGTTGGTCTTCCAAACCACAATTCATAAGATGTTTTCTCATGGATAGATCTAAGTTGTGCTTGGTTAAGTATGTGGATTGTTGTATATATTTCATCTCTCCAAAAAAAATCTAGAAGCTTAGCTTCATTGAACATACTTCTTGCAACCTCTTGAATAGTTTTGTTTTTCCTCTCCACAACTCCATTCTATTGAGGAGTTCTTGGAGCTAAGAATTGTCTCTTGATTCCATGATCTTCACAAAACTTATTGAATTATTTAGAGGTAAATTCCCCTCCATTATCTGATATTAAACATTTGATTTTGAGATCTGTTTCAATATCTACATAAGTCTTGAATGCTTTAAAATTTTCAAATGCCTCAGATTTTTCTTTGAGAAAATATACCCTGGTCAACCTCGTGTAGTCATCAATGATCAACATGAAGTAGTGTTCCCCTTGTATACTTTTGGTCCTAAAGGGCCCACAGAGGTCAATGTGAACAATATCCAAGGGTTTAGATGTAAAATGATCTTTTGTCTTAAATCTGACTCTTGTTTGCTTCCCTAATTGACAGTGTTTGTGTAAATTTTAACATTGTAAAATATTTATTGTAAACGGATTTTCAGTAAAAGAACAGAAAAGATACAATGGAAAATACAAACATTACACAGAGATTTTTCCCCTGGAAACCCAAACCGGGAAAACTAGCATATTCTATATTCATTCATAGTGATACATTGTTTACAATACAATATACATATAGGAGCCAGTGACATCCAAAACCCTAACGCAATGACCTAGATTAGTCATAAACCCTAATTCCTTAACCAAAAATAGAAAACCATCGGCAAAAAACCATGTGCCAAAAAACCGCCCAACAATGGACATGAAAATCGAGGAAACACGAAAAATGAGGCAAAAATACGACACGTTTCTTGAGACAAAAACATTTATCTGTGGGGCTTTCGCCTCCCTCAAATCACCCAGCGCAACGCAGACACTACTACTTGTGAAAAGAATATAACACATACCCAACATTCTCCCACTTGTTGTTTTCTTTGCGTACAAGGGGTTACATAGTGAACAATCCAGTGCAACAATGCCCATGGATCCTCTACACCAAAAGAACTTCTTAATGCTCACAGATTTTGTTAATGAATCAACAACATTCTTCAAAGTGTCCACCTTCATCATCAATACTTTCTTATATTCAACCATGTCTCTCACAAAGTGATATTGAATATCAATATGCTTTGTCATTAAATGATAAGTAGGGTTCTTCTCCAGATAAATTGCACTCTGACTGTCACAATCTATCCTTATAGCTTGTTGTACCAACCCAATACTTGAACAAAATATTTTCAACCATACTGCTTCCTTACTTGCATGAGTGGATGCCATGTATTCAATTTATGTAGTTGAAAGTGCCACTACATCCTGTCTTTTGCTCATCGAACTTATTGCTCCTCCAAACAGGTTAAACACATACCCACTTGTATATATCCTATGATCCAGATATTCATCCCAATATGCATCCACAAAGCCATGTATATCTACCAATCTGTCTAATCCCGGTCTTCCTTGGTAGCACAATACATAGCTAGCAGTGCCACTCAAATACCTGAAAACCCTTTTTACTGTTGTGCAATGCTCCTTCCCTAGTTTCGACATATACCTGCTCAAAACTCCCACTACATGTGCAATGTCTGGTCTAGTACATACCATTGCATACATCAAACTGCCAACTACACTCGCATATGGAACACGGGACATGTCCTCCTCCTCTTCATGTGTCTTATGTTAATATTATGGTAGTTGTGGGAGGTATTTACCTCCACGTGTAAACCTGACGAGAATAGAATACTCTAGGAAGCAAGAGAAACCCTAATGAGTTGTCTAATAACCCTAGAAGACTTGTCGGCTCAAGAAGATAACTTATATTAGGTTATTATCCTCCAAGAGAAGAAGTTAGCCAGAATAAATAATATATAATGAACAAACAGATACCCAGAATGAGAAGTCGGCCCAGGAAGTTAGCTAGAATTACTATAAATACAGGAGGCCAGTCTTCATTTTGGCAGGTAATCTCAAAATTACAGAGCAGCACTTGTTCGCACTGCAGTGCCTAGTTTTGTGCGCAGGTTTGAAGGAGAGCTGTTGGTGCAGCTACTACATCTAGCAATTACATTTTGGCTTGGACTATCTCGTGGCTAGGGTTTGGACTATCTGATCAGCTCTTTTTGGTGCGCTATCCTTGGGGAAAGGTGCACTGCTCTTTGTTTGGCTATCTAGCCTAGGGTTTGCTTCCGGAGTGATTCTTTGTAAAGGTTAAGGTGCTCAGAGGGTGGCTTCGGCCTATGGTTGGATGACAATCAAGATATTGTCAATGGTAAAATGAGCACATCCATTATATTCTAACAAGTTATGGGCCCACACCTCCTTCATTCAGTCTAACCACTGGAAGGAAACATAGACGTAAGGATATTAAGCTTGTTGAAGAACTGTTGCTAGGGTTTCTAGCAGGAGCAGTCACCATAGCACTATCGCTAGGGTTACTAGCAGGAGTAGTTGCAGAAACCTTAATCCTCTCATTGAGGCACGTTAATTGAATGGATTTACCTAATCTCCAGATAGATCAGTGCACCCTAGCCTAGCGCATCTCCTGGTACTCTCACCAAGCCAAGACGTGAAGTTTGAGCTTTTGGTCAAATCTAGGGTTGACCAAGTCAAAGAAACCATGACTTACTCTATGAAGTCAGAGAACAAGTTAGATGGAGCTTCTAACTTCAGAGCGTGGAAGACAAGGATTGACCTCATCCTTGCCAAGAATAAAGTGTTGGATATCGTGAAAGGAAAGATNGTGAAACCAGAGTTTGAAGAAGGAAAAGAGAAGGAACCGCAAAACATTGCAGCTATGGAGAAGTTCAAAGATAGTGACATCAATGTCATGAGTATCGTAGTGGACTCTATCAAAGACCACTTGATACCCTACATCTCCCATCTTGAATCGTCGAAGAAGATGTACGATGCCCTAACAAACCTCTTCTCAGTTAGAAACATTGGAAAAGTAATGAGTCTGAAGAATGAGCTTCGTGACATGAAGATGAATGATCATGACAACATAACATCATAATTTGTGAGAATCTCTCGGTCAAGATATCAACTAAAATCTATTGAAGAGGTTGTTTCAAAGAAGGAATTGGTAAACATAGTGCTCAATGGTCTTCCCAAGACATGGGATGCATTTTCCGCAAGCATGAACACAAGGAAGGAGTATCTGACATTTGAAGAACTTTGGACTTGTTGTGCTCAAGAAGAATCAAGGATCAGTGCAAAAGAGAAACCCCAAAAGAAGTACGATGATCAAGCCTTCACAACAAGATTCAAGATTTTTAGGAACAAAAGGAAGTTTGGTTCAAGAAGGAAGCCAAATCAAGAGAAAGATATTTCAGAAATACAATGCTTCAATTGTCGAAGGTATGGTCACTATAAGAATCATTGTCCCGAGCTGAAGAAAAGGAAGGAGAAACATGAAAAATCAGTTGTCGAAGAAAAGGAACCTACAAAGAATACCAAGCAGGATGAAAGAGATTTCTTCTTATAAAGGTAACAATACTCTTCTTAGTTCTTGTACATATCTTGTTTTCATAATCTCTATACATACACTGTATATCTATATTTTAGAAGATAATATGTTCCAAGAAGAACAATAGCTATGGAATAACAACAAGATAAGGATTGATATCATTATACAAGTCAGGATGAAATACATAAATCAAATCATGTGGAAGCTATTACAAGAGACTTAGAAGAAACAAGACAGAAAGAAGTCAACAACCAAGAGGAAATTGGAGAAAGACTTATAACACCTTGTAGAAGAGAACAAGGATGCAGACGGAAGTGTGGACGCTCCTAGATGGAGGGAGCTGATTATTCATCACCAAAGAGAAGAGCATGCATGAAGAAAGGATTAGGAGGGAGATAATCCTATGATCCATTGAAGATGATGAAGTATATATCCATGGTAGGAAGTACATGTTCAGTTTGACCTTAGAAGAAGACTTCTTCGAAGAGAAGCCTTAAAGTATCCCTGGTTGTCCATTCACATCCGTGATCCTGTGATGAAAGGAAAAAGTGGAATATTTAGGGAATGGAATCTATAAGAAACCCCATGGACCCAAGAGCTAAAGAAAAACATGAAGAAGAACATGAAGATTCCAAGAAAGAAAGAGAAGCCAGAAAAACCAGTCATTGTATCGAGAATCACAAGATTACCAGCTTGATATGAACTCACTAAAAGATATCAAGTAGAGGAACTATAAGTTGTGATTAAGAACAATGTATGGAAGACTTATAAATGAAAGCATTGCAAGATCTAGAACTAGAGGTTCTCCCAAATGGAGGGAGAAGACTATGATGATTACTTGTTCCAGTAAACCAAACATATCTCTACATGATTCATTATATCATCCGCAACATCCATGAATTGGAATTCTACATCAGATAAACGCAAAGACTGTTCTCCAGAGCAATTGAACAAAGAGTGTATGAAGAGAAACCTCAAGACTTTGAGGCATACCAAAAAGAGACCCTTGTATGCAGATGGAAAAAGATAACTTGGTGGAGGACCTCCAGTGCACAGTAGAAGCGTGGTGAAGATTTTCTATAACAGAGATATTGTATCAAGATGATTACTCAGTAGATCAAATCTCATGATGACAGAAGAAGTGCCACATGAATATGTTCCAATGTTCCAAACAATGATATACTTTATTGATCAGAGCTACATGAAGCCTTCAGAGAAAAACCAGTGTTCCAGACCGAAGTACATTTGAAATCAAGCATCACATTATCCGTGATGAAGTCCAAAAAGGAGCAAGTGGTTCTCCAATACATATCTCCATAGATGAGTAGATAACCAGGCATTTTGGTAAAACCTTCCATCCAAGATGAAAGAGTTTGCGTTCTCAAGCTAGAGCTCATGGAGACGACTTCCTTATTGAAAAAGGAAGAGATGACTCCCAAGTTGGGAGGGAGCATTGATATATATTTATTTATGGACAGTCATTTTTCAGTTCAAAAAATGGTCCAGGATGAGCAGTTTCCTTTCCAGTTCGGAAAGTGGATTGAGATTTCTGACGGACAGACATTTTCCAGTTTAGAAAATGGTCCAGATTGTTTATGTACCATAGACTACAACTTCCCATTGTGGTTAACATGGGGAGTGGTCTAGGGCAGTCTCTCTTCTTGAGGGTTACTCAAGAAGACTGGCCCACCTCGCTGGACAGTGATTTCTCATTGTGGTTAACATGAGGAATGGTCCATTTTGGAGGTTGGTACAGGACAATATTTTCCTCTTGTGGTTAATAGGGGAAATGGTTCGGAAATTCATTCCTTAGGATGTATTCATTCTCTCCAGGCTGCACTTTGTTTAGTGCCAGAGGAATGGCCCAGGGCGGGGAATGGTCCAGGCTCAGAAATCAGGGACAGGAATTCCTTAGGGCAGATTTATTCTCTTCAGTTTACACTTTGTTTAGTGTCGGAGGAATGGCCCAAGGTGGGGAACGGTCCAGGCTCAGAAATTATGACAATTATTCTTCCTTGCTTGAGAAGATAATCCAGATAGCTCATCATTGATGTCTTACCTTTTTAGGGCAGATACTCTTCTGTGATCTCATAGATGTGAGTGGAAGAATGGCCCAGATGATTAAGTTTATATCATAACATTATTTCTGTGTAGGTTGATATGAGATGATTGTTATGAAGACTGTATGATAGTATATATATACTACTGTGGTGGATGTGTTCCACTGTTCGTGACTATACGTTACTGATCAAGTACTTGTTTTCTACTTGGTGTGGTAGTGTACCACTGGATTGTAGTTATGTACTACTATGGATATGCACAATTGTGTTCTATTTTGTTCTGATTGCCTTGAAGACTATCCGCAGTTTGGTAAATGATTATTATCCAGATGGATGATTAAAGGACAGAGATTTCCCTGATGGAAATTGGTTCAGAACATCTACTCTTCTAGGACGTATGTCCATATTAGAAGAACGAATCCTATGTCACTCTGTGGAGTGAGCATCATGTTTGATTACTCATATAGAGTATGGTTTCGAGAGATGATGCAACTCATGACACTAATGATGATGATGGTGCTCATGATCTAGTCATAAGATAGTATATACAACTATGTTGATGCTACTGGGTGAATGGTATGTTTTGTGCTCAAGGCCATTACCTGTAATACCTCCCTAGATAGGAGGGAGTGTTAATATTATGGTAGTTGTGGGAGGTATTTACCTCCACGTGTAAACCTGACGAGAATAGAATACTCCGGGAAGAAAGAGAAACCCTAATGAGTTGGCTAATAACCCTAGAAGACTTGTCGGCTCAATAAAATAACTTATATTAGGTTATTAGCCTCCAAGAGAAGAACTTGGCCATAATAAATAACATATATTGAACAGACAGATACCTAGAATGAGAAGTCGACCCAGGTAGTTAGCCAGAATTACTATAAATACAGGAGGCCAGTCTTCATTCTGGCAGGCAGTCTCAGAATTGCAGAGCAACACTTGTGCGCACTGCAGTGCCCAATTTTGTGTGCAGGTTTAGAGGAGAGATGTTGGTACAACTATTGTAGCTAGCAGTTACATTTTGGCTTGGACTATCTCTTGGTTAGGGTTTGGACCATCTGATCAACTCTTGTTGGTGTGCTATCCTTGGGAAAAGGTGAACTACTCTTTGTTTGGCTATCTAGCCTAGGGTTTTCTTTCAGAGTGATTCTTTGTCAAGGTTAAGGTGCTCAGAGCGTGGCTTTGGCCTATGGTTGGGTGACAATAATATTTTCAATGGTAAACCGAGCACATCCATTATATTCTAACATCTTGGGACCTTGATCCACAGATAATTTTACACCAACAAGAATAGGAACTTTGATCGATTTACATTCCTGCATATTAAACCTCTACAATATTTTCTCGACATATTTTCTCTGATTTAACTAGAGTTTCCTCTTTTTCTGATCTCTTTTAATTTCCATGCCCAAAATGAAATTTGAAGCACCGAGATCATTCATGTCAAATTTAGAGGACAACTGAGTTTTCACATCCTGGATAATCTCCTTGTTGTTTTGTATCAACAACATGTCATCCACATACAATACCAAATAAATCAAATGATCACCAATTAATTTGAAATACACACAGTGATCCTCTTTGCTTCTTGTGAAGCCAAGTCCCATCATATAAGTATAATTTTTTTATACCACATCCTCAATGATTTTTTTAAACCATACAGGGACTTTTTCAGCTTGCATACCAGCTCCTTCTTTCCCTTCACAGCATAACCTTCCGGTTGCTTCATATAGATTTATTCTTTCAGATCCCCATGTAGGAATTTTTTCTTCACATCCATCTGTTCTAATTAAAAATCAAATGCAACATCAACAAATAACAGAAATATTATAGAGGTTAACTTGGAAAAAGGAGAAAAAATCTCACCAAAATCAATTCCCTCAACCCGGGAATAACCCTTTGCTACTAATCGAGCTTTGTATTTCTCCACTTTTCCTTCTGCATTCAACTTCTTTTTAAATATTGATTTTCTGCCAATGGGATTTCTTCCAGTCGGCAACTCCACTAGATCCTAAGACTCATTCTTATCCAAAGATGCCATTTCTTCGTCCATGGCCTTTTTCCAGAGATTTCCATCCTCTGAATCCACTGCCTCCCTTACAGTTCTAAGATCATCATCAGTAATAGACAAAGAAAAATTTGAACAGAAATCAGATGGAGTATACCTTTCTGGTAGCCTTCTTTCTCGAACCGATCTCCTCAATATTGGAGTATGAGGATCTTCTACTTCTGATTCATGTTCTTTTGTAGAGTTTGATTCATCATCCTTTAAATCAAAATCTATTTTCTTTGGATCTTCCTTACTTGGTAGGACTTCATGTGTAACAAAATCCTTCATTTCTCTAAATACCACACCACGGATATACACTAACTTCTTCGTTTCTAGGTTCCAAAGATTACAACGTTTGACACCATATTTATATGCAATAAAAATAAACTTTCCATCCTTCTTATCTAGCTTACTCTTGTTTTCCTTTGGAACATGAACATATGCATTACATCCAAATACCTTGAGATGTGTGAGAGAAGGTTTCTTACCATTCCATACCTCTTGTGGAGTCTTGTCATCCAGTGTTGATGAGGGTGATATGTTGACCAGGTAACATGCAGTACCCACTACCTCTGCCCATAATTCTTTCTCTAACCCGACACCACTAAGCATGCACCTTGCTTTTTCCATCAGTGTCATATTCATCCTTTCTGAAACTTCATTATGTTAAGGTGTATATGGAGTAGTCTTATGCCTTTCTATACCACACTTCTTACATAATTCTTCAAATTCATTCTCGCAAAAATCTCTGCCATTATTTGTCCTCAACACCTTAATTATTTTGTCTATTTGATTCTCAACAAGAGCCTTAATCTCTTTAAACATGTCAAAGACTTCAGATTTCTTCCCGAGGAAATATATCCAATTATTCCTCAAGAAGTCATCTATAAATGAGACATAGTACACATATTTTCCCAATGATGGGACCGACACAGGTCCAAAAACATCATTGTGAACTAGTTGTAAAATTCCTTCTGCCCTCGTTTCACCAAAAGGGAATCTTACCTGATTCTTCTTCCCATATACACAATGTTCACAGAAATCAAAATCCATAGAGAATTTAGACATACCTTCAACCAAACCTTTACCGAGTAGTAGTTAAAGACCCTTCTCTGTGATATGCCCTAGTCTTTTATGCCACAGCATAACCTTTTCTCCAGAGACTATAGGAGTTATTTCTTCTTCAACTCCAATATCAGGAACAATGGAACTATTACACCCATCACTAATAGTGCTTCCTTGTAGCTTATACAAAGTTCCAAACCAAACTCCTTTCAACAACACCATTGCTCCTCGAACCATCACGCGAGTTTCCTTTTCAAATATTGTTTTTACCCCTGCATCGTCCATTTTTCTTACATAAATCAAATTTCTGGCCAAACCTGGGATGTGTAGAACAACAGACAGTGTTCTAATCCTTCCATATATGAGAATCAACTTGAATTTTCCTTGTCCTATGATTCTGGTTGTCGAATCATTACCTAAGAAAACATTACCTCCATCATACCTTTCATATTGACAGAACCACTTCCTGTGGGGAGTCATATGAAAGGATGCACCTGAGTCAACCAACCATGCCTCATGATATGCATGTGTGCTTGAAGAAGCCAAGTACACATCCCCTCCTTCTTCCTTGGAGGTCTTTTCTTCTGTAGAAGGAGATTCTTTAGATCCCTTCTTTTTCTCAACTTTGGATCTACATTGCTTCTTGTAGTGCCCTTCTTTTCCACATCTCCAACATACCTTTACAAACTTTTTGGGAGATTTAGATCTACCCTTAGACTTAGATCTCCCACTTGAGAACTTAGATCTATTTCTTTCCTGGGAGCATCCTCTTGCAAATAATGTGTATGTGTTCAGTCCTTCCATATTCTTCTGTCTCATCTTCTCCGACAACAAGGATGAGACCACTTCATAAAACTTCAAGGCAGTTGTATTACTACCTATGGCCACAACCAGACTATCCCACGAGTCTGATAAAGAACACAGTAAACTGGTACACTTATCTTGATCTGAAATTTTAATCTCAATAGATACTAACTGACTTACCACGGTATTGAAGGCATTCAAATACTCTACCATCGAGTCTCCATCTCTCATCCTCAGATTATACAACTTCTTTCTCAGGAATATTTTTTTACTAGGGACTTAAACTGATACAATTGTTGGCATGTTTTACAGGCAGTGTATGCTTGTCATTGATGGAAAGTACAGCAGCAATAATGACTTGGGTACAGGAAGGATGTGCCAGGCGGGCACCAAAAGTATTTTGGCAAGATGATGCAAAACTGGCTTGACAAGATGAGAGTATGCGAAGGTATGCTTGTTCATTTGATGGAAAACAAGCAGGCAAGGAAGACCAGCAGTGCAATGATGATCGAATAGAAAGATCAAAGTTTTGGTCAAACTTCATTTTGGAGTTTTTCAACTATCGGGATGTCGGATACCAGGAGTTGGAGATGTCAAGAACTCCCACATCAGGAGTCCCGAAGTGCCGAAATGTGAAAACCCAAAAAGGTGCATCACTCAGAATGTTGAATATCGGGATTTCGGTTACCGGGAGATGGAGTGACAAGGACCCTTCGACATTAGGAGTCCTGAAATGATGAAATACAAAACCCAAAAAGGCACATCACTCGGAATGTTGAATATCAGGATTTCGGTTACCGGGAGATGGAGCGACAAGGATCCTTTGTCATCAGGAGTCCCGAAGTGCCGAAAAGCGAAACGCCGAAATTCCAGAAGCAGGCACATCATACCGAGATTTTGGATACCAGGAGATGGAGAAGTCAGAGACTCTCAACATCAAGAGTATCGAAGTGACGACATATGAAATCCCATAAATAGACCCATCAGCAAACCACATCAGCTAAGGAAACATGGCACAATTAGGAAATGACAAGTGTCAAGTTGATTCAACATTTTGGGCACATGTAAGTCACGAATCAGAATGACACATGACAGTTATTCGACACATGTCAATCCACGTGTGACGTCAGCAGGTTTACCTCACATTGGAAATTTCTATTTCGGAGTTTTACACAGCAAGCAAAAGCTCCACCATCACGATGTCCCGAACTTTGAAATGCCGAAAGGGACCATTGTGTGTCTCGAAAAACTCGAAGAAAAAAAAAATGTCGAAATCCGTCAACTGTCCATCTCAGTGGGTTATGTGAACCGTCCGATCACTTCGGAGATTTTGTGATCATGAATTTGATAATGCTGGAGTCATGATGACTCAAAAGGGAAAAATCCTGAAATCGCGAAACCCGAAGTCGCGAAATGTCGATTCGTCGAAAAGAGAAACTCAGGAGTATGAACCATTGATCTGAATCCATTTCGGAGTTTCGGATACCAAAACTTGGAGGTGTCAAGAACACTTCACCATAGAAACGCCGAAATCCTAAAATGCGAAATTGCGATATACAGTTTCGAACTAGTTGGTGGTCACCCCCTGTGGTCTTGTGGGGGAAGGAGCTAGTATAGACAAGTTACTTTTTCTGGAGTTTTTGGGATCAGGACATGGAGTGTAACAAATCTTTACCCCGGGGATCCCGAAATACCAAAATGAGAATTGGCGAAATAATCGCAATATCACTTGAAGTCAATCCAATGGTGCAGGTGATTTTGGGCACAATCGGAGGGCTAATGTTGCTCCTCACAGTCTAACTGTTAGAAACCATTGATGGTCTCTGCCAGAGGATTCGAAGAAATCTTTGTTTGATAGCCAAAGGAGCTGAAGGGTATCCAAGCTTCTTCCAGTGAATGAAGACGATTCTTAGAGGGACTGACAAGTGGATGAGCATTGAATTTTGTAACTGAAGAAGAAAGTATAAGCTCGACTATGCCAGAGAAGATGAAGAGTCTCGACTGCCAGAGAGGCTAAGGAATCTCAGCATGACATCCAGTGATGTTGAACGCGTGGGCAAAACCACCAGAGAAGTTGAAGAGTTTCCATGATGAATAGGTAGAGCACTCGACATGCAGAGGATGCAGAACCATGAGACACAGAGCATAAACAAGATGCACAATGAGTATAAGAATATGGAAAAAAGAAGAGAATGGGGTTGTTGTTGTTGGGAGTGATGCATGTGCAAAGAAGAAGGTGGAGTGCAGCAGTTGGGAGGCACATAAGACAAATGGTGTATTGAAGAGGAATGGTGCATAGAGTACAAAATATAGAAGAATAGAAAGTAGAAGGCATGCATGCAGAAAGATTATGAGGCAGACAGAGTAGCGAAAATCTTGCAGAACGGTGATGAGACTGGTAAGCGGTTGTTAAACATTATATCACTGTAATAAGTTTCAGGAACACATATTGATATTCCAGGGTGGTAGGGAGGTTCTAGGGAGGACTGGTGTCCTCAGAGGTTCAAGTGGGTGCTTGAACACAGGGAGTTGTAACTTCCTTCTAGTTGGTGCTAGAGAAACCAGGGAGTTGGTGCTTCCTTCTAGTGGGTGCTAGAGAAAACAAAGAGTTGGTGCTCTCAACAAGTTGCAGCTTGCAAAAACAGAGGTTGTAGCCTCACAGTGAGTTAGTGCTCATATGTATGATAATGTAAAGAAGGTAAATAATACTTATCATATAAATAAGAAGAGGTTTTTACCCTGTATGGTTTTCCTCGAGAAATATATGCCTCTGTGTTTCTCATATATGTGACTRTTGTTGAATGTGCCATTGTTTATTTCCCTGCATTATTGTGATCATCATTGAGTGCCTTGTAAAGATTTTAAAAGAAGCATAATTGTTTAAGCATGGTGACAACTGATTCACCCCCCCTCTCAGTTGTCCAACAACAACTTCCCCAACTTATCCCATAAATCCATGGTTGTAGCTTCCTCTGACACATTCAGTAATATTGAATCTGAGAGACATAGTCGGATTGTGCTCTTTGCCTTCCGATCCAACTTTTTTCAGTCATCTGCTGAAGTTCCTGTAGGTGCAGTACTTGGATCTACTGCAATCCATTGATTTATGTCCACCAACAGATCTTCCATCTTGAGCTTCCACATCTCAAAATTTTTCCCATTAAACTTCTCGATCTCCATTTTTGAATTTCTTTCCATTTCTTTTCACCTGAAAAATCAATACCACAGATCTCACACTGTAAAAATGCTTATCACAGTCCTGAGCCAAACCCTTGACCACAAAGGCATCCCCCTGAAGCCAACAAAGCTCTGATACCAAATGTAGATTTTAACCTTGTACAATATTTACTGTAAACAAATTTTCAGTAAAAGAACATAAAATATACAATGGCAAATACAAACATTACACATATATTTTTCCCCTGGAAACCCAAACCAGGAAAACCAGCATATTCTATATTCATTCATAATGATACATTGTTTACAATACAATATACATATAGGAGCCATCAGCATCCAAAACCCTAACCCAATGACTTGGATTAATCAACATCCCTAATTCCTTAACTGAAAATAGAAAACCATCGACAAAAAACCATGTGCCGAAAAACCACCCAACAATGGACACAAAAATCGAGGCAACACAAAAAATGAGGCAAAAATGTGACATGTTTCTCGAGGCAAAAAAAAATCTCAGGGCCGTTGCCCTTGCACCCCCCCTCAAACCCCCATGCACGTCTAGTGCAACACAGACACTACTACTCATGCAAATAATATAACACATACCAAACAGTTTGCAAATAGGATCTGAAGGCTTGATGACTTTTGGCAAGTCTTTTACAGCTTCCTTTTTACTAGCTTTGATCAAGTTATCAGAGTTCAAGTGTCCCATACTCATGTGCCATAGCCATTTTTCATATACTTGAATCATATGGCATACATGTTCTTCCTTAATATCTAAGATATACACATTTCTTGAGGTTCTTGGTGAAATAGAAACTAATTTTCGTGATCCTTCTTTTCTTATTTCACATTTTTGTGAGTAAAAAATCAGTATTTGTCCCTGATCACAAGTTTTTATTACACTGAGTAGATTAGGTTTTAAATTTTATACTAGCAGCACATGTTCTGCTTTATTTTTCTTGTTTCCCAAAGAAACTATGCCTTTCCCTAGTATTTTGGCAAATACATTATCTCCAAAACTGACTTTACCTTTATCCTTCTTTGTCAGAGTGAGAAACTTGTCTTTATCTCATGTCATATGTTTTGAGCACCCACTATCAATATACCATTGGCACTTTTTTTTCATTGCATACAGGTCCACTTTACATTTTGTTACATTTTCTTCTATGTTCTTTTCTTTCCATATATTCTTATCTTGATTGTTAAGGTTGCTTGTTTTCAAAGATTGCATTGGTAGTATACACTCATTGAATTTATGACCATAGTTGTTGCACTTGTGGCATTCAACATTGTACTCTTGTAAAGGAGAGAATGAATTATAATTTATTTCATTTACATCAGTTTGGTTGTTCTTATATCTTTAGACATTGTAAGGTCACCAAAGGATCATTGGTGATAGAAAAAGGAGAGAAGGTGGGTACATTGTATTTGTGTACTAGTAATACTGACTCTTTTATCTCTTTAGCTTCTACAGGAGTGGATACAGCACTGTGGCATCATAGTCTTGGACACATGAGTGAGAAGGGGATGCAGATACTTCACAAAAGAAATTTGTTGCTAGATCTTAAACAAATTTATTTGGATTTCTGTGAGCATTGTGTTTATGGAAAACATAAGAGAGTCATATTTCTCAAAGTCGGAAAAGAAAAGAAGAGTGAAAGGTTAGATCTTGTGCATACAGATGTATGGGG
>JZKD02S0447673.1:146204-160219 GCA_000966675.3 Picea glauca
TTTGACCTTTTGGGGCTTCTAGATGACATATGAGGGTCCTCCAACTTCGTAAGGCCATAACTCTCAAACCGTGAGGAGTTATGTGACATTCCACATACCACCAGAAATGGAATGAGATTTAATATCCATATAGAATAGTATTACCTGCAAATATATCAAAACTCATACCATTATCCATCAAACAAACTTGGGTCCATTACCCAAACCTAGGTTCCCCAACTTCTCATGGCCATAACTCTCTAACCATGAGGAGTTATGTGATGTTCCACATACCACTGGAAATGGCATGACAAGAACTATCCATATAGGATAGTTTCACTGACAAAGTAAATTACCTTCATCTCATTATTCCACAAATAAGCATGAGTTCTCTAACCATACTTCTAGGATAACTCAATCCACAAAGCGTCTTTTCGTGAGGGATTTCACCATAAGGGGACCACTTTGGAGTTCATCCATTTGTACTTATTATCAACCATGACATGACAATAATGAGTCATATTTACATCAAACAAACTTGGGTCCATTACCCAAACCTTTTTGCTACCATCCTTTCTTCAAGGGTTGACATCAATGGAAACCAACCTTAATCAACAGTAGTTTTGCCTTTTTCACTTTGCTATCTCCTTCATATATGACATTTGGTTTGTCCCAAATTTATTTTTCTGACTTAAAATGCATTAATTTCATAAATATAGGATTAGCTAATCCTCCTAGGATGGCATTGGTTTCTCTTACATTGTCATTACAAAGCTTATTTCCAGTTGTGTCTGTGGAAGTAGTAGCAAGTGTAGTGTACCCATCTTCTATAGATTTCCAGATATCGCAACCTAGGGAATTTATATAGCCTTTCATCCTCACACTCCAAAGTGCATAATCATTTCCTTTGAACAAAGGTGCTATGGTGGAAGACATTCCTTCTTGCTAATCCATAGGATTATGCATAATCTATCTTCCAGTTATTAGACTGTGTTGAAGGCAACCGCTCTAATGCCAATTGTTGGAATATGGTTTAATACTGAGAGGGGGGTGAATTAGTATTAAAAACTTTACACAATATTTAAATAATTATTTATTAACTTTATTTATCAGCAAGAAACTTCAGTAAATAACATCAATAAATATAATCTTAAATTACAATTTACAAGTTTTATATGAAGATTGATTTAGAGCACCAAATCTAGGAGACAAATATCCCCTTGTTCAGGGCACCAACCCTAGGAAACACAAACTCCCTTGCTTTAGGGAACAAACCCTGGGAAGCACCAACTCCCTAGTTTTAGGGCTCCAACCCTAGGAAGAACCAACTCCCTGGTTTTTAGGGAACCAACCCTAGCAAGCACCAACTCCCTACTTTAATTAGCAAAGGATACTAATCCTTCCTTTCTCCTCCCTTCCACCCTCACTTCAAAGGTATATTTTCCTTTCTTCCTTGGACTCTACACTTGCTTCATATCTTCTTATGTAGACCACAGAGATGACTTCCTTCCATTACAATTTTCTGTTTATATAGTATTCCAAATAGGTATGAATTTGAACCATTGCATCTTTTGACAATGAACCATTGCACCTCTTCTTTTAATTTTAACAATAATGATGATAATAATTTATTTAACTTAAAGACGACAAATCCTTTGTATTGTATCCCTTCATGTGTAAACGGAATCTTGTAGTGGCAATGGAATGGTTGTGTGAAAATCTTTGTCAAATTGTTCTATGGGCCCTTTAAACTGGTATAGAATTTGAATTTTTCACAGGAGCTTCCTTCAATCCACTTTCCTTATGTCTGTGGGCTCGAAACCACGGGCTTATCCATTTTAAGTGTTATTCCTAGCGCCTTTCCCTTATTCTGTTGGATTACTGAGAGGGGGAGTCAATCAGTAATGGAGAAATTTAATCCTTTTTCACCATAAAATGCAAGTGTTATATCAATGTAGCATTATCGTCCAATAATTTCATAGAAAATAAGCAATGAACAAATGAACAATCATACACATACACAGTACACCAGTGTTTTTACGTGGAAACCCAAAGTGGGAGAAAACCACGGAATGTTTTTTATTATTGTTGGAGTTACTTCACACACACCTAGGATTTATTTTTCCTAAGGTTTTTCCTTGTTTATTAGTCATAATTAGTCATTATCCAGTCTCCTATATTTTAGGGGAGAATATTCCACCTGGAGAATATTCTCTTTCAGTTGACACTTTAGTTTGACTAGTTGAGTTGAATTTAGATGCTACATTGGTTTTGTCACCATGCAACATTGGGATCATCACCATGCTAATTCGACCTTACCTTGGTATCATCGCCAGACTGGCGCATTACCCTTGATTCCCTTATTTAACTCCTCACTAATATTGTTTCAGTCAGTTAATTGAAGACTAGTTGACTAGTTAACTCAACTAGGTGGCAGTTCACTCTCGTAACTACCTGAGAGACTAGAATAGGTGGTAGTTCACTCCCATAACTATTGGTGTGTGTCCATATCACTCTATACAACCACTATGGTGCATTGGTTCTCCTCCAGTGCGCACTCAATGAGTTATACAGAGTATATCATGTGTAAATTATTCATTATTCACAACGGTTAATGAGAATTATTTTCATTCTTTCTCTCCTTCTTCTTTCTCCTATTATCTTTGAAAATGTGTGTATCATTGTTTAGCTAGATTTATTATGTGCAGGTTCAACACATTTACATGGTATTATAGCTGACGAACTTCTAAGCAAAAGATACACCAAATTTTTTTGTAGGTACAAAAGATTGAAGGCAGCGGAAAGATGGAATTCCAAAAAGAATTCATTCTTACACCTTAGAACTATTTTGCATGGAAGGAGAAAATAGCCATACATATTTGAAACAGAGGGTTGTATAGGTTAAACTTGAATACATATATAGAACTGATATCACCCATAGAAAAATCCAAGTATTTAATCGCATGGATGAGGCACTTGTAACAATTTGCAGTCTTATTTCTCCCGATATCCTTTTTCATATATCTTCCTATAAGACTCCCAATGAAGCCTGGACAACCTTGGAAGGGATCTTTGGAAAAAAATATGAGATGAGGGGACACATGTTGGAGGTGGAGCTGCTCACATTGGATCCAAAAAGATTCGACAATATCTGATATTTCTTTACAAAATTCAAGGATTTACTGTCGCAACTCAAAGCTTGTGTGGTTGATAAATCGAAGGAGGAGAAACAAATGGTTCTCACCATTCTCTCCAAGCTTGGTCCTAAATTCTCTGTATTCGTATCCACATTCCATTCTATCAAATTCACCTCTGGAGCCAACTGGAAGATGCCTTCTCTTGAGGAATTTATCGAATCCATGACACAAGAGCAAACCAAGCTCATCAACATGGGCACAATCAAAATCCCAAGGGTGCATGCACTCAATGTGCATGATGGCAGACACAAATATCAGAAATATAAATATAAAGAAAAATGAAAATCTCATGCACATCCGAAGAAGGAAGGGTACACAAAACCCTTCACCGATGCCTCTGGATCCAAAGGGGAAAAGGGAAGAAAAGGGGAGAAATGCACATATTGTGACAAAGGATTCCATCCAGAATCCACATGCATGAAAAAAAAAATAGATCTGATGTCTCAAATACTTCAGAAAAACAACCTTGGAGATCGCATCCCTGAGGGTGCAAAGAAGAAAAAGCCAGAAGATATGAATTCCAAGAAAGGAAATTCTATCCATGCCTTGATTGCAATCAACTCCTCTCTCGATGCTTGGGGCATAGATTCAGAAGAATCACATCACATGGTTGCCTCAGAAGTAGTTGATTCTTCATTGGATGCATGCAAATGTCCTCCTATTCTGATGGGGGACAACTCGTCTGTCGAAGTCACTAGCAAAGGAAGGATTGAACTCACCAATGGAAGCTTCGAGAATGTGTTGCACGTTCCCAAACTTTATGTCCACCTTCTCTCCGTGTATCAAATGACGAATTCTAGCATCGGAAAAAAATTCATATTCACACCAAATTCCATGGACATCTACGACATGAAAACCAACTCCAAGGTTGCTACCGGTGAGGTAAATCATCAGTCTAGATTGTATACATTTTCTGAATTCATTGAACCTAATTCATCTTTATTGCTTACTCATGTTGATGAAAGTAGTAGGATATGGAACGAAAGGTTTGGACATTTGAATTTCAGATACATGCAACAACTTATCAAGCAAAGATTGGGTGATGGTCTACCAGACATCCATTTCTCCAAGGGAGTATGTGAGGGATGTGTTCTCGGAAAATGCCCTCAAGAGAAATTCAACAAAGGAAAGTCTCATCGAGCTTCCGCACCTTTAGATCTGATCCACAATGACCTTATAAGATAAAAGTTCAAATTTGAGACACAGTTCGGAAAGAAGATCAAATTCCTCCAAACTGATAATGGGGGAGAGTATGTAAATCATGAGATCCATAAAATTTTCCATGAGGTAGGGATTCATTTGTAGCATACAGTTCCCTATACTCCGCAACAAAATGGAGTTGTTGAGCGAAAAAACAGATCTCTAAAGGAGATGGCATCTTACATACTGCATGCAAAGTCACTACCACACATACTATGGGCTAAAGCACTTAATTGTGAAACATACATCCAAAACAAATCTCCCCATAGATCTGTCAAGCATAAGACCCCCTACGAGGCTTGAGCGGCCTCAAACCGGAAGTGACCCACTTTCGAATTTTTGGTTCATGTGCATGGGCCTGGATTCCTTGTGAAAAGAGGAAGGAACTTGATCCACAGAGAATTGAGTGCATTTTTGTTGGCTATCCCAATGGTGTGAAGGGATATAGACTTATTGACCTTTCCTCAGACCGACTCATCATTGAGCAAAGTGTCCAATTCGAGGAAAGTGTCTCGCATGCACCTCATTAGTCACATGCAGACACCTTCATTCTTCCACCTGTCCGAGATGATGAGCATGCACATGCCGCTCTTCTTTAGACAAGAGTTTTGATTCAAAGGACTCAGATGATTCATATTCAGAGTTAGTACAATCTGATTCAGAGTCAGAGAATCCAGATGAAGTTACAGAGCCAGAGCAGAGTCCCAAGTGGGCACAAACTGTTCTCCAGGCTGCAGGGGATCTCGTTGGTGATCCATCCTATACTAGGAGGACTCGATCTTATTTCGAGGAGCCTCCTGTTGCACTCACTACCGCTGAACCATTACCCTCTAGGCATATTTTCTTGGTTCAGTCTTCATATCCACAGTATTATGGTGAGGCTGTTGGAAATCCCTTTTGAGAATCCACCATATAGGAGGAGTAAAACTCCCTCCTCGAGAACCAGACTTGGGATCTGGTTCCCCTTCCTTTTGGGAGGAAACTTGTCAGATGCAGATGGTTCTACAGGACCAAGAGCGTAGTGGATGGAAATATTAGAAAATATAAATCCAGGCTTGTTGCCAAAGGCTTTCAGCAGGTTCATGGTATTGACTATGATGAGACCTTTTCTCCAATAGAGAAGATGGATTCCATACGAATGGAACTTGCCATTATAGCAGCCAAAGGATTGGAAGTCCATCAGATGGACGTGAAGAATGCATGTCTTCACGGTGATCTCTCTGAGGATATCTACATGGAGTAGCCCCAAGGATTTATACAGGACTCATCTTTGGTCTGTCGACTGAAGAAGTCTGTTACACCTCAAAATTACTCACTTCGATAGTGTCGCAAGTGTCGTCATTACGAGTGTTGCATTTTGGTCACAAGTGTCGCAAGTGTCAGAAAAATCATACTGTCATAATGTCTATGTCGTGCCTATAATGACATCAGAAGGACACTTGAAACACCTCAAACAATTGATTTGGAAGAAGAGGAGTGGGTTAACAGAGTTTATAAACCTTCTTGCCATTGAGAGAACCACTAAAAATGAGTTTCAGAGAGGAGTTCTCCCCTATACATTGTTAGGGGGTGCTATAACACTCTGTCCAGCCTTTTAGGGGAGCGTTATAACACCAGCGCTTACTGTTCTTCTTTGAAGGAGCGTTATAACGCTCTGATGTCCTTTTTGGAGGAGCGCTACCTATTCTGGGCGAATTTTGGTTTGTTGAGAAGATTGAGGGAAAGATCCCCTCAATATCCGAAGGTGGTTGGCTTTGAATCCTTGTTCAATCCGTGATCTTAGGGAAGATCCATAACTAAAGGAGGAAAATATTCAACTTACTCCAAAGATATCTCAAGTGGTTGGGCCTCTCCAAGCCTATTTAAACAGGCCTTCTCATGGTGAAATGGAGGGAAAGAATTGTGAAGCATCTGGCCTATGATCTCATGAAGAAGGTGTCTTTCGGAACATCAACATTCGGTGTGTGGACTGTTTGAGCAAGGGTTCGGACGAGGAAGGCTTGACAAAGAAGCTACACTCACATCTATGGTTGTAAGCATTCTTCATTGTTGTTCTCTTTAATATAATATGCTTGGCCTGTTTCTTTCAAATATGTGTTTGATCTCACATGAATTTGTCTCTAATAGATAGGTCTATTTAGAGCTAATCTCAGTGGATTAGGAAGTTGTTCGTACTTTTGTTTGTCTACAGGGCTTATCGAGGAGCGCAAGATTGGAGCTCAACTAGGACCGTGCAGGGACAAACACCGGTAAAAGGTACTTCTTTTCTCATTCCTCCTCACACATTAGTTTATCTAGATATAAAAGGAAGTTAGTGTCCACGATAAGAATTTTTTGTCTTAAGAGTTTAGAGTCTAGCTCTCAAGAGGAGATCTACCTATCCGTAGGGAGATTTTCCTTCAACAGAAATTGGCGACTCTGCTAGGGACGAATCGAAACTTTTAGTTTTGGTTTTCCTCACAGACCTTGTCTTACCCTTTGTTATTTTTAGACCTTGTTCATAACGTATGTTTGATTTCATATATTGATTGAATCCTTATTCCATCACACATACTCTGAATGCTAAAGTTCAATTGAGTTTTAGGGTTTTTTGGACTTTTTTGGGGGTTTTAGGACACCAGCGCTCCCATACCTTGTTATCAGGGTGCCAGCACTCTCTGAAGGCCTTAGAAAGAGTGTTATAATGCTCTGGTGCCCCTTACACCAGAGTGCTAGCCTCTCTTTGTAAAAAATCCTTTCTAGAATTGTCTTTTCTGAAGACTAGTCTCTGTTTTTTCACTTGCTGAGCTTCTTTGTTATTCAATGCTTCTTCCTATTGAACTTTGACATCCTTCCTTCTGAGAAATAAGCACTTTGTTGTTCACATTTTGTGGCCATCCTCCTTATTTTTGAGTTTTTCTACTATTGAGAGCTTGAAATCAATGCATTGCTTTCTTCTCTCCTATCCGACTGAGCAAGAACTCTGGTGAAGGGCATTAGAAATCTGTGAATCATCTCATTTGGTTCTTTGAGTTCATTGTTCTTAAACATCTCTCTTTTGTGTGAATTGTTTGATTTTCTTTGTTTTCTTTTTGCTTATTGTTTCAATCATAGCAAGAGGGTGTGTTGTTTGTGTGAAATCTGCTTGTGCTTGTCCGAATCTCCTTGATCTGAAAGGGTAGTTAGCAGGAGCAGTTTTTGCATTGAATTAATCATCATTTGCATACAAACAACAAAGATACATATTAGTGATTGGTTTGCATATTAGAAGGCATTTCTGAAATGTTTTAGCATTGCATTACATTCAATTGAGAACAAATTTATTGAGGACATTCCATATTAGTGTTTGATAGTGAAAACGCCTCTTTCTCTTTCCCTTAAATAAGCATTCATTGAAAAGAAACGATTGCTTATCATCTTTTATGCATATTTTTGGGAATTGAGTCATCATTCCATCAATTTCACTTTCATACACCCTTTGAGTAAAGAACAGTTGTAAACGAACGCTAATTAAAAATTATCTAGAACATCTTTTGTTTTTAGGATCTTCCACCAACAGTAGACTAGGGTTAGCACTTTGGATTAGGCTGTGAGTAAAACTCTCCAAAGTTTTCAAAACAAACATTAGCATCCTGAGCTAGGGAGAGTCAAATCCAATTGTCGTATTAGTTTTCTGGGATCCCCCTCTCACACAGTGTTACGCACGAGATCACATTTGGGTGAATTACGGAGATTATCCCTCTGTGGCTCAACTGTTTGTAGTGGTTGGATTGTATATTGGGGGTCACTTGGAGGTATACCCATGATTATGTGTGGGAGCCTCTCGGGTTGATTTCGGACTTGTTATCCTGCCCATACGTTTTTTATCGGACTGTTGATTGTACCCACCCAGGGACTCATTGCGAATTGGTGTCTTTAGTTGCCATAATCTTTAAGTACTTACACAAGGTGATGGTGAAGGGAAGTCTCGTTGTACCTAGAACATACATTGGTCAAACTCACTCAGGCTCCTTGGAGGGTAAATCCACAATTACTGCATGGAAGCTTGCACCAAGGTGAAAGTTCGTTAAGCAGGTTTCCATTATAATTGTTCCACCATATCCTAGCCCCTTCTTGACTTGATCACATGATGTTGGATTTCATCACCAACTAGTACGATCATCGAGAGAAGATTTGTCTGCTTGGTTGATTCCTAGATTTTATTAGCATATGTTGTTCCTTTTTGTTAGTTGGCCCTAGATTTTCAGTGTGTTTTGTTATTCTCCACAATTGAGCCTATAGATGATAAAGGTATTCGTCGATCATGTAGGATGCAAGGGCTGCCTCCAAAATGCTATCAACCCTTACCTCCTAACCCTCCAGAAGACAACTACCATAGAGAGGTAGAAAATCAATCCAACACTGGAAGTGTTATTGCTCCTCCGTTAGATAACTCAGAAGGCACTTTGGTTATGGTTGAAAATCCCACTACATCTGTGTCGATAACCCCTCTCGAACCACTTTTTGTTCATTTAGACTCCCTTGGGAACATCATATACGAAGAGGTCCCACGATTACCGGAGAGGATTTTTACCGAAACATATATGGGATCCACAGAACCAATCTTTGGTGATGAGTATAGGACTCCTGTTCATACTAGCACCGCAGTAAATACCAATCCCACACCTGCTCGTTCTGTATGGAGGACTTCATCGGGATGCAATCTCTATGAACATTTCGAATCCTTTTGACAACCCTTTCAACCTCATGACCCTCCTAGTGAAACAGGACCATCCGGTCAAACCATCAATCACCCAGATGATCAAGTCATTAACCCTACTATTACGCCAGCGCAAGTCCATCCTAATGTTGGACTCATCACATCTACTCATATCCAAGGCACTTCAATCTCTATCCCCGTTTCTACAAGCTTTTACTATACAGCTCCACATGTTCCACACGATCCTGCTGGGACATCTGCTCACCTGAGAATGCAGACCCCTGTTAGCTCGACACAACTGGATGGAGGGAAACCACCATATAACAAACCTTTCCCTCCTGGAGGACTACCTTTCCATGGTGGGCCTACCCCTCCTGGGGGACAACCCCCTTTTCATTCTCCTCCTGGAGGGAAACCTTCGTTTTCCAGTCATTCCCCAGTCGTTAATCCACCGCTAGTAGGGGGGAAACCTTTGTTTGTTGGAAACCCTTCAAAATCCTAGGGAGTATCATCAGGAGGCACTTTCATTCAACCCCACATTGGGGGGAACTCATATCATAATCCACTAGGAGGGGTATCAAATCTTGTTCCTTCCAGAACATCTTACAGACAATCTTATCCGAGCGGCATCCCAAACACCACCTGGAGTTCTCTGGGACCACAGTCTTATCCTCCTCATGGGCCTAATGTGTATCTGCCTCCAGGATCTACTGCTTACCATTATCAAGGGGAAAATGTTTATCTTTCTCATGGGCAAATAAATCGCCTGGCCTATAATCTTTAGAACCCACTGGGTTATGCCCATGTTTCTCATGCACCATCGAATCCTTCTTATCCTGGCCAGCAACAACCATATGTAGGAGGACATACTGGTTACAACTATCCATCTAACCCAGTTTATGGTCCTACTGGTGTTCCTATGCCACACCAGTATCATCCAAAAATTAACCGACAACTACCTTTCCTTGCGACTCTGTATCTCCCAGACTTGTCTCGGTTAACTAATGATCCTATTTTTCATTCACCAGTTTGGCCAGTCATTCCAGCTAAACTTCCTTCTGATATTCTGAAATTTGATGGAAAATTTGGAAAAGACCCAAACAACCATGTGATGACTTTCCATTTGTGGTGTTCATCAAACTCCCTCATGGATGATTCTATATGTTTGCATCTTTTCCAGCGACCACTTACCAGTTCGACAGCAAAGTGGTATATCGAACTACCACATGCTTCTTTCCATGATTTCAATTCCCTCGCCATGTCTTTCCTCACGCACTTTAAACTACCTATTCGATACGAGATGGGTACTGAACTCTTGACCTCCCTTTGTCAAACTGACTCTATGCATATCTCTGACCATATTCATGAGTGGAGGCGACAATGAAGGATGATCAAGGCAGTCATTCCTGACATAATATTGGTGGAATGGTTTACTAAATCACTGTTACCCCCGATCGCTCGCGATGTCTCTATGGGTGGTGCAGTTGCAGAAGAACAAGCCATCTCTCAGGATTAGTATTTAGATTTGGTTTATTCCCAATCTGGTACTTAGTATGATTTTCTTCTGATTGCTACTTAAGCTAATACTGATCCATCTAAGTCGTCATCCTCATCTCATGCAAATGGTGTTATCGGTTCTGTCAAAACTCAATCTACTTCCCAGTCGTTCACACTCTCCTCTACTTCCCCCCAAACTCAGATCTCTGAGGTGAACACAGTTCAATCTGCCCCTTCACAACAATCTGGAGGTAAGAAGAAGACAAAGAATAAATCAAAAAATAACAATGAACAACCAAAAAATCAAACACCTGCTACCGAAAAGCAAACACAATGGAAACTGAATTTCCCATGTATCATTTGTGGTGACGATCACTACACTCGAGACTGTCCACTTCGCAATGAAGTGGCCAAAATTTTCCAAGGAAAGTCACAACCCGTTGTGCTTACTCAGCCTTTTCCACAACAACAATCCATGGTTGCTGAAACCCTCTCTCCTGGGGGTAGTTCTAACCATCTTAATGATGAGGCCTCGTCGAGTGCACATATTTATATGTTTAATGGGATTAATTTGACCACTCGATCTAAGGCATACGACACACCAGGTAACCCTGATAAAGGAAAAGACATTAACAGTACCGGTACTTTACCTGATCCATCACCGTCCTCCATTAGTATTCCATCAGTTAATCCTCCATCTGGACCACTTCAAATTGATAAACCCACATTCGAATCTATCTTACGCCCTCCTAAGAGCACTATCTGCAAAGCTACTTTTAATCCTAATTCACGTGCCGCCYAGAAATACAACACTGTTGAAGATTTGTCTCAAGCACCATGTGYTATGTCTGCGTTAGAAGTTCTACAGCACTTCCCCAGTCAACATAGAACGCTCTTGGATGCTATTGGCATTGTTGATCCTGAGTCGTCCAACCATATCATGTTTAACCTGGACAATTATGTGTCTCGCCTCTCTCACCAACTTGCTTTCCAAGTTGATGTTGTTGTTCACAATCAACAAATCCATCGAACTATTTTGGATGAGGGAGCCTCAACTTGTGTCATGTCTTTAGCATGTTGGAAAGGTTTAAAATCACCCGCACTTAACAAATCCCCAATGATGTTACGTGCCTTTGATGGGCGAGGTTTTCATCCCCATGGGCTTTTACAGACCCTGCCCATCCAATTGGGTGGAAAAATTGTTATTGTTGATGTCAAGGTGGTCAATGCTCCCCTCAATTACAACTTGTTACTTGGAAGAAGTTAGTTTTATGCTATGACTATCGTTGCCTCATCAGTTTTTCGATGTGTCCAATTTCCTCATCAGGGCAAAATTGTCATTGTTGATCAGTTGGATTTTTGCACGACCGATGCTCGCGCTCCTGCTACCAACAATATTTCTTTCTTGGGAGACCACAAGATCACGTATGAAAGCATTGGTGTTGGCTTATTGAAAGATTCTAGCCTCATGGGTACCTTCCTTACACCACTTCCACCGACTACACATCATATTGCCACCGTCGATATGATTTCGACCATGGCTTATCAATCTTTGGAATCATCTAACCCTTGGATTGTACCTCGTCCATTGGAATTTGATGCATTAGGTGACACCATGCCACTTAGTCCAGCCAAAACATCATACGTTTCTACCCAATCCACTTCTCCCTCGTCGGATGACCAACATCTATGGGCGCCTGACATTTCCTTGATGCAATCTTGGTTGAGTTCCTTGTCATCTGCGATTGACTACATTTCCCCAACTTTTCCTTCTGATGAATCTATTCCAGAAATTCTTCGCATTACCAAGTTACCTTGGGATAATAACCGTCACCAATCATCTTTTCTCCCCCCTCGTGAAGAAATTCGGGTAGATATACAGTCTATCTCCCCTCCTGGTTTTGATTTTCTATCGTCTCCCATGATTTCAACTTCCATTGATTTGGATCCGGTAGTGGACATGGTGATTTCTTCGGTAGGGTTATTGGAGCCTGATCTCCTTACCCCTATCGCGACCCTCGACATGTGTTCCTTCCCGAGTGACTATCTTCCATCCGTGAGTGCGGACACAAACCGATCTCCCTAGATCCACTTGGATCTAGAACAAAACAGGACAGAATAATACACTTTCCCTAGATCTAGCCTATTGAATGAACTAAGAGATAAGGATCATGGACATACCTTATGAACGCTTTCCTTAGGTCTCTATTGTTCCAAGCTCCACTCCAATGCTCTTGTGCCATTCAGATCACAATAGTACAAACCAATTGAAGTAAAGGCGGATTAATATATTCAATAGCTAGTCTATACATATGATCAAGGAGTTACGTAATAAAGTGACATCATCTTTATGGGAAAGGGACATATTACTGTATTGAATTAATTGAAAGTGAAACTTACAACCTGAGCCTTGATGTTGTAGATATCCTTTCGATGGCTCCTAGCTTTGACACACACACTTGCTCATGCATGAAGAAAATCAACCACTTTTGATGACCTTGTTGTTGTCTCTAGCTGTTGTAGCATCAGTCCTCCATACAGTCTTGCAGTAATTCTCCAATCAATCTCTTGCTAGCTTGCTTCTAACCTTTTCCATAAGCATTCCCCTCAATATATAGGAGAATATAGATTGGTTACTTGGATAGGAATGATCCCAAGATATCTGGAATGCCAGCACCTGAACAACCATTCGAAGCCAACTCATGTTTCTAAAAGATTCCCTTCTAGAAGGTTCGAGATTTTATCTTTTTCCTTCCTTTGGAACATTTTCGCACCCTAACAGTTAGGTACAGTGTGAACCCTTCACACCCTAACAGTTAGGTATAGTGTGAACCCTTCGCACCCCATCTTAATGCAGCCTGCGAGAATCAGGCATTCTCGCAGGCAGATATATAGGTAGCCTGCGAACATCCTTTAAAAGCATGATTTCTGGAAGAAGACAAATGTAACTTTTCTCAGGAAAGTGTTCTTAGTGAAGAGCTTGATTTTCCATCATCATAACATCATCAAGATGACCAAAATTGTGGATAAAAGAATGCCCCCTAAATTCTGAGAGTGGAGCCAGTGACAGTCGATAGACTTTGTAAGCTGCATGTGTGCGTCAAGAACCAAGAGCACATCTAATCGGAAATCTGCAAACATCCAAGCATCGGCAGAATATCATGTATACCAATTCCTGAGGTAGGCATTCCAACACTCAGATCATAGAATAATGACATCATAAACAAAGGTCATGGCCACCAATCATACACTGTGGATACACGCAGTCATAATATAGCATAGCCACTTGAATACACTGTGGATCTATGCGACAAATTTTCAGTCAAAACAACATAGCCACGAAACATAAACAGTGGATCTATGTGTCGCAAATTATACATACTCCATCGCAACCTGGATCACTTAAGACAATATCCAGGGTCTTCAATCTCATTGCCCAAAGAACGAATCTAACCATGTGATTA
>JZKD02S0447673.1:182951-197252 GCA_000966675.3 Picea glauca
TGAGTTTCCTTCATGGCTTGACATGTTTAAGCTCTAGGATCTACCCTTAGATAAAAGGGGCCTCCTCTGATACCAATTGTTGGACAACTAAGAGGGGGGGGTGAATCAGTTGTTACCGTGCTTAAACAATTATGCTTCTTTTAAACTTTTTGCTGAGACACTAAATGATGATCACAATAATGCAGGGAAGTAAAAAATGGCACATTTAGCATCAGTCACATATATGATAAACACAGAGACAGATATTTCTTGAGGAAACCCATACAGGGTAAAAACCTCTTTTTCTTTATATGATATGTAATGGTTACAATCTTTACATTATCATACATATGAGCACCAACTCATAATGAGGCTACAACCTCTGTTTAGCAAGCTGCAACTTGCTGAGAGCACCAACTCTTTGTTTTCTCTAGCACCCACTAGAAGGAAGCACCAACTCCTTAGTTTTTCTAGCACCAACTAGAAGGAAGCACCAACTCCCTGGTTTCTCTAGCACCAACTAGAAGGGAGCACCAACTCCTTGTGTTCAAGCACCCACTTGAACCTCCGAGGACAACAGTCCTCCCTAGCACCTCCCAACCACCCTGAAATATAAATCTTTGCTTCTAAAACTTATTACAGTGATATAATGTTCAACAATGGCTTACCCGACTTATCACTGTTCTGCTGCATTTCGTTTCGTTGTCTGCCTCATTGCCTTTCTGCTCACATCACTTGCATTGTCTGGTCTTCTGCTTTTTATGCTCTGTGTGCCATCTCCATTCTCTGCACAGTTCCTCTTTTGTGCTATTCAGTTGTTGCACTCTCCTCCTTCTTCACACATGAATCACCTTTACCAACAACACTCACAACAACCTCTAACAACAACAACAACCACCATATCTTCTCTGTTATGTGTATTTATAGCTTTTGTGCAACTTGTGCATGCAGTGTTCGCAATGCCTCTGCATGCTAAATCTACACCGTTATCCTCCACCTCTCGAGTGATCTGTCTGATTATCATCATGACTCTTCAGCTTCTCTGTTGGTTCACCCCGCGTGTCCAGCATCACTGTATGTTATGTTGAAATTCCTCAGTCTCTCTGGCAGTTTAAGACTCTTCGTCTTCTCTGAGACAGTCGAACTCTTGATTTTCATCGACCCTGATCGATGGTTCATGATCTTGGTGAATCAACGGTCCTGATCTCATCGTGATCTCACATCTCGTTGTTCCTTCATTGGAGATTTTCATTACTCCAAGTTGTGATAGGCGAGACTCTGAGATGGAGCTCAGATCAACGGTTCACATATTTTGGTGTATTGGCGGTCAGGATCTTATCTTGATCTCGCATCTTGTTGTTTCTTCGTTGGAGATTCTCGTCACTCCAAGTCACGATAGGCGAGACTCCTCGATGGATATCAGATCAACGGTCCACATATTTTGATGTATTGATGGTCAGGATCTTTTTGTGATCTCGCGTCCCGTTGATCCTAATATGGAGATTTTCGTCACTCCAAGTCGCGATAGGCGAAACTCCATGATGGAGCTTTATGGTGCTCTGATCTTTCGCCACGCGTCCTCTTGATCCAACAGTCCTTGATTAAATCACGATCTCGCATCTTCTCTATTCCTTTGACTTTCCAGTCAGCGAGATGACGATCTTTTGCCATGTGTCCTCTTGATCCAACGGACCACGATTAAATCGCGATCTCGCATCTCGTTGTTCCTTCGACTTTCCAGTCAGCAAGATGACGATCTTTCACCACGTGTGATCCCCCGCGTAGATCCAACGGTCCTCCTGTGATCTGGATCCGATGGTTGTCCTTCTCTCGCTACCTCGCGACCTCACGACTTGAAGTATCCAATGTTTGGACTCTCAACCTGCGAACTCTCGAGTTCGCGAGATCTCTCGATCTCTCGCCACCTGTCCCCCCAGATGGACGGCTATAAATCTCTCGCCACTTCGCCACCTCGCGTCCTCACGCCTCGCGACTTTGAACACCCAATACTTGGGCCTTTATCCTACGAACCCCCGAGTTCGTGAGATCTCTCTGATCTCTGCCACACGTCCTTCCCAGATGGACGGTCCTGATCTTCTCACCACTTCGCCGCCTCGCGTCCTCACGCCTCGCGACTTTGAACACCAAATCCTCGGCTCTTCCACTCACGAGATTTCGAGTTCGCTCAGATCTAACGCCTGAGATCTATCCTTCTCTTCAGTACACGCTCTTCTTGTTTTTATTCAGATCTGACGGCCCTCATGCTGTCGGGAATTTTGGATGGGATCCAACGATCAGCGACACTTCTCCTCCAAGTTTACACATCCTTCTTACTTGGAAGAATTTCGACTCTGCACTAATTCCTCCTGAGCCTACGTTGTTCCTGTTTGTCCATCAATGCACATTCTGATCCTGCCATCTTCACTGTTGTACTTGCCATCAATGACAAGCATACGCTATCTATTGAACATTTGCCAACATCCATGTGGCATCCCCTACCACGTTTTCTTCCTACGTTCATGTGGAATCTAAGGAGGACACGTGTTGACACCAGATAATCATTGACATTGGGTCATTGGCTTCTTATCATTCTCATGTAAATTAAAACTCCTCGGTGGTCTGAGGTCCTAATGAATTTTACCAAAAAATATCTACGGTGGAGATCTTCCCACCCTTAGATACAATGGCTCAGGTGTATCGTGCTCTCCATAGAGCCTATACTTAATGAGGGACCCACGCCTATCTCGTGTCCATTCCCATGATGACACGTGGACCTACCCTGACATGCCATGTCAACGTAGCATACCAAGGCTCACCTAGCCTGAGGTTGACACTTTTCACGAAATCTGAGTTATTGTAATCGTTGATCATTGATCATCGATAAGGATCAACGATTCAAATCTAATGCGCATTCACAACATGCGTGAGGGATAACAGGGAAGGGATCATCTGCATGGTGGTTTATATTAACCACTCTTTGACACATGGAGATTTGAGGATGTATGTGGATTCCCCAATAGTGGTTTTGGAAACCACCTCCTAACCGTTTGTGTAACTAAAGAAAAATACCGCTCTAGTGAAGTTGTAACCCACCATTTTTTTTGCCCACAGTTATAGCATCGGTCTCGTGGAGAATTAGCGCTAAGGAATAGGTGCTTAGGTGGAAATGCTACGATATAAGTCCTTGGTCATAATGATTGATCACATGGATAAGTGTTATCTGACTAATCATCAAGTGCAGACACAATCTGATTTCCCTAACTTCCACAAGAAGTTGAACAAAACAAGGCAGAATACAAACTTCAGCTTAGACTTCGATGTTATATAAACTAGTTTAGAGAGGTACAAGTGACATACCTTTTAAACGACGCTTGATCCTTGCTAGTGTCATCCTTGTAGCTCCTTATTTGATTTTTTGAGATGGTGGACCTGTTTAAGAAGCACAAACCAACAAAGAGAGAGAACAAAGATATATATATTCCAATGGATTCTATGTATAAGATCAAGGAGTTATACAATAAAAGCTAGGACACCTTTATAGGGAAGAAATGTATTGTTTCATTATATTAAATGGAAAGTGGAGAATACAAGCCATGCCTTGATTTTGCAAGGTCCATTTTAATGGCTCTTTTCTCCAACACACACACCTTTGCTCCAATGCCTCAATGAAGAAGATCCACAATCTGACTTAGAGAACTAAAGCAAAGCCCTTAAGTATAATTTGTAGTAGAACTCTTCATGCATATGCAAATCTTATCCTTTTCAACCTTAGCATTTTCCATGATAGATACCTATTTATATAGGGTGAAATAGGGATGGATGAAGAGATTAGGATGATCCCACTAAATCAGATAAGCGAGAAAGATCCAAACCGATCAAAAGCCACCTCATCTTCTAGAAGATTCACTTCTAGAACATTCGTGAATTTTGACTTTTCCCTTGCTTAAGCATCGTTGCACCCTATGTGAAGACAGCTTATGACAATGTCGTAGTCTAGTTTTGGTGCAGAGTGTGATGATCATGCATCATTTCACCCTATACATAAAGCAAGGTGCGACGATCTTTCTTGTCATAGTTTTTGAAAGAGGAAAAGCATACCACTTTTCTCATGGAGAAATTCTCTTTTAATATTTTCAGGGAACATGGAAGTGAGTTAACCACATGTTGTTTGTTGATCACTAGGGTGACCAAAATAATGTGTAACAGAATGCCCCCCAAGGTATGAAGTTGGAACCTGTGACAGCCGAAATACTTTGTAGAATGTATGTGTTGAAAACAAGGAACGCATTGATTGGGATCCTGGAAACAATCAAGCATCTGCATCATATCATACCATATTTTGAGGTAGGCATTCCCATACTTAGACTACAAGTGACCCTAATCATAAGTGTCAAGTGATTCATGGCCACTAAATATACACTATGGATCCATGTCATCATGATTCATCATAGCCACCAAAAATACATTGAGGATCCATGCTCTAAAAGAATTCAAATTCGGACATAGCCACGAGACATACACAGTGGATCTATGTGTCAGTAGAAACTTATGAATACTCCATCGCAACCTGGACTGAGATGATGAGATCTAGAGTCTTCATTTCCATCATCCTTAAGTATGAATCTATCCATGTGATTACAGGTGTCGAAGTCGAACATGGTAGAAACCACTTGATTATCGGTCATTAATGAAAATCGTTAACAAGTGTGAGGGAAATCACCATTGATGTCAATGACTCCCAAGGTACTGTAGTACAATCCAATGAATTTGAATAAATGAGTTAAATTTGAACACTCGATGGAATCTTCTAATCAGAGGTCAATGATGGGAACCCACTATTGAAAGCGAGGAAACCTGCCATTGAGGCATGCAGGCTCCAAGGTACCAATGTGATTTCTAAGTATTGTTCCTGGATAATGGGTTGAATTTGATAGGAAAAGACTCATCATAAGAGGGCCTTGATGTATCCCCCATCAATGACATGAAATATGTAACAGATTTGAAGTAAATCAAAATATGAAGTGATTCAAAACTGACTCAGGGAAGGTCGACATGGTAGAAAACTCATAACTACAAGTGGTCGACTCGATAGAAGGCTTGTTTAGGTTGGACTTCTCTTGAAAATAAGAACAACATGACATTTGTCTTAGCAACATTGACTCAAAGAAAACCCAACATATAAACTTTTGGATGGTCAAATGAGAGACAAATGGATTTCCCAACCCAGATACAATGATGAAAGGGGGTGTCATGTTCAAGAGTGATTATTACTGCCACTAACACAAATACAGAGACACATTTCTTTCCAAATTCCCCCCCACCATTTTTGGCGAGTACCTCTTTGTTTTTATGCAAGCTTGAGGAGGATAACATATGCTTGTAAATGTAATATCATCCTTCGGACGAGTCCCTTGGAGTATGTTTAACGAACCCTAAGAAGGAGTGGTTCGATCCCATATGGGTCTTTTGATGTTTGTTTAATGAGTCCAAAGAAAGAAAACTCAGGGGTTTTTCATTTTTAGAGAGTCTAAAAAACACTTAAAGAGAACTCCATAAGGTCATTTTTCGTAAGTTAGTCTGAAGAGACCGAAAAAGAGATAATCTACTGCTCATCGGAATTTTTCTTCGAATACTTTTATGAACGTGAAAAGAACAAGGTCGCACGACTATCTTTTCATGTTTAGGGAGCTTGAAAAGAGCTTAAATGATACTCCATAGGTTTTGTTTTTCGTATGACCAATGCAAGTTCGAAAAAATGACAAAAGATTACTTGATTACATTCTCATGGTTTCACGAGCGTGAGAAATAATTAAGATCGTGCTCAGAGTTTTTCCTAAAAAACCCTAAAAGCATCTGTACGTAAGAAAAATACGCAAAAAAACAATCAAAAAGGGTGGACTTTTGTTCAAACGTCTCGTCCTTAAACCCTTTAATTTACGATAGTGAACACTTTGCAAAGTTGGTTCAACTTTAGGGCATTGATAAAATATAAAAAATAATTTAATTTTGCAATAAAATGTGGTAAAAACAATAAAATAGTCCAAAACACCCTTTTTACCATTTCATTTCCAAATTTACCCAAATAGTGCCCAAAAAACCTCTTTTCTCCCCAAATTTCAACTGTCGATTTCGGAGTGCCTAGTGGATCATTTTGTGAACCGTATCCATCAAAAAGGTAATCTTCTTCTTCTTTATCTTTTCATGGTTTCAAATGTTTTTTTTTTATTGGTTAAAATTGGATTTTAGGCCGATTTTTTGGGGCTACCTGCGTGTTGAGATCGTCGCATGTCCATGGTATCGTGAACTACAAAGATCTAAGATCATCACAGGGGACCCAGAGATAGGGTGTGATGATGTCACTATGCATAAAAACGCATCCCTACAATGACCGCAATCCAATTTTTGAAAAGATAAATCTAACTAGAAAAACTTCCAAGAATGAATTTTTTATGTTTCTAATCTTCTTTTGACGCTCCTTGGCAGGATTTCCTTGGTTAAAATGCTCGAATGGCGTGAACAAGAGTATGAGGAAGAAGACTATTTTTTCAGGAATGATCTGAGCACAGTTATGGCGCTAAGGCAATGTGGGTTACTCAAGTTTTTCAAGATTCAAGGCATGAGAACCCAAGTGATGTTGCTAGAGTATCTGGTTCACATGTCTGATGTGAACAAACAAGCCTTTCGCGTGGGTGTACATACACTCACATTGGATATAGAGTTTTAGCACAAGAATTTGTAGCTAAAAGAGGCCTAACTATCAAAGTTTTGGGTTTTTTCTAAAGTGTTAACTCCCTCAGTGGTAAAGTGCACAACCTACTATACTACCAAGACACCTAAACACAATGGGTTCAACATTATAAAAGACCACCAACTGCTCTGCACACGTTCAAGATTGAAGGCATTGTGTTTTGACATTTATACCTAAACCTACACACAGGCGCAGCATAAGTGGCGCTACCTACAGGCGCTACCTAATATTTCTGGCAGAAAACGAATTGTGCAGAGTTATTTTACCAGTTTTTAGTCACTAACTTGAAACTTGAATTATGAAAAATTGAAAAGGTATTTTTGAAAAATGGAGAAGGTTTTTGTTCATAACATGCCAAATAACAAAAACCTCTCTCATTTTTTCAAAATGTGTTATGGTTTGAGAGATATTAGACATAAAAGTGGCGCTACCCAACTGTTTTACAATGGCATTGTCTAATTTCTTGTAGCGGTCACGGTTTTGATATTCGCCTTGTTGGGAGTTTACCACATGTCAAGGAGGGTTTGAATGAATTCTCAAGGATTAGTTAGATGTCAAGGGACACCTTCACCTAATATTTAGCTCCAGAAAAGGCCTCATGCATGAGGTGGAGACATTTTATTAATGACTTCCAACAAATTCCTGAAAATTAGCAGTTTGTTGGATTTTTGTCTCTTTAATTGGTTCCACCTATCTCCAGGGCTTAGAATCCAATGGAGGATATGGGATTCGACCTCCACAGTTCATTTGAATGTTATTGTCTATTTAAATAAGGAAATATCTCTTAGAGAAGGATGGATTCATGAGCCAAGGGAGAGACCCGAGAGGTGTGGGTAAAATTTCAAGATCCGTGAGGGAGCTAGAAAGGCATGAAAATTCTCTGATTTCAAGTTGCAAACCTATGATTATTTTTTATGTAAAAGACCTTAACTGACAATGAAGTTATTTTTCAGTTTGTTTTCTCTTTTTTGTGTAAATCATTTTCCCATATTTCATCTTCTTGGATATGTGTTGTTGTTATAGGTTATATGTCTGCAATTTCTGTATTGAGAGGTTTATTGTATAGGATATGCTCTAGCCCTTGCCACAGGATTATCTGAGTTTTAATTCATATTTAGAAAGGTTTTCTGAAAACTTATTTTTTTCCTTTTGTTGTCATATGTATTGAAGATCAGGATGCTCTTTGATCATTTTCAGTTTTGTGTTTCTTATTTCTTCATTCCATCTTTTTATAAGCATTACAACTGATCCCAACTTTGTTGACCTGATTTGCTGCACATAGAATGTTAGTTTAGGATTACATTTTCTTTTCATGGACTCCATGCCCAATGGTTTCATTGATTTCTTGATTAATTTAACCACTCTCGTAATTTCCTGGAACCCATCTTATCCAAATTAAACCCTTATCATTTCAAGATGTGTTGGACTTGTACTTGAAGCAGTCCAAGTGCAACTTCCAACTCTAACATAGAGTCTATCTACTTTCTGAAGGGGTTTTCTCACCGTGGTTCATGGGTATCTCTCACAGGAAATAGGGGTGGAGGAGAACCTATGGATTACTATGTTTCTCACCATTGTGTGTCAGGTACGGAAAACCATAGTGGCAAGGTGGCCATCAAAGATGTTAGAGATCTACCGTTGTGGACCATCCTGTATACCATTACCCGGATGGCAGGGAGTGTTGCTCCCCAAATGGCTTTGCAAAGCCATTTTTAGTACGCAATAGAGTGCATGGAACCCAGGGTCTTCAACTGGTGTGAGGGTGTCCTGAAAAGCATGAAAAAACAACTCACAAAGTGTCGAAACGGCTGGTTGAAACAATTTGGTTACGGGTCCATTTTGGTTTCCTTCTTCTTGGATATATTTCCCATCCTACATATACAGGTGGAGTGGTGCATAATTTCTCCACAATATCCACTGATGAAGAGGTAGGTGGACCTCATGGTGGCATTCCTATTATCCAGTATGATGATGTTTTCTTCCAATGGATGAGGAATCAGCTAATCATGGTGGAAGACTGTGCATACGTCGAGATAGATTTCCATGGGGATCCTGACTTATCTCTTCCTGAGGGATCTTAGTGGGGTGACATAGGTACGAAGTAAATTTTTGTTATATTGTTTTTTTTATATTTTAATTATATAAAATGTTTTTTTTGTGTCATTTATCCAAGACTAATCAAGTTTTATCAATAATGCAGAAGTGGGGCCTTATCATCCTCCAAGATCATCTCCCATCCAGACGTGAGGAGAGAGATGTTTTGTAGTAGGGGTAGCCGTCGTGGATCTCGAGGTGATTGAACAGAACCTACAGGGACTAACCATGAATGTCCCTGATGCCACGATGGATAAACTTCCTAGGCACTATCAATGCCACACAGTTGGCATGTCTACATCTATTGGTCGACTGCTCCTTAAGGTGGCACGGGAAGTTGTTTGTTATAATGAGCAGCATCGTTGATGTTTTTTGTACATGAAGCCATGAGCTTCATTTTTTGATATTTTGGTTCTTGGAAAGAACACTTTTTGAAACTTTTATCGTTATTAATATAAAGTTCCTACCTGCTTATTTGTTTTTTTCAAAAATGTGTGATTGGGTTTATAAATGTCTCAAATGTTTGTCTAACATATAATTAGTCAATGCATCTATTAATGTATTTATACATCTAGGAATATGTTGATACTCAATGTAATCAAAATGTCTTACCAAGAGGCGAATTCGTAAATATACCCGTAACAAAGTAGGACTTCGAATGGAATAAATGTTACTCAACTGCAGTACTACTAACTATGAATCAAGTCGTACAATAAGATGACATATGCCAAATGAAATGGAATCAGTTAGAAACTCGATAACTTCACTATATTCTGTGATATTATTAGTTGCACGACCAAGGCAAACACCATGTAGACTGATCAATTCATTCGTAGGTGCATAGATTTCCCATGCAGCAGATGCTAGGTTTTGAGTATTGTGACTAGCACCATAAACAAAGTCGATATAGGGTAACGAAGACATGGACATATAGAAACCAAGCACAATGCAAGGTAAGCAGCTGAAAAGCGGAACCAAAAACGAAAAAGCACACACAAGAGTATGATACACTAAAAATACACAGCACTCATGCAAAAATTGTTTAAGCATAGTACTTCTTCAAGTAAATCCCATTTCTGGGTTCACTCAAAGTAATTACGTCATAATATACTAGCTCATAATCCCCTTTCTCCAACACTCATTTCACAATATAAGGACCATGCCACATGGGCTCAAATTTATCGGCCCCTAATAAGTCGTGATCATGTTCGTAAAGAAGAACCAAATCACCCTCAGAAAAAACATGTGGTTTGACATGCTTGTCATATTGAGATTTGACACACTTCTTCTGGGCTTCAATGACTAAGGTAGAATCACGACGAATCTCATCTAATTGCATCAAATACAAGAGACGTTCCTCTTTAGTTGAGGTGTTAGGGAGAAGTTCGACAACTAGTTTCAAAGATGGGATTTCACATTCAATCAGAAAAATAGCTTCGATGCCATATACTAATTGGAAAGGTGTGAACCCCATGGCAGACTTAACGAATGTCTAATAGGCCCATAATGCTGAAAATAGCATCATGTGCCAGCTTGACTTGTGAATTCCTTCCATTCGTCGAAGCATAGTAGTGAGAACTTTGTTGATTGCTTCAACCTGGCCATTGGCCTACGGATAGTAAGGGGTTGATTTTTCATGTCGAAGACCCAACTTCTCGGTAAGTTCATACATCATGAAATTGTGAAAATGACTACCATGGTCAGTGACGATGGCTTGAGGGACACCAAATCTAGTAATGATATGATTGAATATGAACAACACTGCAGTTTTTTCAGTATTATCAAATGTAGGCATCGCCTCAACCAACTTAGTGAAATAATCCATGGCTACAATGATGTATCCATGCCCCCCTAGCTGAGTGAGGGTTACATGTCATGAATTCAATGCCCCATTTAGCGAATGGACCAATGGAAACTATAGGGTGTAGTGGAGCAAGATGAGATCGGATCTTATTGTTGTAGGTTTGATAAGCATGGTATTTCTGGATGGCAGTAATGCAATCCTTAAACAAAGAAGGCTAGAAGTAACCAGATCGTAAGATATTTTGGGCAGTGGCATACCCAAACATATGACCACCACATGCTCCATAATGATAGTCATTCAAAGCTTTATCAGCTTCATCATAGGTGAGACATCGTCGAAAAATGGATTCAATACCACGACGATAAAGGGTATCACCAAGGTTAATGTATTGATGGGCTTGATACCGAATACGACGACGATCCATATTAGAAAGATCAAGCTGGAAAGTTTGGGTTTGGAGACAAATGATAATTTCTCCATACCATATGTCATCAGAACTAATCAGAAAGAGAGATTCATCGGGAAAGGAATCTTCTGCCACAATTTTCGTTTCAGTAGAGGGAAAGTCACATGTCAATTCAGAAAAAACCAAATATTTTTTTGACTTTGCGCGCTCAAACTCCAAATCAAACTCATGGAGAATAATTATCCATTTAGAGTATTTTCCCCCCAACAATTTTCAAGTAAGGATGTGTTTCATCAGGTTGCAATCGGAAATGACTGTGGTTTTGCGTAACAAGATGTAGTGACGAAAACGTTGGACAGTTTGCGCTGCTGCCAAGGCCAGTTTCTCTGCATGTAAATATTTTATTTCGTTGATCGTGAGACTCTAACTTAAATAGTAGATAACATGTGAACCATGTGAATCATCCTCTTGGACTAGAACCATAGAAATGGTAGAGTCTAACTCAGCTAAGTACAGGAAATAATCGCGACTATAATCGAGTGGAAATAAGAGTGGGGTACGGGTCAAGGCGAGTTTCAAAGCTTCAAAATCTTTGTTGGCAGTGTCGTCCCATACAAAATCATAACCCTTTTTAAGAATTCGAGTAAATCGTTTCATTAATTTAGCATAGTTGGGGATGAATCATCGTAAAAAAATTGCCTTCCCTTGCAAACTTTGGAGTTGGCGTAGTGTAGAAGGAGGAGGGAAATTGAGGATATCTTCAACCTTCAGCGGGTCCACTCTAATCCCATGTGTAGACACGATAAAACCAACAATTAGTCTCGACTCCACACAAAAAACACATTTATGTGGATTCAATCGTATGCGATAATAAAAACAGCGTAGGAAAATGGCCCGTAAATGTGTCGCATGATCTTGACGATGCATAGAATGTGTCGGTAAATCATCTAAGTAAGGTTGTACAATGTGCTTAATGTCATGAAAAGCATAAGACATAGTGCATTGAAAAGTCACACCGGCATTTTTGAGACCAAAAGGTAGTTTCTGGTATGTGAAGGTTCCCCAAGGGCAAATAAAAGTAGTCTTATGTTGATCCGCAAGTAAAATATTGATTTGATTATAGCCGGAGAAACCATCCATCAAGGAGAATATTTCACTCTTGGCACAGTCATCAACTATTTGGTCGACAAAAGGGGTTGGATAATTGTCTTTGGGACAAGATTTGTTGATATCCCTATAATCTACACAAACACGGATCGTGCCTTGTTTCTTCGTAACTGGAACAAGATTGGACACCTAATCGGTCAAAGCCACAGGATAGATAAAATCGGCTTTAAGAAGTTTTTCAACTTCGAGCTTAATAGTAGGGACTTTGTGTGGATATACTGGGAGAAGCCTCTATCGAACTATTTTAGCGTCGGGATAAGTCTTAATTTCATGTACAAAAATATCTGGATCAATGCCAAGAATTTCTTCGTAACTCCAGGCAAAAACGTCACGAAATTCTTAGAAAAGAGATTTGTAAATACAAACTTCATCAGTAGAACATGAAGCACTGATGTGAATATTTTCCATGACTCCAGGTTTAATCAAAATATCAAGAGGGATAGTAGGTGAAATTTTGCCCAAGTTCCCTTCATACAAAACATCATGTGTTGGTTTGGGAATAGAGGAAATAGTAGCAACAGTAGACGGATTGGAAATCCATTGATAACTCTCTATGGTCTTGGGTTCGAGGAAGAGAATATAATGATGATGCCCATAATCTCATGGGGTATCTTCCATAGACATGATTTTCATGATCATCTCATCATTGTGAAATACTACGTGAAACAGATCTAGAGACGTATCTAAGAGAGAGTGAGGAGAAGGAGTTGTCGATTGAATAGCTTGATAAGCCAATTATACTAGACTCAAAGGCATTTGGTCACTGTAATGAAGACAATCATCAAAGCTAGGTACTATCCAAGGGTTGTAAGACTCAGGGGTTTCACCAACAGTGGTTGATATCATATTAATCGAAAGGAAAAAAGGAGGAGGAATATCAGGTGGTGGAATGGGAAATGTACCCATTAACGATGAATCATTTAGGAGACCCACACCGACATTCTCATAACTGGGGGGTGTCTTTGCAATGAAAGGTACATTTCTAGTACGTGAATTATAATTAAATAAGCAAAGTTGATTGACAGTAACGACTTTTCCTTGGTGCGGGAAACATAACACACGAAAAAGAGTAGAAACAATTGCTCGCATGGAATCAAACCAACTACAGCCAAGTAGAAGGTTGTAATCGAGAGGTGCATCAAATACCTACACTTCAACATTAACCGCTTTCCCTTCTAATGTAATAGACAGCGAAGGAAGAACACCATAAGATTTAAACCATGTACCATTAAAATCTTTTAGATTATTGTGTGAATCGGTAAGGGAAAGAGAGCCAATGGTTTTCCAACAAGTAACAGACATAACGCAAGTCGAGGTGCCTTCGTCAATAATTGTTGGATCATGTTGTCATCGATGCCAAAGGAATGATGCCAAAGGATTGATGTCAAAGGAACAATGTCTTGTCATAGTATATCGATGTATAGATTGATGGATCATGTATTGTCCTTGATTTAAATGGATTGATGTCAAGTGGAGTCATAGTCATATGATGAGATGCATAGATGAATATGGATCAATGTGTTGTAATTTCATGCATAGTTGGATTGATGTAAAAGATGACTCATTTTTGTCTTGCCATGGTTGTACAAATGCATGAACTCCAAAGTGGTCCCCTTATGATGAAATCCCTCACGGGAAGACGTTTTGCGGTGAACTCCAAAATGGTCTCCTTATGGTGAAATCCCTCACGAGAAGATGCTTTGCGGTTGAGTTATCCTAGAAGTATGGTTAGAGAACCCATGATTAATTATGGAATAATGAGACGAAGATCGGTGAATTTGTCAGTGAAACTATCCTAGATGGATAGTGCTTGTCATTCCATTTCTGGTGGTATGTGGAACATCACATAACTCCTCATGATTTGAGAGTTATGGCCTTACAAAGTTGGAGGACCCTCATATGTTGGCTTGAAGCCCCAAAAGGTCAAAGAAGTAAAATTGACAAAGTCAAAGAGGATTATTTAAATAATAAAGTGTGAAGTGACAAAATCAAAGAGGATTATTTAAATAATAAAGTGAAGTGACAAAATCAAAGAGGATTATTTAAAGTGAAGTGACAAAGTCAAAGAGGATTATTTAAATAATAAAGTGAAGTGACAAAGTC
>JZKD02S0447673.1:197302-207654 GCA_000966675.3 Picea glauca
AAAATGGGTTAAGTGGTCAAGTGGCTATTGGATACATGGACAAGTGGCAAATTGGGAAAAGTTGGACATAGGTGACTATGTGGACAAAGTGGCCTAGAAGATGCTTCTAAGGAAGATACTTGGAGAGTATAAATAAGAGGCAAGGGTCTCTTGTGAAAATCATCTCTTGAGCATAGCTTGAAGATCTATTCTGAGAGAGAGATTGACTGAAGGATCTCATGGATGCATCAAAGTTTGTGTAAGGTTGAAAGAAGGTAGAGCACGTACAGTTGGATGAATTCATGGAGAATTGAGTGTGAGTTGATGTCAGGTTCTTGAATTCTGAAGCAAGTTCCAGATCTGCATTCCATGGGCTCAGATCTGCCATAGAAACTCTAGTATGGTTACATAGTTGTCTTGATGGATATTCTTGCTTATTGTATGGTGAATGCTTAAGGAATTCTTGGTATGGTTGTTGTGATATGGTTATGTTGCAACACTCTTATGATTCAGTACTGATATGATTGCCATAGTACATTGGTTGCCTATACATAACTAAGTAGCATGCATATTGTATGGTTGAGGAGCATGAGTAAGTTGTGGGAGAGCATATATGTGTTGTGATTGGTTGTGGTTCAAATTGGACAATGAAAGACAAAAGTAGATGTGACTGAAGGCTTGTTGCACTACTGACAAGTCGCGTACCTATTGACATATTGCTATCTATTGAGGATTGATTCCTCTTCTCAGTTGGTGTTGAGTTGTGTAATATGAGTCTTGCATTGTAGAGTTGGTGCTCTTGTGGATTTGTAACTCTATTCAAATGTTGATGATAACTCAAGGATTGTAGTTTGTAATAAAAATAAAATTGTACATACATCTTGTGTTCTTTGTGTTCCTTGTGGTGATGACTTATTGATGATATTTGTTGTTGGTATATGTTGTTGATGTATGTTCACATTTAAAAGGTTATAAATGATAGAAATAAGTAATGAGTAAATGGTGATTGCTAAATAAGAATTTTTTGTGAAAGGGAAGATTTAAAAAGAGCCCTACACTAATTCACCCCCCCTCTCAGTGTGGTTGGTGTGTCCAACAATAACGGTTCAAAAATTATTTTTATTTTCCACAATAACTTGTATTTGAAACGATAATTGGGGAGGAAGCCTTAGAATATGATCTTCCAAGTCAAATATAATTAAGTTTGTATCGGTAGGATCAATTCCACCAATAGACTTTAACAGTGCCTTACATTATGCAGGACAACTTTGAAGGACTTCGAGAGTCGACATTGTAGAAGGTGCATGTGCAAGGTCTTCTACAATACTGTAGTTTTGAGGAGCATGTGCATGAGGATTAAACAATGATTTTTGAACAATGCCCTTAGGAGGAGGACGAAGAAATGTATCTATTCTTGGTCGTTCGAGATGAAAAGGAACATTAGGAGGTGAAGTTGGTGGAGGAAGTTGAACCAACGGAGGTGGTGAATCATCAACTTTCTCTTTCAAAGGAGAATAATATTTGGCTCAAGTCGCAACTGCAACTTCATTCTTCTTTGAGTCGCCAGTACACATAAGTACATAAGACATGGTAGAGGGAGAAGGTTGGTCATGAATGACCAATTGGGCCTGCTGCTGAGAAGGAAATGGTTGTGACAAAACGGTGGGTGTAGGAGGTGTTCTAGTCCCTTGCAAGAACTTAGTAACCTTAACATGTCGTGGACAATCTTTCATATAATGATCCTCTCCACAGATAAGGCAAGGATAACGAGGTTTACGTTTGTCTTTGTCATCAATAGGTTGATTCTTAGGTTTATCATATTATTGATTATTATTATTTTCCTCCTTATTCTTACCCTTCCCTTTCTTTTTGTTTTGATTTTTACCGGTAGGTGTAGATTGAACTGAATTAACTTCAGCATTTTTACCGGGAGGAGTTGGAGGAGGATCATTTTGTTCATTAGGAGTATTAGACTTGGGATTGGAATGATTGGCTTGTTTAGACTAAGTCTCGGTGTGAAAAGTGCCAATCACGCCATTAGCACCATGAGAGGATACTGGAGGTGTTGGGATTGGATTCGTAGATGGGTGAGGAGCATCAGGGATCAATTCATATAGTGTGCCCGTTTGTGAATAAACGAGATCCAAGTATTGAGCACAACTAATTTCCTTCTCTTAAGTGACGACACCACCCATGGAGACATCACATGCTATAGGATCAATGAGTGACTTGGTGAACCACTTGGCCAATACTTGATCAGGAATGGGAGCTTTGATTAAGCATCTTCTCCTCCTCCACTCATGAATATGATTATAAATGTGAATAGAAGAGGATTGTTTAAATGAACTGAAATTTTTGGTTCTTGTCTCATATCATATTGGTAATTGGTAATGCATTAAGAAATCCATAGCTAAGGTATTGAAGTTATTGAAGAATCCTCATGGTAATTCAATATACCATTTGGTTTCCAAACCCATAAGAGTTCGTTGGAAAATATGTAATCGTATAGAGTCATCCATCAAGGAGTTGGATGAACACCAAAGATGGAAAGTCATGACATGATTATTTGGTTCTTCTCCCGATCAGTTGTCAAACTGATGGAAATTTGGTAGGTATGACAGACCAATAAGGAGAATGAAAAATAGGATCAATCAAAATCCTAGATAAATCTGGTAAATCCAAAGTAGTAAGAAACGACAACTGTCTGTTCACTTGAGGAAACTGGTAGTTTTGAGGAGGTAGTCTTGTGGGTATACTAGTAGGACCATAAGCAGTCTGTAAATAGTTAGAGAGTCCTGTAAAATTCAGTGGCGGAGTATTTTGAGTTGAATAACTGACATGAGTCGGTTTATTAGGTAAGCTTCCTTGAAAAGGAGAATTAGACTAAAAATTTTTACCCCAGGCAGGATTCATAGAACCTAGATATGGTTGCCCAAGATTAGGAGGTAAAACAGAATTAACTTGAGGAGGTGGCCCCCCATGAGGTTGTTGATTTCCTTGGAAAGTAAAATTCCAAGGTTGAGACTGTAATCTAGGGATATACTGCCCAGACACTGGGTTATGACCCCCAACTTGGGGTTTCCCCTCAACTTGAGGTTGTCCTCCAAAAGGAATTTAAAAACTAGAAGTGACATAAGGACTTGTGCCTCCAATTTGATTAGAGCTACTAGGGCCAGGACGATTAGATCCTCCAGGTGATGGTGGAGGAGGAATGTTGGGCCCCCCTAGAGAGAACCTGGGTAGGTGTAGAAACAAAACTACTAGCAGCATTATACCCAGGAGGAACAAAAGTATTAGACCCTCCGGATGGATTATAGGCAAGGTTGGAAATGGAAGTATTCAAAGTGTTATACCCAGGAGGAAGTGACGGATTTGATCTAAGAGGAAGTGGTGTCCCAATAGGAGCTTGAGTTATCACCGCACTTCCGGTAAAAACAGGCGTAGTTTGTGGGGCCATGATAGAGTAAGCAAGCTGGAGAGGGAGAATTGTATGAGAACCAACCAACAATTGGTCTGAAACTATGACGAAATTACTAGTCATACTAGTAAAATGATCTAAGGGGACTGTATAGGTAGTAGAAGCCATAGGTGTATGTGATTCCATAGGTTGATTAGAAGTTCTCTAGCGTAAATGACTCATTCCTAGTTTTTCAAAAATATCTTGTCTCAAAGAAGTTCTCCAAAGAGAACAAATAGGACCAGAAGAGATAAGATCAAAATTTTCAGCAGTGTGAACTAGCGTTTTAAACGACTGACTCTGAAAGAGTGGATCTTGTACACTAGACTCTGTGTGAGGTCTAGTAGTTATTCCAATATAATCGTCAGCAACAATGTCTCCCGATGAATTTATCCAGAGAAAAAGTGGATCTTGTACAACACTCAATAATAGATTTACGAGAAGTATTAATTCCTCCAATGGAGTATAACTTTTAATCTCAAAGGCTACGTTGTTATTGACTGCTCCTTCGGGAGAACCCTCTGGTGAGTTAGGAAGAAAAGGAGTGTACTCTTCTTAATCTTCTAGAGGTAACCCTTACATCCTACGTGAACGGTGAGGGTCAATGTTGGCCACACCAAATAAAGAATGGAATAAATATATGGCCAAATAGAGAAACAAACAGCACTCACTAATAAAATATAGATATCAGACACGCAAACAAACCTTCTTATTTCGAAGTCACTAGTTGGTGATGAAATCCAACGTTGTGAAATCAAGACAAGAAGGGGATGGGATAAAGCGGGTGGAAAATTTACGTTGACGACCTACTTAACGGACTTACGCCATGGTGCAAGCTCCCACACATAATCGTGGGTATACCCTCCAAGGAGCATGAGTGAGTTTGGCCAATGTCGATTCCAGGTACCATGAAAACTTTCCCCTCCACAATCACCTCGTGTAAACACTCTAAAGAGATAGGCCACTAAGGTTACCAATTACGACAATGATGTATGGGGAAGCAGTCGACAGTCCGATCCACATGCAAGGGCAGGGTATCTACCCCGAAATCAACTCGACAAGGTTCCCACAGGATTTTCTTCTTAAGTGACCCCCAATAATATGCACAATATATACACTAAGACCAACAAGGAAGGGTGAGTAACTCTGTTGGCCCTAATGTGACCTCATGATTGACCCTTGTGTTAGAAGGGCTTCCTAGGACAAAATGAAGCAAGTGGATTTGAACTCTCCCTATCACAAGATACTATTGTGTGTTTTGATGCTTTGGAGAGTGTCCCTTACAACCTATTCCAAAGCACTATCCTAGTTAATGTTGGTGTATAAAAATTCTAGAAAATAAAAGTTGCTAATAGATTTTAAAATTGCGTTGTATTTTAAAGGATGTTGCTTACTCAAAATGGAAATGGAAATGAAACTGATGATGTATTTGACCTTGACCCAATAAAATGCAAGAAGAGAATGATATGCAATCATTTAATTCGATGAACTCTAATTAAAATAGGGAGAAGATTGCTCTTTTCAGAATACAAAAGCTACGAAACACAATTTCTCAATTTCGAATGATATGAATCCCAAACAATAAAAAACTACTAACTTTTCCAATTTTTCTCTTTTTACAAAAATTTGAATGCAACAATTTTCTTTCAAAGACTACTAAAAAATAAGAATAAATACAATTCTTTCTTTCTCAAATCAGATTAGATATTAATGGAAAAAAGAAAGAATGGTCCCAGAAAACCAATGCACTCTCAACATTATTCTCAAATCACACTCACAATGTAAGCAAAAAATGAAATGAGAAGAAAACCTTTTGTGAAATGCAAAAAAAATATGTCTTTTAATCAATCACCAATCCATAAAGCAAAAACAGTCCAAAACTCAAAAGAAATAAAGGATCCCTTATCAAACAAACACTCAGGACCAAAGTCTTGAGATTATACCCTTGCAACAAGAAATCAAAAGCAAAACTTGCAAAGCTTGTAAAGAAGGCTTTCAATTCTTGAAAATCAATCAAATGCAGGCTTGAAAGTTATAAAACAATCATTCACCAATGCCAAAATTTCATCCCAAGTAGTAAAGACAAAACTGGGTAGAGAAAAGAAAAATGGCTATCACCCAACAATTCTTACAGGAATCGTCGCAGGCTACAGAGGAGTACAGTGCAACAATCAAGGATGAAGAAGAGAGTACATAGATTTCCCATCTAAGGGTAGATGATTCTATCCATTTGCATCTCTTCCATCATGTTGACGATTAAAATCGCAACGAGGTATTTTGCCCGCAAAGTATTGCTAAAGCTTATTATTAGAAGCTAACAAGATATATGATACTAGTAGGTGGTACCCCCTTGTAGATTGGGAGATCGGATCTGGTTCTCATTTCATGTTTATGCTGCTATTCGACATCACTTACAGGGTTCTACATGATTGATGAAATCTTGATTTTATTGGCGATGAATAAGGCATATTATGTGTTGGTTCTAATTGCGACAAATGAATGATGGATAAGGCATGGTGTGTCTTGTTTCGATTGCTCTAGGATCTAATTTCATGTTACAATGGGCTATGTTATCTATTGTTATCCTTGCTATATGTTCCTGGATTCATTATTGTGACACTTGCATAAGAGACATGTTAGTAACATCATATAAGAAGCAGTTGAAAATAAATGAAAGCAATATAAACAAAATGCAAAAGGAAGAGATTAAACTATGCTAATATGCTACTCTACATACATTGAAATTAAAAGATCATTGTTAGTCCTAGCTAACAAGTTAATAGATATGCGACTTATTGAGTTATATGAAACATGGTTGATATGTGTTATGGTATAATTTGCAATGGTTAAATGTGATATGGGTGGTGTTTTTGACAAGTGATGGGTGTTAAGTTCCATGCATAGATTTATTAAGTAGATTAATGGAAGGTTGGTTGGCATGTACTACAGAATTGAATGAGTGGGGGTGGAGGCAACGTATTCAGGTAATCGATATGCCTGTAAGAAATTACTCAATTGCCTTGGGAAGAGATTAGCAAGCCTTAACAAGTGGATACCTCTCACTCGACGGGACACATTTATCCATGCCTTGGAATGGTAAGAACATTATAGTCCTTCGAGAGGGAAGGATTTCACCCTACATAGAGAGTGTTCCACAACCTAATGTAAAGTATATCGAAGAGGACCTAGGAGTGTATTCCATATTTGTTGAGGAGGATAATATTCCTTTGGAACAAATCGATTTAGATGATGATATGTGGCACATGCACTTCGATGGTTCATGCTCTAATGAAGGTAATGGGGTTGGCATTATCTTGGTTTCCCCTGTAGAGAAAATTCATAATTTGTCTTACAAGTTGGATTTTGCTTGTACAAACAATGTCACTGAATTCGAAGCTTTATTATTAGGCATTGAAAACTCCTATAATATTGGTTGTGGTCACCTTTTAGTTTTTGGATATTTTGAGCTTGTTGTGAACCTAGTACATAAGATATACTCTCCTATAAACAAGCTGATGAAACGATACACCCAAACTGTTTGGGCACTTATCTCAAACCTATTATCTTTCAAAATCACTCATGTTAATAAGGAGTTGAATTCAATGGTTGATCGGTTAGCTATCTTTGCAGCTTCTCATAATCAACAACCTTTGCCTCACAGGCCTGATTTTTCTTTTCAATCTCTATATCATCCACATATCCCTGACAATGTAGAATCTTGGCAAGCCCCCCCTAACGATGAGAGTGTCTGTTCTTTCATTCAAGATGAACCTCTTAAGCCCAAGGAAATTATATCCATAGAAGACAACAAGATTCCTAAGGGCTTGACTCCTCTTGAGAGTTTGTTTTCATCGGGTGATGTAGGTAATAAAGAGAAATAAAGAAAAGAGGATTCAAGAAGGAAGGTGGGTGAAACCATCTCCTTGAACATTGGGGCACTCGAATCTTTAAGGAATGTTAAAATAAGAGTCCAATGTTCTGGTAAAAAAGAAATGAAGTTTGCCAAGCTACTTGGTGGATTTAAGGATGTTTTTGCTTGGTCTTATGAGGATCTTCGTGGTTTTGATCTTGGTCTTATACAGCATGTTATCCCCATCAAGGAAGGCATGAAACCAGTTAGGCAGAAACTAAGACCTATTAGCATTTCATTTAAAGCGACTTTTCAAAGGGACTTGGAAAATTTCTTAAGGTATGGGATCATTTTTCCAGTCTACTCTGAATGGGTTTCCAATTGGGTATATGTTTTGAAGACCACTAATCATATTAGAACCTGCATTAATTTTCGCACCTTCAGTCAGGCTATTATGAGAAATCCTTTTCCTCCTCTTAATATGGGAATGATTCTACAACAGGTTGTAAGGTCACGGATGAGGCCCTTACTTGACAAATTTTTGGGTTACAGTAAAATCAAGGGAAAAGGGGCAGATGTTCACAAAACCACTCTTATCACCAATTGGGGTACCATGACTTATAAATGCCTATTTTCTTTCTTACTTGATGCAAGTACCGCTTTTAATATACCTATACACACAACTCTTGATGAATTGATCAGTATACATATCTACCTTGATGATCTAATCATATACGATAAGGGGTTGATAATTTCCTTGGAGTTCCAAGTGTTATTTTTGGGTCCTTCCAAAATTGATTTTGTCCTAGATACTAACTCTTACATTCTAAAGGATTTATAGGAGCAATTGTTTTCCTACAGCACTAATGGTTCTCGCTTGAAAAATTACGAGGGACCAATGTGAAAAGTTCTAATGTTGTTTGGATTTTTTGTATACTAGTAACCTAGCTCTGCTTTCAATTTTGCACTATTTTCTTTTCTTCTTTATAGTAGTTTGACTTCCGCTTTCTGTTTTAAAATTTTCCTACTACTTTTACGTTTCTGTCATTTTATTGTTGTTGTTTTAATCTTGCAATTTTACATCTATCATGATTTTGTTTCCTACCATCTTTTAGTTAATTTGTTCAAAATAAGACGTTGGATCAGTTCTGCCACATTGACACTCCTGCAAATCATTATTAGTCAATAGAAATCAAGCTTACACACCTGTTACGATGTTTCCCCTGAAGGCACCCTTGAATTTGTTATCGACTTCCACAGTTGTCTAGAAAAATATTTTTTTTTGGATTATCTTTCTGCTTTCCTTTTCTTCATCCATTTGAGAATTTAAGAGAGCAAGTCCATAAAATTTCTCCTTGAATTTAAGAGCCTATCTCGGTTGAACGATTATGCACACAGTGGTAAAACCCCTCATACTTAACACTTTTCATGAGTTATTCCTGAATTCCTGGTCATTTTCCCATTACATTCGCTCACTTCCCCTAGTTGCATAATCTTCCTGGTTATATCTTCTTGACCTGTTGTTCTTGGTCTGCCAAAACCTGAGTTCTAAGTACTAAATCTATTGAAAAAAAAATTCCCTGTGGAGTCGCAAGTTTGTTGACGATTAAAATCGCAACGAGGTTTTTTGCCCGCAAAGTATTGCTAAAGCCTATTATTATAAGCTAACAAGATATATGATACTAGTAGGTGGGACCCCCTTGTAGATTGGGAGATCATATATGGTTCTTGTTTCATGTTTATGTAGCTATTCGACATCACTTACAAGGTTCTACATGATTGATGAAATCTTGATTTTATTGGCGATGAATAAGGCACATTATGTGTCGGTTTTGATTGCGACAAAGGAATGATGGATAAGGCATGTTGTGTGTTGTTTCGATTGATCTAGGCTCTAATTTTATGTTATGATGGCCTATGTTATCTATTGTTATCCTTGCTATTTGTTCCTAGATTCATTACTATGACAACTACAGAAGAGACATGTTAGTAACAATATATAAGAAGCAGTTGAAAAGAAATGAAAGCAATATAAACAAAATGCAAAAGGAAGAGATTAAACTATGCTAATATGCTACTCTACATACATTGAAATTAAAAGATCGTTGTTAGTCCTAGCTAACAAGTTAATAGTTATGTGACTTATTGAGTTATATGAAACATGGTTGATATGTGTTATGGTATAATTGGCAATGGTTAAATGTGATATGGGTGGTGCATTTGACAAGTGATAGGTGTTAAGTTCGATGCATAGATTTATTAAGTGGATTAATGGAAGGTTGGATGGTGTGTACTAAGGAATTGAATGATTGGGGGTGGACGCGACCTGCATTTACTGCACGTCACTCATACTCCTTCCACTATTTGTCACCCTAGCTTGACAATTGTTCAACTGTGTTTTGTTGTGGTTAGGCTCGGACTTTCAAGCAGAGGAAGAACTGTTCGGCCAAGCTCATGTTTTTAAGGTGTTCTTGGTTACAGGTATGTATTTTTGCCATCCATAAATTTGCTCTGGTTATGAAATAGATATTGTCTTGGGATGTATGGGTCTGTGCTTTCCTTGAGACTGGAAACTATGTAAAATTGTGATATTTTTCTGGAATAGATGGTTGGTGCGGTTTTCATGGCAGCACTGTTTGAAGTCACAGTTTTATGGATCTTTCTAGGTGTTAGAAGCCATGAAGGCTCTCTGTCATCCTTGTTGGTCTTGGTTGGAGGGTTTTAATTCAGTCTAGATGGGTTGGTCGTCTCCACGCTTTCTTATCACCATACCCAGTTGTTCATTATTATGGGGTTTACTGGGTTTGAAACACTTGTGCCATTGCGTATCATTTCACTTGGGTCTAGGTTCATTCATGTTGTTGATGTTTGCGCAGTAGGTTACGATGGTGGTTATGCCAAAGGGATTGCTTAAGGTTGATTGCTACTTCTCGGCTTTGTTTTATCTCGGCATTCTTGTTCGACAACACAGGTATTCCAACAGAGGACGAACACCTTCAGTAACCACTCACATAACCAGATCAAAGATCAACACACCGATGTTTTCACGTGGTAAAACCCCTACGG
>JZKD02S0447673.1:223438-254665 GCA_000966675.3 Picea glauca
AATGGGGATTAATCTAATAATAAAAATAATAATAATGACATGATTAATCCACAATGGGGATTTAATCTAATAACAAAATAATAAGAATGCTCTTCACAGTTACATTATTTCAACAAATTCTCAGGTATTTGAGAGGCATTGCTACTCATGCATTATGTTTTGGTGGTTCAGACATTGTTCTAAAGGGATATGTTGATTCAAATATAGCAGGTGATAAAGATAGCAGGAAGAGCACCACATGGTATGTTTTTACTATAGGTGGAACAACAGTAAGTTCGATTTCGAAACTGAAAAAGGTTGTTGCACTTTCAACTACAGAGGCAGAGTATTTTGATTCTACAGAGGCTATTAAAGAGATGATTTGGTTACAGAGATTTATGGAGGAATTGGGAAAGAAGAAAGAGAATAGCAAGTTGTATTGTGACAACGATAGTTCCATTCATCTTGCAAAGAACTCGGCCTTCCATTCAAATACTAAGCATATACATCTCAGGTACCATTTCATATGATCCATATTGGAAGATGGACATTTGAAGCTTGAAAAGATACACACTAGCCAGAATCATGCAAACATGTTAACTAAGGGAGTAACCAGGGAGAAACTGAGTTCCTGCTTAGTTTCAGTTGGTCTTCAAGCATGAAGATAAAGATGAGAAAATTTCCAGGTCCAAGAAGGTTCATAGTTCAGTAGATACAATAGCAGTGGAGTTGTTGAGATTAGTCTCCAAGTGGGAGATTGTTGGTTGTGGAGCCTAACGATCTTCCTGATTCAGAGGTCTTTGTTTTCAGCCATGTTTATACCCCATGAAGACTTTACACCCCGAAAGAATGTGCACTCCTCCACGTGGGGGAGTGCAAATGGGGGTTACCCCCTCTACGGGGTTCGAGGGTTCCCTCCCCTAGTTGGGCAGTCTGGGGGCAAGTGGGCCCCTGGCAAGGGTTCGGGGGTGAAGCCCCTGAAGGAAAAATTTCCTTGTAAATGTATATTGTAATTTCATAGTAAATCTAGACCATTCATTATAAGGTCGCAGATCTGATGGTAGAAGTTATGTTAGGGTTTTTTTCCCTAGAAGGTGTTAGAGTCCAATAGTCACCAGTGATCAAATGTGCTTTTACAAGGTTTTGGTAGGGACCTACAACAAATTTTTATGGTTTCAATAGGTTTTCAAATAAAAATTTGGTCACTTGTTAGTATATCTAGGTATGTTACTACTCCCATTATATCCATAGTCAAAATTGTCATCTTGGTCATGCCATCACTCTTTTTGATGAATCATTGGTACAATGTCTTTATCACCATATCAGTCATAATTTTTGGTCATGTCATACTTTGAGGTTCAAAGGTCCAAATCATTAGTTTCATAATCCATTAGGTGTTATTATTAGGTCAAGTCATCAAAAAGGTCATAAAAGAGTCATGACATCACCTAGGTCATCATCATGGGAGTAGTAGTTAGGGAAAGTGCTCAAAAAGATTTATAAAGTATATTTTATTCTCTATAAAGATGTAAGCATACACACTAAAGTTTGAAGCCACAGTACACTAGCATACCAATTCATTTTTCAAAAAGACAAAGTGATGTCACATCAGCACTCAAAAGGAAAAATCAACCTCTAGCTTATAAAAAGATCAAAAGAGCTTCTTATTTTCTCATTTCACCTCCAAAGGACTTCTCTTCACCAAGAAAAATCATTCTCACCCTCAAAAAAGTGATTTTCCCTTCAGTGTGTTGCGTTTTTGCTACGTTTTACCAGTGCATTGCACTTTGTGTTGTGTTTTTTTTGTGTTTTACCAGTGCATTACGCTTTGTGTTGCATTTTACCAGTGTGTTGCATTTTGACCTAAAGTGTTGTGTTTGACATAGGAGGAAAACATTTCATTCCAGTGGTTTTTACATGACAAGCAGGTTCGAGTGTATCAGATACAAGTAAGTGTGGCCTACAAAACACCTCTTGTGTTTTCATTTCATGATTTGAAAGATCAATTCCCTCTTTTAGGGTTTCGGTTGCATTTTCTTGGTTTCATAATCTCATTGACAAATTGTTGATAAAAACCCTAAATTTAAGTCTCATACATCTTCCCTCACCTTTCACACACCTTCATAAACAGTTTTCCTCGTCCCCATCCCTCATTTTCACTATTTTTTTGTAAACCCTAGCCTAGACTACACTTTGTTGGGTTAGGACTGTGTTTTCCTCTTTTGGAACCCTTCCCCTCACTCATTCCCTCAAATTACACTTTCCCCTACTCCCTAACATCTCTCCCTACCCCCCTAAAGTTTTCTAAGAATTTATAAGACCACTAACCCTTTCATCTCCCTTCATTTCTAAAAATTGCCCAAATCCCTTGTTTTTTCCTACACCAAACCCTAATTTCCTCTCCCATTGAGCTAGGGTTAGAAATGGATTCTGAAACCACTGAGAAAATAAGGAACAAAGGAGGTCATATCAGCAGGTATGAGCCCACTTCAGTCAATGGAATCATATCCTCACCTTTCCTCAAGAAATCATTTCAGGATGTTGGTTGCCTTTCCTTTTTCCAAAAGGTTGAAGAACTTGGTTTTCATGATAAACTTACTAGCACTTTTGCCACTAGATTGAGAAGAGATAAGGTGACCATTTCAGAGGTGGTGTTCACTCTTTCAAAAGAAGCTATTGCCTCGGCCTCAGGGATTCCAAATAGTGGACAAAACTGGTTCAAGAATAGAGACTTTGACCTTGAGAGCTACAAAATGTATTTAAAGCCAGCATATAAAGCAACTCCTACACACATCTTTCCATTTAGGTAGTTGTTGTACATGTATGCCCCTCTCATGAAATTGATTATGAGGTACTTCACATGTGAAGGCAAATACTCAAGGTTATATCAGTATCATATGAGATTCTTGATGCATTTGACCGGTGTAAAGACCCTAAATTTACCTTATTACCTTTACGAGAGCATGGTAAAGATGGCAGAGAAAATACAGAGATTGGGAGAAAATCATCATGCTAGTCTGTTTCACCATGGCTTGGTGAAAGTCTTGGTTTGCCATCAATTATCATAGATCAATTTGTCATGGGATGGTTTTGTATATTCAAGTTCCCTTATGTCTTCTCGAGCTCAGTCTAGTAGTCATTCTACACCCTTGGCTTCACCAACACATCAATAGGTTGCTTCCACAAGCAAACCTACCAAAAGAGTTCCTAGGCAAGAGGTGACTCAAACTTATGTTAGAGGTAAGAGGATTTTGTTTGCTCCAGACATTGTTGAAAGGGCCAAGCCTACATCATCATAGAAGCATGAGACACCATTGGAGGAAGAAACACAGTTTCATGTTGACACTGATATGGCAGATTTACAAGTGCATGAGGAGGTCAAAACTTCATAGCAAATCATCTAGGAGAGAGAATTTGAGATTAGAGAGTTGAAAAATAGTTTGTCAATGAAAAAATTCTTAGTCTCATTCTTGCAACATGAGAACATGCATCTAAAAGTAAATCAACTTCTCTTAAACAAGACCAAAGCAGATTTGACAAAGGATAATGCCAAAGGTAAGGAATTTGTTGATGTTGAGAATTCATCAGATCAATAAAAGTAGTTCAAACCAATGAGACCAAGAACAAGAGGTCTCAAGAGGGCACTTGAGAAGAAAAAAGGATCATCTCCATCAAAAGATCTAATAACTGTTGATGACTTAATAACAGCAGAAATTAATAAAAATAGGGAGTATTGGCTTGATAGGATCAATTTCCACTTGGAGAAGCTTATTAAGAGGGAAGACAATTGCACCAGTAGAGTGCGACAACAAAGGATCGGCCCAGGCTGTATATAGGGCACAGTGTGACGATATCTAAAAATAAAGAAAATTGGGAAGAGAGACAAAAATTCTCAATGAACCTTCAGACCCAGAGAATCAAGATGGATCACCTGCAGACTCAAATAATGAAATTAACCAAAAGAAGGCAGGCTAAAAGAAAATAAGAAGTAAAAAACCAAAAAAGTTTGTTTCCCCAGTGGAGTCACCGGTTTTTTTATCGGACTAATAGGCAAGTGCTGACACAAACTGATCTCCCTAACTTCCACGGGAAGCTAGAACAAAATAAGATAGAATACAAACTTCAACTTAGACTTCATTGTTATATAAACTAGTTTAGAGAGGTACAAGTGACATACCTTTTAAACGACGCTTGATCCTCGCTAGTGTCATCCTTGTAGCTCCTTCTTTGAGTTTTTGGGATGGTCGACCTGTTTAAGAAGCACAAACCAACAAAGAGAGAGAACAACGATATATATATATTCCAATGGATTTTATGTATAAGATGAAGGAGTTATACAATAAAAGCTAGGACACCTTTACAGGAAAGAAATGTATTGTTGCATTATATTAAATGGAAAGTGGAGAATAAAACCCATGCTTTGATGTTGCAAGGTCTCTTTCAATGGCTCTTTGCTCCAACACACACACAATTGCTCCAATGCCTTGATGAAGAAGATCCACAATCTGACTTAGAGAACTAAAGCAAATCCCTTAAGTATAATTTGTAGTAGAACTCTTCATGCATATGCAGATCTTAGCCTTTTCAACATTATCCTTTTCCATGATAAATCCCTCTTTTTATAGGGTGAAAGAGGGATAGATGAGGAGATTAGGATGATCCCACTAAATCAGAGAAGTGAGTAAAATCCAAACTGATCAGAGGCCACCTATGCACAGACATCATGCGATGATGTCGCAGTCCAATTTTGGTGCAAAGTGCAACGATCAGTCATCATCACACCCTATGCATAAAGTAGGGTGTGACGACCTTTCTTGTCATAGTTTTTGAAAGAGGAAAAGCATACCACTTTTCTCATGGAGAAAGTCTCTTTTAATATTTTCAGGGAACATGGAAGTGAGTTAATCACATGTTGTCCATTGATCATAGGGGTGACCAAAATAATGTGTAACAATAAGTAAAGGGTTTATTCCTTGACGAGATACAACTCTTGAATTTTAACAAGGAGGGGATCAACGTCGGTCAAGGAAACATTGAGATTAAGCGCCCTATACTATAGATATGACGACCATAAATTAAGGCGTCGGTCCAACAGTTTTGGCCCTCTGTGGGCCCACATTTAATTCATTTGCGACTTAGATGATGACCAGTGTCATCTTCGTGACCCCGATGTCAAATATGTTGGGTTATTATATTATTTGAAGTGAAAGTCTAGTCAAGGTCGATCGACTGACAATCGAAGATCGAGGTGGTTTGATCGGGTAAAGTTGAAGTCGAAGATATTGACAGGAAGTCGAACAGATAAGTCCTTGGTCATAATTTTTTATCGCATGGAGAATTAAAGGTTTTATTCCTTGACAAGATACGACTCTTGAATTTTAACAAGGGGGGGATCAACTCCAGTCAAATAAACGTTAATATTAAGCACCCTATACTGTAGATCTGACGACAATAAATTAAGGTGCCTGTCCAACAGTCTTGGCCCTCTGTGGGCCCACATTTAATTCCTTTGCAACTTAGACGACCACAAGTGTCATCTCCATGACCATGACATCAAATATGTTGGGTTGTTATATTCTTTGCAATGAAATTCTAGTCGAGGTGGATCGACTAATAATCGAAGATCGAGGTGGTTCAACCGAGTAAACTCGAATTCAAAGATATCGACAGCAAGTCAAAGGTTGAGGAGGTTTGACTGGGTAAATTTGAAGTCGAAGATACAATAGCAAGTCGAAGAGGTCAACCGACAAGAGGTCAATAGGAGGGCATGTGGCAACCTATTAGAGACCAAATGAAGTTCGACTCATAGTCAACTGGTAATCCAGCTTGGTAGTCGATTGTAATAGAATGCCAAGATTCGCGGGATTTGTAGCCAATGATCTACGTGGATATGTAACCATTTTTTGGTGCCTTTTCTTTAGGTTTTTGCCTACTGTAAATCCTATAAACAAGTCATGTTGTAATGTTGTAAAATATGATGAATGGCTAAATCACCAATGATCTAATCATAGAGGTTGTCGATCATGTAGATGTAAGTCAAATTGGCTATATGGTTGTTCTTATGGAAAGAAAGAAGGTATGATGTCAATTGTGTCTTAGGTGTGGACCAAGGTTAGAAATGTAACCTTTTATTTTGAATGAATAAGACAACAAGAGAGCAGAATGCTCAAGGAATGTTGGTTTTCCCGGTTTGGGTTTCCAGGGTAAAATATTTGTGTATTGTGTGTTTGCCTTGTCATTTACTTTATTGATTAAATATTTCTTCCTCTATTCTAATAGGTTTAGCATGGAAGTGTTCCTCATTTCCTAACATGTGGTATCAAATCTTGGTTTAACAACCTTGGATATGAGCTAAACCCTAGGTACAGTAATTGTCATAAATCAGAAATATTTTAAATATTGTGTTAAAGAATGGCGAGCAGCTCGAGAATATAGATCGAAAAATTCATTGGACATAATTTTGAGCTTTGAAAGCTTAAAATTGAAGATCTCCTTGTAGATCAAGAAAAATGGACAACAATATTTCTAGGTACCATGCTGACAGGTATGTCGATGGAAGAATGGGAGAAACTCAAGAGAAGAACAAGGATTACGATTCAACTTTCTCTAGCAGATTTGGTACTAATGAATGTCTTAGGTGAAGATTTGGCCAAGAAACTGTGCAACAAGTTGGGGTGCTTGTACCAGTTTAAATCCCTGGTAAATAATTTGTTTCTCAAAAATAAACGGTATCTTGTGAGGATGAGTGAGGGAAGTTCGGTGACTTAGTATTTAAATGTGTTTAATACCCTTATAAGCCAGTTATCTTCTGTGGATATTAAAATCATTGAGGAGAAATGTATTATCCTATTATGTTCTTTGCGAGACTCCTAGGATAGATTAGTCATGGCTATAGGGAGTAATACAAACACATTAGCACTAGAAGATGTGGTTGCATCTCTATTGTCCGAAGAAATGATAAGGAAGAACATGGAAGGATCGACCAAAGATGCATTAGTGGTCAGAGGTAGACCAGTTGACAGAAATAAAGGAAAATTCTCTGGTAGAAAGTCTAAGTCGAAGGTTATATCTAAATCCCATGTTCAATCGAAAAGAATATGTTGGAAATGTGGTAAAGCTGGGAATTACAAAACAGACTGCAAGTCGAAGGTAATGGAATTCAGTATAGGATTCGACGAGAAGCAGTCCACTGAGAGAAAGATGACTCCAGATAAGGGAGGTGATGTGTACCTAGCATCAACCAGTACACAGTCGGATCAAGATGTTTGGTTGATTGACTCAGGAGAATCCTATCATATGACACCACATAGAGAACGGTTCTACAAATATGAACAATATGAAGGAGGAGATGTGTTCTTGAGGGACGAATCGACAACCAAAATTATCAGACGAGGAAGATTCAACTGATACTATCGGATGGGAGGAGTAGAACCCTTAGAGGTGTGCTACACATTCCAGGTTTGGAAAGAAACCTGATGCAGGAGCATCACCAACAAGCATGATTGGAGGACAGCTGGATCTACACCAGTGCGCATTTTGAAGACATTTTGAATTTCAAAGGATGGCACATTAATGTAATAGTTGGAATGATGTAATTACTTTTAAATGTTTTGGGGATTGTAATGCAGATCTTGAGAGTTGCTCTCATTTGTTGGTTGGAGGCATTTAATGTAATAAATGTAAAGTAGTTGTAGTCCTTAATTTCGATAAGATAGCTTAGAGTTGTAGGAGGGAAAACTCAAGAAAGCTCCCTCGTATGTATTGTATTATCATTCTCAATTGTAAGAGAAGAAGTTGTAGAGCAAGAGAGCATAGGAGAGCAGATAAGAACAGATGTTGTAGAAGTTGTTTGAGAAAATAGTTGTTTCTATAGAAACCATGTACAGAAGCACTTGAATTAATATAGGAAGGCTTTAATCCAATTTCATGGTGTTGTTATGGTTATTGTTTGCATCTATTGAATGGTATCTTTACAGTTTGCTTATATGCTTTGTTATGCATTTGTTTCAATGCTTTATGTATATGATTTCATGTTGAATTTATGGATTCTATGAGAGAGAGAGAGCATAAGTTTCAATTTTTCCTCGTCCTGATAATTCTTGCAAGGAGTGTAGTGAAGGTCCGCAAGGAGTGCGTTGACAAGATTCTGAGTTTTACCTCAAAAACGCTCAGGAGAGATAGAGTTGTTCTTATACCAACAGAAGTGCAAGTATAGCACAGATCCGTGCAAGGTGTGCACATGTTGTGAAAATTCTTAGACTTTTGCAAACCAAGGGAGCAGTTGAAGAACTTATGTCGCAAGGAGTGGACAGATTTGGGAGATATCAGATAATCAGGGATTATCATGAGTGCCGCAAGGAGTGCACGCAAGAATTCCTTAGAATCCTTGAGTTTGCAGTAAGAATCAAGCTCGGGAGGGATAGAGACTTAGAAAAGTCCAAAGAAAGGATGAGGGTCGAAGTCACCTCATAGAAATCAAGCTCAGGAAGAAAGACGCCAAGTTATTTGGTGAGAAACTATCAAGACCCTGAACGGATGGTGGGAATTCTCGGAGGGAGAAGCACCAATTTTCCATGGACCATTAGATATAGTAGATCTATGGGGAGGATAAGGCCGAGTGTCTTTCCACACTCACAAGATCGGGAGAGATAGAATTCGTTAGATCCAGAGGAGCGTGAGCCATTGATTGGGTCCTTCGAAATATCGGCATTTCGGGAGTCAGGAGAGTGGAGAAACTTGCTACTCGGAGGTCACAAATCTCAAAATCCCGATGCGGTCTGGGCCGTCAGATCGTGGGAGGTTCAGGACCATTGATCTATGGCGAGGAAGTCATGAGTTCAGATATCGGGAAAAGGGAGAAAAGTCACATCGTGAGTTCCCAATATGTGAAATCATGACGCGCTCGTAGGTGGACCCCAGGATTTGACTGGAGGTCATATGGAAGAAGTATAAGGGAGGAGCTAGGGACCGTTATCCCATTTTGAGGTTTCAAGAATCGAAGGAGTCAGGGTGACTTGCAACGAAGTCCCAAAATCGTGAAATCTCGACGCGCCTTTTGGGGTTAAGTCTGTGGTCATGTTGGTGGTCACGTAGAGTGGAGGCTCGTGTCTAGTGCATGCTCACACGAGCAGAGCATATAAAGGGAGACCTGTGGTTATATGTGTGAAGGGTTCTAGTGGGGACTAAGGAGCCATTTTGGCTCAGAAATTTGAAGATCCAAAGACTGGGAGGTCAAGGAAAACCTTGTTGAGGTGGGGGTCTGCGTAAGGTGGTATCAGAGCTAACAAATTTTGTTTTTTGTAGAGAGAGTATTGAGGACAATTGTGATTTGAATTATGCGTGGATAGATTGAAACAATGTAGCTGAGGAGACATCAAGAGAGACCCATGACCAATCCAGCCGTGGAAAGGGAGATGAGAGAACTCCGTGCTCGATTGGATGTTTTGGAGATAGCACAGAGGTGAACACCTGATCAAAATCTGAACCAGGGGTCAAATTTTGCTCAAATATCAAAGTGCTCGGAATGCGACGAAAATAGTGTCATTGCGTCCATCTCGTCTTCCCAATTATGGTGGTATATTTACTTTGTCAAATGGACTTCGTATGGAGAAGTTATCGTGATCTGTTCGCCAAGCCAAACAGGCAAAAATTTGATGCTGACTGTACCTGTCTGTACAGTCCGTACGGTGGTGACATGGCAGAGCCGTACAGTCCATACGATAACCATACGATGATGATGTGGTAGTTTTTTATTGGTTGATTGTTGGCGAGTTGGGTGTTGACACGTGTCATGTACCTGGCGAATGGTGTGAGGACACGTGGCCCAATCCATGGGTGCCACGTGTCACTCGTTGACTGGTTAATGGTTGTAGTGTAAAATTATTGGGAGTCTGCGGGGTTTGACCCCCGGACCTCCCCACATTGCATAGTTTTAACAAACCCCGATCGACCATTGGGTTATATGTTGTGGCTTGTTATGTATATCAAAACAAATGTATTTAAATTAACAGTGGTAACCATTGGCGGGAGGTCAGGTCGGGGCTTGGCCCCGGCCCGTGGTCGTATAGACATGGCATATGACTATGGTGTATATGTTTATGCATCCGGTTAATGGTTGGCACGCATAGCCCATGGTTATTTACTCTATGCCATATGACCCTAATTGGAGCGCAAAAGGAGTTATACGTTTGGTAACGGTTTAACCACCTATTTGTCCATGTGCGCGGTCATATGACCATTCACACGCCCAGGAGCTAGGCAGTTAGGGGCTGGAGGCACCCTAACCATTCTACGATTTGCACCGTTGGCACAGTTGCGCCTAGTGCCAAGTTTTTACGCTATTTATTGCGTGTGTGATGGGTTCACACAACAGGGGTGCGTTTTGGCGAACCAGTTTCAGAAAAGCTTGAAGGAGGAAAATGGCAGGAGGCCTATCTTCCTCATTTCTTGGCCGATTGAGGTGTCGTAAAAGCCCAGCTAGGGGTTTTTGGACGTTCTGAATCCATTGGCACTATTATCAAAGCCATTTGAAGACTTATTTTGCATATTTTTTACCATTGAAGTTTCAGGAAGCTCCAGGGAGCTTGAAGCCCTTATTGATCGAGGACATGGTTTGGTGAGCCTATGTTTGTTTTCTGTGATTGAATAATAATTTTTGGCTAATTTTTATGCTTTGAACACATTGGGACAGGTTTCAGAGGCTGTTGAGGACTTTTACAGGTTTTTTTTCCAAAGAGAAGCTCAGGGAAGCTTATGGCCACATGTAGAAGAGATCATGCCCGGATGAGCCATGATCCGTTTTCAGAGTTCTATTAGTCATTTTTGGGGTTCTTATATGTTCTGATCTCAATGGTACATTCTATTTTTCCATTGGAGTTGAGAAGCATTTTGTAAAAGAACTTTTGACTAATTAATCCAAGAGAGCCAAGTCCATTGATGGAGGCTCAAGGAGATGTAGCCCGGAGGGGGGTGAACTCCTTTATCATGTTGTGATTGTTCTGAGTTTAATGGTTTATTTGCTGCAATTTGTGTTGCTGTGTATTTATTGCAAGTACATATTTGACCTTCTAAAAGAACAATTCCTCACACATAAACATTTACAAGAGATGCATGAACTTAACACATAATTTTATCTTGCATATTTATACACATGAAGCAAGGTCCTGTAAAGTTTATTTTAATGAAGTAGAGGGTTCTTGCATAGCATAAAAAATCAGCCTTCTATTTTCAGATCAACACCTGATACTAGATATATCAGTGAGGCCGAAAGTGAGAACGAAGCTGGAGCTAAAGAAGAAGTTGTAGTCGGAGATGCTACATAAGAACGTCTATTTAAAGTTGTTGCAAGAATAGGTGCCAGAGCAAGAATGGACATCCCGATGTATGAAGTTAACTTAGACGTTGAGGAGCTGCTAGATTGGTTTAGAGCTCTAGATAAATACTTTGACTATGAGGATATTGAAGAAGATAAGAAAGTAAAGCATGTTGTCACTAGACTGAAAGGGCATGCAGCACTATGGTGGGATGCACTGTAGGCTGATAGGCATTGTAAAGGCAAACAAAGAATTAAAAGCTGGGATAGGATGTTCACCAAGTTTAAAGCCAAATTCATACCCAGGGATTATCAAATCAATTTGTTTCAAAGAATGCAGAATTTAAGACAGAAAAGGATGACAGTGAAGGAATATACTGAGGAATTTTACAAGTTAAACATCAGAGTTGGTCATCGTGAGAGTGATGATGAAAAAGTATCTAGATACATGAATGGCCTGAGATATGAGATTCAGGATGAGAAGAGCATGGTAACAATCGGGAATGTAGAAGATGTTTATCAGATTGCTTCAAAGGCAGAAGTGAAATTGGCCCAAAAGCAAGGTCAAAGGGACAAAGGTAGAAGTCAGAGTAGAGGCAAAGTAGTTGCCTAGGACAGAGTACAGAAGCCCAAGGATGAAGAAAAGAAACCTCATAACCACCCAGAAAGGGGAGGAAGCTCACAAGGAGGATAGTATGTCGATATGAACACTTTTCTTCGAGCAAGAGGAAGAGGAAGAGTCAGAGGAAGTGAAATAAAGTGTTTTGTCTATGGAAATATCGAACACAAATATTTTGAATGTCCCGATAGAAAAAGAGATGGAGGAGGCGAAGATCACATTTCAGAAGTGCAAAGGCAAAATGTTGAGGTAGAAGATGTAGAAAGTGGAAGATCCTTAATGATGAGGAAAATTCTCTTGAAGCCAGAGAAAGAGATGGAGAATCTAGTCCAGAGGAAAAGTTCGTTTAGGACTGCTTGCAAGACCAAGGATAGGGTATGCAAGGTGGTAGTTGACAGTGGAAGCACGGATAATCTAGTATCCACAGAGATGGTGGAGAAGCTGGAATTGGAGACAGTTGCACATCCAAGCCCATACAAAGTTTCATGGGTGCAAAAAGGACATTAGGTAACAGTCACTAAACAATGTTTAGTTGAATTTAAGATAGGGGGTTATAGAGATGAGATATTATGTGATGTAATTCCCATGGATGTCTGTCATCTTTTGTTGGGAAGACCATGGCAATATGACATAAATGTTATTCATGATGGAAGAAAGAACACATATACCTTGGAGAAGAATGGTAGGACGCATATGTTGCTGTCAATTGAAGACAAGAAGGCGAAATAAGAAACAAGCGATACTATACTTCTCATAAGTGGGAAGGAACTTCTGTATGAATTCAAGAAAGATGAAGAAATGCAGTTTGTTATGGTTAGAAAACTTAGAATCATCTGGACCAATACCTCAATAGATGATATACTTGAATAAATTCAGGAAATGCTGGATAATTTCATTGATATAATGGTGGAGCATTTACCTTGTTCATTGTCTCCCATCAGAAGTATAAGTCATCACATCGACCTTATACCAGGGGTGAGTTTACCAAACAAAGCAGTGTACAGACCGACGTCACAGGAGAATGAAGAGGTCAAGAAGCAAGTCCAAGATTTGATGGACAAAGGGTTGATTAGAGAAAGCTTAAGTCCATGTGTTGTGCCAACAGTGTTAATTCCAAAGAAAGATGGTGGATGGAGGATGTGTACAGACTCGAAGGCTATAAACAAAATCACCATCAGGTATAGATTTACTTTACCCAGGATGGATGACTTGATGGATTGCTTGAGTGGAGCAAAGTTTTTTTCATAAATTGATTTGAAAAGAGGATATCATCAAATTAGAATGAGGGAAGGTGATGAATGGAAGACAACATTCAAGACGAATGAAGGGATGTATGAATGTCTTGTCATGTCGTTTGGCTTGATGAATGCGCTAAGTACTTTTATGATATTGATGAACGAAGTCTGGAAAGATTTCATTGGGAAGTTTGTAATTGTATGTCTTGATGATATATTGATCTTTAGTAAGACTGAGGAAGAACATTTGAGGCATTTAACTTCAGTGATGAGGAGGTTGCAGCAAGAGAAGTTGCTGATAAATCTGAAGAAGTCATCTTTCATGAAGACAGAACTCGTTTATTTGGGTTTTGTGATCTCTTTGAATGAGTTGAAAATGGATCCTGAAAAGGTAAAAGTAATCAAAGAGTGGTCATCGCCAAGGAATATCTTTGAAGTTAGAAGCTTCCATGGACTAGCCAGTTTTTACAGGAACTTCATTAGAAATTTTAGTGGGATTTGTGCATCAATGATGGACACAGTCAAGAAAAGACATAAATCTTTTCATTGGACAGAGGAAGTGGAGAAAAGTTTCAAGTTGTTGAAGGAGAAGATAACTGAACAACCAATTTTGGTTTTGCTAGACTTTAGTAAAACATTTCAAGTGAGATGTGACGTAAGTGGATTTGTGATTGGAGCAGTCTTAAGTTAGGACAATACACCAGTTGCATACTTCAATGAGAAGTTGAACGAGACCAAGATGAAATATTCCACGTATGATATAGATTTTTATGTAGTCATATAGGCGTTGAAGAAATGGAGGCACTACCTGGTTCCAAAAGAGTTTGTTTTGTATAGCAACAACTAGGCCTTACAGTTTATAACCAGATAGGAAAAACTGAACCAGAAACATGCAAAATGGGTTGAATTTATGCAAAAGTTTACTTTTGTTATAAAGCACATTTCTGGAAATGCTAACAAGGTTGTTGATGCATTGAGCAGGAAATGTTTGATTCTGCAGGAGTTTCGTGTGAAGACCTTAGGTTTTGATACCCTTAAGGAAATGTACAGAGATGATTCAGATTTCAAGGACGCTTATGAAGCATGTGAGAATCATGTTCTGAGAGATAGAAGCCAATGGATTGAATATTTAATTCAAGATGGATTTCTATTCAAAGGAAGTTAGTTGTGTATGCCGAAGAGTTCTATGAGAAAAAACCTTTTGAAGGAAAAACATAGTGGGTGATTGGTTGGACACTTCGACCATGATAAAACGTTTGTGCAACTGAACAGTTTGTATTATTGGCCAGGGATGAGGACGGATATCAAGAAATTTGTCAACAGATGTAGAATCAACCAGCATGCAAAGGGAAAAAGACAAAATACAGGGTTGTATCAACCATTGCCAATACCAGAGAGGTCGTGGGAAGCGGCAAGCATGGATTTTGTGTTGGGAGTGCCAAGGACACAGAGAGGTTGTGATTCCATATTCGTGGTAGTCGATAGATTCTCAAAAATGGCACATTTCATTCCATGTCAGAAAACCAATGATGCAACACAGATTGCAAATTTGTTTTTCAAAGAAGTTGTTCGACTTCATGGTTTACCCAAGATTATTGTTTTAGACAGATATACCAAATTTGTTGGTCATTTCTGGAGGACACTATGGAAGAAGCTGGGGACAAATTTATCTTTTAGTTCGGCATATCACCCTCAGATGGATGGATAGACTGAGGTAGTAAATCAAAGTTTGGGAGACTTATTGAGGAGTTTAGTAGCTGAACATCATAGTCAGTGGGATCAGATTTTGCCGCAAGAAGAATTTTCATATAACCACTCACCTAACCAGAGCACAGAATAGAGCCCATTTCAGATAATGTATGGAATGCATCCAAGGGGATTATTTGAGTTGAGAGACTTGGAGCAGAATGAGTTTAGGAGTGATGGAGCAGAATATTTTGCAGTAGAGATGCAAGAGATCCACGGTAAGATTAAAGAGCAGTTGTAGAGTTCCAACCAGGAATACAAGCACAAAGCATATCAGCACAGGAGAGAGCTTCAATTAGAAGTGGGAGATTTGGTATTAGCACATCTAAGAAAAGAGAGGTTCCCAAGGGGAACATATAACAAGATGAAGATGAAAAAGATAGGACCGTGTAAAATCTTGCAGAAATTTGAGGCAAATGCTTATGATATAGAATTGCCAGATGATGTGGGCATATCACCCATATTCAACGTAACAGATATGTATCCTTACAGAGAAAATGAAACAGATGGGACAGAGAATCAATAGGAATTTCAGTGGGTCAAGCAGATGTCTATAGATGAAAATCCGTAGATGGAAAAGGTCATTGATCAGAGAGTTGGTAAGAAGACCCGGAGGAAGACATATTTTGAATATTTGATAAAATGGAAAGGACACATGATTGAGGATGCCAGTTGGGAAAGTGAAGAAGATATCCAGAAACATGGACAGATGGTTCAGGAGCTCATGGACAGGAGTCCATAAATTTTTCAGCTAAAGGAGTATGATGTAGGAGCATCGCCAGCAAGCGCGAGTGGAGGACAATTGGATCTACACCAGTGCGCATTTTGAAGACATTTTGAATTTCAAAGGATGGCACATTAATGTAATAGCTGGAAGGATGTAATTACTCTTAAATGTTTTGGGGATTGTAATGCAGATCTTGAGCGTTGCTCTCATCCGTCGGTTGGAGGCATTTAATGTAAAAAATGTAAAGTAGTTGTAGTCTTTAATTTTGATAAGATAGCTTAGAGTTGTAGAAGGGAAAACTCAAGAAATCTCCCTCGTATGTATTGTATTATCATTCTCAATTGTAAGAGAAGAAGTTGTAGAGCAAGAGAGCATAGGAGAGCAGATAAGAACAGAGATTGTAGAAGTTGTTTGAGCAGATAGTTGTTGTTATAGAAATCATGTATAGAAGCACTTGAATTAATATAAGAAGGCTTTAATCCAATTTCATGGTGTTGTCGTGGTTACTATTTGCATCTATTGAATGGTATGTTTACAGTTTTCTTATATGATCTATTATGCATTTCTTTCAATGCTTTATGTGTATGATCTCATGTTGAATGTATGGAGTCTGTGAGAGAGAAAGTATAAGTTTCAATTTCTCCTCATCCTAATAATTCCTGCAAGGAGTGCAGTGAAGGTCCGTAAGGAGTGCGTTGACAAGATTCTGAGTTTTACCTCAGAAAATCCCAGGAGAGATAGAGTTGTTCTTATACCAACATAAGTGAAAGTATAGCATAGAGTTGTGCAAGGTGTGCATGACCTAAGAAAAGTCTTAGACTTTTCCAACCCAAGTGAGCGGTTGAAGAACTTCTGTCACAAGGAGTGCACATATTTGGGAGATATCAGATAATCAGGGATTATCGTGAGGGCCACAAGGAGTGTACGAAAGAATTCCTTAGAATCCTTGAGTTTGCAGCAAGAATCAAGATCTAGAGGGATACAGACTTAGAAAAATACAAAGGAAGGAGAAGGGTCGAAGTCACCTCATAGAAATCTAGCTCAAGAGGAAAGACGCCAAGTTATTTGGTGAGGAACTATCAAGAGCCTGAACGGATGGTGGGAATTCTCGGAAGGAGAAGCGTCGATGTTTTGTGGACCATCAAATCTAGTAGATCTGCAGGGAGGATAAGGTCGAGTGTCTTTCCACACTTGAAAGCTCGAGAGAGATAGCAGCCGTTATATCCAGAGGAGCGTGAATCGTTGATTGGGTTCTCTGAAATATCGACATTTCGGGAGTCGAGAGAGTGGAGGAACTTGCAACTTGGAGGTCATGAATCGCAAAATCCCAACGCGATTTGGGCCATCAGATCGTGGGAGGTTTAGGACTATTGATCTGTGGCAAGGAAGTCACAAGTTCGGATATTGGGAAAAGGGAGCAAAGTCACATCATGAGTTCCTGATACGTGAAATCCTGATGCGCTCAGAGGTGGACCCCAGGATTTGACTGAAGGTCATATAGAAGATGAATAAGGGAGGAGCTAGGTACCGTCAGCCCATTTTGTGGTTTCGGGAATCAGAGGAGTCAGAGTTAAGTCTATGGTCACGCTGGTGGTCACGTGCAATGGAGGCTCGTGTCTAGTGCATGTTTGCATGGGCAGAGGATATAAAGGGATCCATGTGGTTACATGTGTGAAGGATTCYAGTGGGGACCAAGGAGCTATTTCAGCTCAGGAATTTGAAGATCCAAAGACCGGGAGGTCAAGCAAGCCCTGCTAAGGTGGGGGTCTATGTAAAAACCCAATGTGTATCAACAAGAKGAGTGATGCAGAGGTGCACACTCTATTTCAGAAGTATTTGTGCAATATGATCAGAGGTGTGATGGTATTAATGAAAGGAGTTCGGATTGGAACCATATACAAGTTACTAGGGAGTGTCGACTCGACTAGATGCAATAACATTCATGTTCGCGAAGTCTACTCGACTTCAACTCAACTAGGGATGAGTTGATTCAAACTGATTCAACAAGTCATCATAAATTTGACCTAACCATGATATGGCACGAGAGGATGGGACGCATAAGAGAAAAAGGACTTCGAGCTATGCATAAAAAAAGTATGGTCGAAGATTTTCTTGAATTTAATTTAAAAGTCAAATTTTGTGAACATTTTATATATGGAAAACAAGTCAAGTGAGGTTCTCATCTAGAGCAACAAGGGGAAATGGGATTCTAGAGATGGTTCATAGTGATGTGTTTGGCCATGTTTCATTGCCTTCACTTGGTGAATCCTTGTATTATGTTTCCTTCATAGATGATTTTTCTTGAGGAATAAATCAGAGGTTCTTGAGAAATTCAAAGAGTTTAAATCTCTTGTAGAAAACCCGACATATAAGAAGATTAAGGTGATGAGAACTGACAACAATGGTGAATTTTGTGAAAAATAATTTGATTAGTTCTACAAGAACTGATGCATAGCACGCCAAAATACCACACCATATACCCCACAACAAAATGGAGTTGATGAGAGAATGAAAAGAACATTGATGGACAAGGCAAGGAGCATGCTCAGTGGCGCTAGTATTGTACAAGAATTCTAGGAAGAGGTAGTCGACACTGTAAAATATCTATTGAATATGTCTTCTTCATCGGCGCTAGTCAATGTGACTCCACATGAGGTATGGTTAGGAAAGAAGCCTTTGGTTTCACATCTCAAAGTATTTGTATTTGATGCATTTGTGCATATTCCTAAGGAAAAGAGGAGCAAGTTGGACAAGAAGGAATTCAAGTGTATTTTCATTGGATACAAAGAAGGAATGAAAGGATATAAGCTCTGGGATCTTGGATCAAGGAAAACAGTGTACAGTCGAGATGTGGTTTTCAAAGAAGTTGGAAGTAAGTCTGGGCTTGAAGAAATTGTTCAGACCGAGAATAATCTAGAGAAGGTGCAGTTTGAACTGTGGAATGAAGAAGATGATTTGGATGAGTCGATTGAATTAGAAGGAGATGTGGAATAACCGAACTTGGTTGTAAGGAGGTTAGAACGAATAAGAAAACTAGTAGAAAGGTATAGTTCACCTGACTTTTGTTATGCATTTGTGTTAACTTACATCGACGATGATCCCAATTCGGTCGAGGAGGTAGTCGACTGAGTAGAAGGAAAAATATGGAAGGATTCCATGGTCAAAGAGATGGAATCCTTACACAAGAATGAGACATGGTAATTAGTCAAATTACCTAGTGGAAGAAAGTCTACCGGTAGCAAATGTGTATTCAAGAAGAAGATGAATGCAGTAGGTCAAGTCGAGAAATTCAAAGCTCGACTGGTAGAAAAATAGAGGACATGGCATGTGTTCCCTATGCAAGTTTTTTTGGTATTCTAATGTATGTGATGGTTTTCACTTGACCAAACATTGTCCATGCAATGGGAGTGTTGAGTAGATACATGTCGACACCTAGGAAGGAGCACTGGAAAATTGTCAAAAGAGTATTTAGGTATTTGTGTGGCACAAAAGATTGTGCTATTTTATGCCAAGGAAAACATAGAGGTGACAGTGAATTAAATGTACATGGATTTGTCGACGCTAACTGGGCTGGAGATCTAGATTGACAGAGTTTGACCAGTGGACATGTGTTCAAAATGTTCAATGGAGAAATCAATTGGATGAGTAAGTGACAGGCGGTCGTATCCCTATCAACAACAGAAATTGAATAATGGGAGCCACTCATGGAAGAAAAGAAGCGGTATGGCTACAAAGGTTGTGTTCAATAATCGGGTTTGAGAAGAGAGTAATGAAGATAAGTTATGACAGTCAAAGCACAATATTTTTGGAAAACAACCCTGCTTATCATTCTAATACTAAGCACATTGATGTACAATACAATTTCATGAGAGACATGGTGGAAAGCAACAAGGTGTTGCTAGAGAAAGTAGACACACTGGAAAAGATAGCAGATTCTAACAAATTATGTGAGTGTTGTGAAGTTCTTTTGGTGTAGAGAGGCAATGGGCATTGATACCTTGGGTCTGTGAACGATAGTTCACAACTCTCTCAGTTTCATCAAAGAAGGAAACAAGTAAGATAATGTTGGGTTGTTATATTCTTTGAAATGAAAGTCTAGTCAAGGTGGATCAACTGATAGTCGAAGGTCGAGGTTGTTTGACCGGGTAAAGTTGAAGTCGAAGATATTGACAAAAATTCAAAGGTCGAGGTGGTTCAATCAGGTAAAGTTGAATATATCGACAACAAATTGAAGAAGTCAACCGAGAAGAGGTCGAAAGGTGAGTGCATGTCAACCAACTGAAGACCGAATGAAGGTCGACTGGTAATATGACTTGGTAGTCGAATGGTAACCTAACTTGGTATTTGACTGTAACAGAATCCTGAGATTCATGGGATTTGTAGCCAATGACCTGCGTGGATCTGTAACCGTCTTTGGGTACCTTTTCTTTAGGGTTTTTCCTACTATAAAGGATATAAATAAGGTGTTTTGTAATCTTGTAAAAGATGATGAATGGATAATCACCAATGATCTAATCGTAGAGGTTGTTGGTCATGTAGATGTAAGTTGAATTTGCTATAGGGTTGTTCCTGTGTAAATAAAGAAGGTATGATGTCGATTGTTTCTTAGGTGTGTACCAAGGTTAGACATGTAACCTTTTATTCTAAATGAATAAGACAACAAGAGAGCAGGACGCTCAAGGAATGTTGGTTTTCCTGGTTTGGATTTCTAGGGTAAAATATATGTTTATTATGTGTATTATGTGTTTTATTTGTCATTTAATTTCTTGATTAAATCTTTCTTCTTCTCTTCTGCTAGGATTAGCATGGAAGTGTTCCTCATTTCCTAAAAAAATCCCTCCTGATGTTTACGCAATAGGCCAACGGTGGAGATCTATCGATCTACCCATCCAACGGTTGGTCAGTTTTGTCGATTCAAATAGAAAGTTTCAAAGGTTTAGTTTAATATTTTGGACATAGCAGTCCTGCAAGCTTGTACTACATCACCTTAATGGATCATGGGATCAACCTCCTCGAGCTCTTATGCCTATGAAAAAAGCATCAAATCCTTTTGACATTGCTTTCTTTGAACAACAGAAATATATCGAGTTTGACGGCCTTCTTTGGCATTTTATATAGAGGTTTTACAGTTAATTCATTATTGAATTGAAGGAGGGTCACAACACCTCATTCCCTTCTAGAATTATCATGGAAATTCTTACCTACAGGTCTGGTTACTTCTCATAGGAACCCATTTCAACTATCTTTATCACGATATGCACGGGATAACATAGATTTGCAACCTTTTAGCTTTCTTATAGATTCGTTCCCTTAGATACGCAACTACTTCCATTCTATCAATGTGGAAGGTTGTTATTTTCCAAATTAAGTTACATGGTTATTATATCTAGATATGCAAATCATATGCAATACCATACAGTTAAACAATCACTCAAACAAGTACTCAATCCATCAACAAACTTGCACACTTAATAAAATTTATAAACGACAACCATTCTTTTAACTCTACACATAGAGAATACAAATACTTATATGTTATGTGAAGAAGTTAACCAGCCAAATGATTGTGGGTGTTTTCCTTTCCACCCAACCATAGGCTCTACTTTCTCTATAACTTACCCCCGTGCCAGGTTATGATACCACCAAAGGATTCTCTCATTGTTGACTCATCAAATCAATAAATATTTCAGGGAGGTTACTCTCCTCCACTTCTCTGGAAATAACAGAAGTATCCCCTTATTCCTACTGAACTTAGGTCTTCCATAGATTTTATCAAATTCCTTCCCAATTGGATTTCTCTCCAGCCAACATCAAGCCTGCAACCCTTTTGTGTTCCAGTCAGAAAATCATGCGGTATTCTTCCTTCCATCCTAACCAGTCTTCTCTTGGGCACACTTCCCATGTCTCTTTTACTTATATCTACACCCTGGAGCGTCCCTCACTCCGCACAAGTGTTTTCCTTTGTTGCACAAGTTTCCTCTCTTGCCAACATATCCTTCTACTGAGAACATTGTTTCCACTATCTTTGTCTATAAACATCAGACCTTCATGAGGTTTGTTGATAATTTCCAACATTCTCTATTCCTCGGGTCTTCTACAGAATTCTAAACTTAGGACCCAAAATTCTCTCACTCGATCTCCCCTTGCACACACCAGTTCCTTCTTTCTTCTCCCCACGAAAATCTCATCTCATCTCTTTCTCTCTATCTCCACTCTTACATTCTCCTACACGTAAATGTTGGAGAAGGTTCTCGACCTGTACCCTTATTTTCTTTTGTCAGAAGGAGTTCATGGGGGTCAACTGAGTCTACAGAAATGGTACTCCCTATGGTACCTTTAGCTGACAATATTCTACTACCCCAACCCACCTTCCATACTTTCATTCATTGGGGTGGTTGGTTGTTCAACTACCAACCCCTTCTTATTAATTGTCTTGCTTCAGCTGCAAGCTAGAGGAAATGTGGTTATTTCATCCTCATTATTCATCAAGGTGGCTTGGGGTATTTTATGCATGAGTTCCCTTTCATTGCCCCCTCACCAATCCCTCTAGTGGTATCATATCCATTACTTTTAAGGCTTTACCCCACTGTTAGTTTCTATCATTTTTTAATTAAACAATTAATCCATTTACATTGTTTGTATGCCATGGCATGGCACTAATCAATCATGATTAATTACAATTTGGGGGGTAACAAGGGTATTACAATCCCCTCCCCCTTAAAGGAACATTGTCCTCAGTGTTATTTTCTTCTCAGCAACACCTGTCATGCCTTCAACTTTCAGTTGCTTCAACAATGTCATTCCTCTTCTTGGTTTGGTCCTTTCCCATACTCTTGGCATTTATTACATGCCTACAACAATTTCAAACAACAAGCATATTAATCATTGTTTCATGCATAAACATTTTATTGTAGTTTATAAATTCAGGAGGAAATCTTCATATCAGCACAATACTTATCTGTGCAGTTCATGGATATGCATCCATATGACTATCATATCTACTCGGCTCACTATTTTTCCTTGACATACCCATTGTGTGCATGATCCCAATCAATAGGTAACAAAATTTTAGAGACTTCATCGACTCTTACAAAAGAGCCATCAAATTCTTCCTTTCCTTGTAGTCACTCACCCTCTAGGGCCAAGCTCAGGAATCCCCCTTCTCTGTTATACAATCCCTCAGGCGATCCATCTTTCCTACCAAGGATTTCTCACACAAGAAGAGTTTCAAATACTTTGTTGAGTCTTACAGCTAAGGTGTCCACCAAGCTTGCTCTGTCGAGGCGTCCCTCTGGCTTGCTCTGTTGAAAGTGTCCTTTCGACCTGTGTTACCACAACACAACATTTTTATGGAAATCATGGCTTATCACAAGGTTCTCATGTCACAACAGTAGCCCTTTTCCATGCTTTCCAGCTTGAAAGCCATCATTTGTCCTCCCCTAACAAATATTTCATCTCACCTGTATCACAATCATACATTAATCATGAGATACTATTAATTTCATTTCAACTTTTAAAATCTATTACCTATATATTTTTCAATTTCACATTTCCATTTTCATATCTGTTTCATATAGGAACCAGATTCCACAAGCCCGAGATTTCTTTCCCTAGGCAATTTGGCTCTTTTACACTCAGCAAGCATTGGTCTTCCTTATGGTCTTAAAACACTACCATATCTAAGACCTGTATTCATATATTTCATTCTTCACGCAGCTAAACAAATTGTTAGTTCTCATGCACTTTATATTTTTATTCTACCTTTACAATGGCATCACAAACAATTTCATGATTTGTGCATAGTAACAATTACATCACATTCTTCTATTCAGTGTTATAAATTATAAAGGAAATGACATTGCTTACACATGCATTACTTCAACATACCAAGCCTTTCCAAATGTCATCAATTCATCATATGAATTTAACCAATGTGTCAATGTTTATGGCCACATTCACACCCAATGCACCCTTGCATTAATTTCAAATTACTACATTCTGTGTTAGGCATTTTGTCATGATGTGTTGGGTCTCATTCAACCTCTCACCACATGGATTCTCTATTCACATTCATTATTACGACATGAATGTTCCTCTTGCTTTGAGTTGATCATATCATCAGATCTTTACACATAAAACTAAATTTTTCACATGAATGCCTCAAAGCATTATTTCTTGTCTAGTAACAAAGGTGCCAACACTCATGGCCACTCAATTCCTTTCTTTACCATTGTTACAACTATGGTGTGACATTGAAATTTCCTTCTTCCATGATGGATGGTCCATTATCTACCCTTTCATGCAAGCGTTCATTTTCTTAATGCATCCAGTCAATGTGTTGCTTATGAGCACTTTTGTTCCCAATCATTCCCAATTGGTCAATGCATTCATGAATTAGTTTTTCATAAATTTTCTTGCAAGGATTCCAATCATCCTTAACTACCATAGATTCCACTCTCTATCCTTCAATTTCCTTAGTTGAATTACAACATGCTTAGGTATCAGTGGCATACAACAACCACTCAAAATCACATACATATCATTAAGATGATAAAATATTTTAGAAGCGATTCTTATCCAATCCATTTCAATTCCCGTGCCACATGGGAATGGAATCTTTATACATGTTCTGGATACCAACACCTTCTCTAATATTACCTTACCATTGGTGCTTCATGGGGACTCCCAAAGTCCCTCCATCGATATTTTCTATCAACCACCTTATTGCAATCTTCCTCTACTTGAGGTTGTCCACCAGTGACAATTGTCTTTTCCCAACAACTCAATCATTTTCTACACATAACATGTTGTTGGGATGATCTAGTGGTCTAGATTCCTCAACATTTAATTATCAATCCAGGTAAGTAAATTTATGAGACACAAGCACAATATGTGCATAACTAGTATTGAAATTGCATATGAACTCCTACTGGAAATCAAACAATAAAATGCCAAACTCATAATCAGAAATCAATTCATATGATTACAGTCACTCGGACTTGACCACCAAATGGTAGGGAATCATATTGCAAGAAATCACTCTAGGTTCTTTCTCACAAATACACTCTGTCTTGGTCAACTAAATTTTGAAATCAAAAAGGAGTATTTCTGAGTAAAAGGTTGGTTGAAAGTAAACTCAATATTTTTTACACTGAAATGTGGAAGCAAGAAAACCTACAAACAATGTTTAATCTTTAAGTATATTATGTGAGAACCATTGGTATAGCACAGTAGATGGAAGAGAATTCAAATGTTTTATTTTCTTTACATCATCATCCTAAATAGTTACTCACCATACATAAAGAAACATTGTCAGTAATCTAAAATTATGCATCAACAGGAAATTACATCGAATAAGAAACAATAACAATTATGAAAGAAACTAAGAGAAACTACTTCCAACACACATTGATTGAATATAAAGACAACACATACCGAGGTGGCTCCTGGATATGTTCTCAATTAAACTCAAACATAAAGAGAACTTCAATGCATAAGATAACTCAAAACTTCATTCAATTGATTTCAAGGCAGATATCAGCAATTACAATCTAAGTTCATGTTCGTGATCATATTCTCACTTTATAATCTATCCCTGTACTATTATTTGAATATTATTTATACAAAAGAATAAATAACCATTTCCCAAATCCTTATAACTAACCCATCAGATCCGAGCTAGGTTTTACACATTAAGAAAGTTGAAAATCGGTCGCTACAGGAAAATCTAGGCAATTATGTTCTGAAGAACAACTCATACAACCCACGCCATTTACTTGTTGGCGATTTTGTCTTTCTGCTACCTTTATGGACCTATTCTGCACAAAACTTGTGTCGCAGAATTTTCTATTTTGTCCTCATCGCTCCAGAAATCACCTCTAAATATCTTTTCTTGAAAACTTTATTTTTCAAAACAGATTACAAAAAATGGCTCAAATATCCATAATAGCATTGATCGTGGTTGTTCCTTGATCTTGTAGATTGGTTCCTTGATCCTCTAACAAGTTGATCCTTGCTCCTTGGTTTCAACATTGAATCCCCAATTCTATGAGTAAACTATTGATTTCCTGCAATAATAGACTGTAGATTTCCTGTAATAACAAACTGTAGATTTCCTGTAATAACAAACTGTAGATTTCCTATAATAACGACATGCAGATTTCTTGTAATAGTTATATGTCGTCTTTCACTACCATTTACCACCAAGTGTTGGGAAACATGGAGAGGGTAAAATAGGTATTTCACTATCTCCAGAGATTGATGAAGCACCTCCAAGTGAAAATCCTTCCTTAGAATGAGCGGAACTATATCAACCTATGTTAGGGTCCTAACCCGCACATAGGTAGCACAATATATTCGGATGTAATAAAGGTCAATATTAATAAGGCCTTTCAATAGAATAGAATAAGGCGGATGTAAGAAGACCTAATAGAATCTTTCACTTCTAGAAGGATCTTCCTCTAGATGCTTCTTTTTAGTATAAATAGGAGTCGAGGGTATGAGAACCCTAGCTTGGATATTATTGTAATAGATCTCTACTCAACTGGAGTTTGCCCCCTCGAAGAGGCCCGTGAACATTGCTTTTAGATTCGAAGTGTTATTTCTGTTGTTATTCTTATCTCATTTCAGTGTTATTGTGGTGAATGTTCTAGTTATGTTGTTGTTATTCTGCCATTACTAGCATTTTATTTCTGTTTTGCATACATTTTATATCTAGTATATTACAAGTGGTATCAGAGCACTTTCCTCAGAAAAAAGTGTGAGTTAAATTTTTTTCAGGGTAGAGACATATTCTGGCGTCTTTAAGCCACAGAGATCCGTCGTTACGCGCATAAACCCACGGTTGAGGGATTCATACATCCAAGAAATACAAGTGGTACTTAAGCGCACATCTTTTGGCCACCCTTGTAACCCCTGTTGGTACCCCTTCAAGTGGCAGCGCATTAGACAACACCTATGTACGGATCGACCTAGATTACCTAAAGACCTCTTTAGATAAACTGATCGGCCGCCTGACTTCTATAGTGTCACTAAGAACAACACTCGAGAAGATACTCTCTACTACCTGGGTAGTCGGGTAGTACAGCTAAGGGTACGGTCTATCCTCCTTAATTAGTGGCCTGAGATATTGGGTCAAGTACCACTGTTGGACCCTGCACATATATCAGAGAGCTATAGCACAGGGAAAACCCTTGTCTGTAGGACCCTTGAATACTTAATCCTTGGGGACAGAAACATAAACAAATTAAAACAGACAAGATGTATTGTCACGCAACTGTGTTCGAGTTTCCAAGTAAATACACATTTCTTTCTAGTTAAGCATTTGGGCATTTCCTCTCTGCAATATAACTCTGTAAAAAAAAAAAGTCTGGAAATTTTTTCACCATTATTTCAGACCTATTCCATTGGATTCATCTCTTCAATTCCCCGCCCGCTCCTTTTCAATTCCCCCATCCTCATGGCCCATACTCATAGCCAAGACTTGGAAGCTCGCTTCAACACCTTGCAATCTGGTCTCATTGAGACCCAACAAGAAGTGAAACAACTTAGTGCCAATGTTGTCGCCATCAATACAACCATGAAGTCCTCAATGGGCGAAATCAAACAAGACCTCACCACCCAACTTGAATCAGTCTTTTCGGCACTTTGCACCAAACTGCATATCCCTACAGATAACCCTTCCTCTTCCTCACCCCGACATACTGAAGGTGGCCATTCCTCTCATTTCCATACCTTGTAGAACCATCACTTTCAACATGACCTACACCTTCCACGGGTGGATGTGACCAAATTTGATGGCTCAGACCCCACTGGTTGGGTAACCCAAATGGAACATTACTTCTCTTTATACAGCATTACAAATGACTTGTCCAAACTCTAGTATGGTGTTCTCCATCTAGATCAAGAACGGTGTAAATGGTGGCAATGGAGAAAAAAATCTCGTCAAGGGTATATTGCTTGGACACAATTTGTGGAAGAGCTTTATGAATGCTTTGACACTGACACCAACCATTTGGGTCATTTGAAAAAGCTAAAACAATTAGGAATAGTGGAAGACTTTATAGCTACCTTTGAGCGCCTGGCTTTTAGAACAGAGGGCATGTCTGGTGCCTTTTTTCGAGAGTGTTTTATCAGCGGCCTCAAGGATGAAATTCGAGCCCATGTCCTCATGGCTCGGCCTAAGAGTTGGGTGGAGGCTACCAAAAGAGCTAAAGAAGCACAACAGGTTGTATCTTCTCAAAACCACAAACCCTCCTTCATCCCTTTCCCTAAACCAGTAAATCCCACTACTCCCTCTTCTCCACTAAACATCCAAAAATTGACCCGAGCTGAAATGGATGAACGCCAACTCAAAGGCCTTTGTTATAACTGTGATGACAAATATTTCTCAGGCCACAAGTGTAAAGAACAAAATATTTTTATGGCCATCTCTAAGGAGATTTCATAAGAAGATGAAGAAACTCCCTCTATGTCTAAATCACCTGAATCCACTGACACAACCCCTCCCTCAGACCCTCTCGAAGTAGAACTAGTCATTTCCCTCAATGCTCTCACTGGCTTCTCCGCTCCCCAAACCCTCAAGCTAATCGGTTACATCAAGCATCAGAAGGTCATCATTCTGGTTGATAGTGGCAGCACCCATAATTTTATTCATCGTCGCATTGCCCAAGAAACTCATTGCTACATCCATGCCGTCAATAATTTCCAAATCATGATTTCCAATGGTGGTTCCATGAAATGTGGAGGGGGTTGTGAAAATGTGTGTCTCCAAATTGGTGACTACCACCTGAAATCCCATATTTTTTCTATCGACATGGGAGGTTGTGACATTGTGCTGGGTGCAGACTGGCTAAGGACTTTGGGTCCCATTCTCATGGATTTTAAAGACTTAACAATGCAATTCGACTAGGAGGGCCACCAATATAAGTTCCAAGGCATCACCGCTGGTTCACCTAAGATCATTAGTTCCCACCGCATGGAAAAGCTGCTCAAAAGGGTCATTCTGGTGTTATCACCCAACTCCATGCCATAAAATCAACAGAGACACCCTCGGTACCGCAAGACCTCCAAGCCATCCTTTATAAACATCAATTGGTATTTTCCACTCCCCAAGCCCTCCCTCCTTCTCATGGTGTTCATGATCATTCCATTCCCCTTGTACCAGGAAGCCTTCCTCCCAATATCTGTCAATATCATCACCCCTTTTCCCAAAAAAATGAAATTGAGAAAATGGTCCAGGAACTCCTTACTGCAGGCGTTATTCGCCCTAGTACGAGCCCCTATTCATCTCCTGTGGTCATGGTCCTGAAGAAAGAAGGTTCTTGGTGAATGTGTCCTGACTTTCATGCCCTCAACAAACTTACCATCAAAGACAAATTCCCCATTCCTGTCATTGATGACCTCTTGGATGAATTAAGTGGTGCCCAATTCTTCACTAAACTGGATCTTCGTTTGGGCTACCACCAGATACGTATGAAAGAGGAAGATATTCCCAAGACTACCTTTAGAACTCATGAGGGCCACTATGAGTTTTTGGTCATGCCCTTTGGCTTGTGTAATGCCCCCTCCACCTTCCAAAGCCTCATGAATCATGTCTTCCATCCTTTTCTCTGCCATTTTGTCTTATTTTTCTTTGATGATATCCTCATCTACAGCAAAACCTGGATAGACCATCTTTCTCATGTGGATCGAGTTCTCCATCTACTCTCTCAGCACCAACTTTTCGTGAAACAGTCTAAATGTGCCTTTGGCGCCTCAGAAGTAGAATACTTGGGTCATCTGGTTAGCAAAGATGGCATCAGGGTGGATCCTAAAAATATTGAAACTATGCAAGACTGGCCTCACCCAAAGACTCTTAAGAGCTTGCATGGATTTCTAGGCTTAACAGGGTATTATCGCAAGTTTGTTAAGAATTATGGGAAGATTTCAGCACCTCTCACTTCTCTCCTCAAAAAAAACTCTTTCACTTGGACTCCAACCACTGCTCAAGCTTTTCAAACCTTGAATATGGCCATGTGCACCACTCCAGTCCTTGCCCTTCCCAATTTCACAAAGACCTTTGTGTTGGAATGTGATGCCTCAGGGAAAGGAATTGGTGTTGTCCTTATGCAAGAGGGTCGACTTTTGGCCTTTACCAGTAAGCAACTATCTGAAATAAATCTAGGCAAATCCATCTATGAAAAGGAAATGTTGGCTATTCTTCATGTCGTGGATCTGTGGCATCCTTATCTATTGGGGAAACGGTTCCAAATTAAGACAGACCATCAAAGCCTCAAGTATTTTCTGGAACAACGCATTTCCTCCCCAGAACAACAAAAATGGGTGACTAAACTCTTTGGATATGATTATGAGATCATTTATAATAAAGGAAAAGAAAATGTGGTTGCGGATGCACTTTCCCAAAAATATGAAGATGAAGGATCCCTTTTTTCTCTTTCATTCATTTTACTAGATTGGCTCCAAGCCATTCGCCAGGAATGGCTACAAGATCCCAAAATTTCGCAGTTGATCCAGAAATTGTAGTCCAATGCTCCAGCTTCCCCAGGGTACTCTTGGCTCCATGAGGAACTTCGATACAAAGGCCGTTTGTATTTAAGTAAACAATCAAAGATTAAATCCATGGTACTTTCTGAGCTTCATGTTGCACCCACAGCAGGGCACTCCAGGTTCACCAAAACCTATGACAGGGTCAAACGTTCCTTTTTCTGGGATGGTATGAAACAGGACATTCATAATTCTGTAGCTGAATGTGACATGTGTCAATGCAACAAGGGAGAAACAGTAAAATCACCGGGCACACTACAACCGCTCCCAATTCCGCCTGTTATTTGGAAGGATATCTCTATGGATTTTATTACCAGATTACCTATATCGGGAAATAAATCCGTCATCATGGTGGTTGTTGATCACCTTTCCAAGTATGGTCATTTCTGTGCCCTTCAACACCCGTTTACAGCATCCATGATGGCTAAAATATTCATGGATCAGGTCTTCAAGCTTCATCGCATGCCGCACTCTATTGTTTCTGATTGCGACCCAACTTTTACAAGCAATTTTTGGCAAGAATTGTTCAAGATACAAGGCACGTAATTTCATCTCAGTACAGCTTATCATCCTCAGACTGATGGCCAAACGGAAGTTGTCAACAAGTGTTTGGAAACATATTTGAGGTGTTTTGCCTCAGAAAATCAAAATCAGTGGGATCAATGGTTACCCCTAGCTGAATGGTGGTATAACACTTCATACCGTATAGCTACACGCATGACTCCTTTTGAAGCGGTATATGGATAGAATCTGCCTTCAGTTCTCTCATACTTACAAGGTGCCTCAAAGGTCCAAGCAGTTGACCTAACACTTACAACTCGAGAGGCTATTCTCTGTACCCTCAAAGAGAATTTGGTCATGGCACAGAATCGCATGAAGCAACAAGCAGATCAAGGTTGCTCTAAATGTCAATTTGCAAAAGGGGATCAGGTCTTTCTTAGACTGCAACCTTACAAGAAAACTTCCCTCAAGGTCGAGCATTGTTAGAATCTAGCGCCCAAATTTTATGGTCCTTATACCGTTCTCAAGAATGTGGGACAAGTCGCCTATCAGTTAGCTTTGCCCA
>JZKD02S0447673.1:260449-271518 GCA_000966675.3 Picea glauca
GTGCATCTAGGAATGATAAATGTTTTCTCCTTCTCGTAGCATAGATTTCATCGAAATGAAAAGATTGCATCTTCATCTCTTTGCATAACTTTCGAGTTGGTCAAAACACCATATTTTCCATGCCATTTTCCTTTTGAGTAACAACAGCCATAAAATAAAGCACTTATAAAAAACTGATTAGACATTTTTTATACTTTCTGGTAGAAAACCTACATTAGATTAGTTGTATGGCTTTGGAATAGGTGTGAAATATAACTTTCCAAAGTTGCAAACAAACATAGAATCTTGAGTTAGGGAGCAGTTAAATCCACTTATTACATTTTTTCCTGGGAAGCCCTTCTAACACAAGGGTCAATCACGAGGTCGCATTGAGACTAGCAGAGTTACTCACCCTGCTTTGTTGGTCTTGGTGTAGAGGTTCCACGTATTATGGGGGTCGCTTGAGAGTTATACCCACAATGATGAGTGGAAGCCTTTCAAGTTGATTTCGGGCTAGATACCCTACCCTTGCGCGTGGATTGGACTGTCGACTGTTTCCCCAGGAATCACTGTAGTGATTGGTAACCTTAGTGGCCTATCTCTTTAGGGTCTTTACACAAGGTGACTATGGAGGGGCAAGTCTTCACGGTACCTGGAATCGACGTTGGTCAAACTCACTCGGGCTCCTTGGAGGGTATACCCATGATTGTGTGTGGGAGCTTGCACCAGGGTGTAAGTCTGTTAAGCAGGTCGTCAACGTAACTTTTCCACCCTCTCTATCTTATCCCCTTCTTACTTTGTTCCCACGACGTTGGATTTCATCACCAACTAGTGTGCTCATTGTGAGAAGGTTTTTTTTGTTTGCTTGCTTCCTAGATTTTTAGTGTGCGCTATTTGTTTTCCCTAGCAGACTCTAGGTTGGATTTGTTTTATATGGCGAAAGATCCCCAAATGACCAATGAAGGAACCCCTTCTCTAGGGGAACCTTTTGTTTTTCCTTCTTATGGAAACATTGGACCTCCTCACATCACTACTTTGAGCCTTCCGGGTCTCACAATTGAATTACCAGTATGGTTGTTTTCTACTCAGGTAATCCTGAATGCAGTAAGTGCTTCAGTCGTAAGCACTTCCCCCCAAGAAAATCAACCTCATGTGGATCCTTCACCATCTTCACCAATAAGATCTTCTTCGCCTTATTCACTTGCAAGGTCGCCTTCCGTTTCATCTTCTTCGTCGAGTGAAAGTTATGAATCTAGTAACCTGGTGAATAAGAAGAAGAAGAAAAGAAAGAATAAGAAGAAGAAAATTAAGAAAGGATACAAACTTCCAACCACTGTCAAACATGTTGGAAAACAACCAGTTATTGTTACTCGTGCTGGGAGAGTTGATGATGTCAAGATCACCCAAACAACTCGTAAGCCCAAGTATCCTTGCAAGATTTGTAAGGGTAGCCATCTTCTTAAGGATTGCCCTGGTCTATCCAAGGTTATAGAAGTTTGGTCTACACACCCTCGCCAATCCGTGTCATCAACCTCTGAACAACATGTTGATGACCTCCCGTCAACTAGTCACGATATAGTTGGGAAGAAGAAAAGTAGATCCAACTGCCCATGTATGTTATGTAAAGGGAGTCATATAACTCACCTTTTCCCTCGTATGGACAAAGCCTTGAAATTACTGGAAGACATGATTGTTTCACATCCTCAACTTCCAACTGATTATCGCAAAATTTCTCTCAACCCACCTATAGTTGATGGAATAATCAATCCAGCCCCTTCGTCGGTCAATCTGATTGATCATGTCATCAATCTAGTCACGTCCTTAGTTAAACCAGTTGACAGAGTGGTTGATCCGATCCCACCCTTGGTCAACCCCACTCTCCCTACAGAGAGTGAAATCCAAGTGCTTGATCTGATCTCTTCCTCGGTCAATCTCCCTCTCCCTCTAGAGAGTGAAACTCGAGTGGTCGATCCATTTCCACCCGTCGACCCCATTCTCCCCTTGGAGAATGAAACCCAAGTGGTCGATCTGATCTCTCCATCGACCGATCCTACTCTCCCGCTAGAGAGTAAACCCAATATTGCCCATGTTTTTCTCGTTGATACAGAATCTACCATGTCAGGGGATATTCCTCCTTCTTCTGTGGAACCCCCTCTAAGTTATGAGGCCATCCATTTTGATTGGGGCGTGCTAATTGGACCTCGTCTTCCTTCTCACATTCCTTTCCAGATTACAGTACAGGTTTGTGGTCGAGATATTCCTAAGACACTGATAGATGAAGGTGTGTCTGTTAGTATTTTGTCCTCTATTGCTTGGAAAGCTTTGAGTTATCCTCCACTTGCGTCGGTTACGCAGAATCTGTTAGCTTTTAATATAAGAACCAGTCAACCTTTAGGGACCCTTCCTCAGTTTCCTGTAACTTTGGGAGGGAAAACTGTCTTTATTGACGTCATGGTAGTCCAAGACCACTTGGATTTCTCTTTACTCCTTAGGCGAGATTGTGTCTATGCCATGAAATCTATTGTGTCTACTCTTTTTTGTGGGATATCTTTCCCTCATGATGGACGAGTTGTGACTGTTGATCAACTTTCATTCATTGACCCCGACTAGATTGCCTCCCTAAATGGTTCTTATATGCAGACGGTATCGCCCCCGCCACAGGTCAATTATGCGGCGTTGTCGCCCATGGCTTCAACTTCTGATGACTTAGTTCTAGTAGTTGACATGGTGATCTCTTCAGTAAGGCTATTGGAGCCTGATCTCCTTACCCCTGTTGAGACCCTCGACATGTGTTCCTTCCAGAGAATTTTTCTTCCATCCAGTGAAGATCTCTTGGAAGCCATGACCGAGTTTTGTCCCTTGACATGGTGTCCTTCCAGAGCATTATCCTCTTGGAAGCCATGACCGAGTTTTTTCCCTTGACATGGTGTCCTTCCAGAGCATTATCCTCTTGGAAGCCATGATCAAGAAGAAGCCACGATCATATTTTTTCCTCTCTATAGCAAGCTTGTTAAAAAATGAAATAGAGGTCGTGAGCATAGTTTACTTCTCTGTAGCAAGCACATTAAAAAATGAAACAAAAATATGGGGATTGAACCCGGAGCCGAGGATAGTTTTTGCGTCTCTGAGGCAACCTCGTTAAAAAATGAAACAGAGGTCTTTGACCATGATTTTCTGATTTCAAGCTCATTTAAAAATGAAACCAGCCTTGAGCATAGTTTTCTAATTTCAAGCTCGTTAAAAAATGAAACCACTTACGAGGATAGTTTTTTCGTCTCTGTGGAAACCTCATTAAAAAATGAAATAGAGGTTAGGAGCATAGTTCTTGTTTCTGTGTCAAGCTCATTAAAAAATGAAATAGTTTTCCCCCTCTCTATTTGAGTCAAGTCCTTCGTCTAGTATTTGAAGCTTCATTTCATTCTCCTTTGCAGTTGGATGAAACGAATCTTGGGGAGCATTTGCCTCAGCCTATGGACTTCATGCTGAAGTTGAGCCGCTAGCTTCTTAAGTTGGGGGCTAAGTACCAACCATGCAAATTTGTGGATAATGCGTTGGGAAGTTCAAGCATAGTTTTCTATGGTTCAAGATTGTGTAAAAATGAAACCACTTACCTCAAGCATAGTTTCCTCTGGTTCGAGCTTGCGTAAAAATGAAACCAGGTCCAAGCATATTTTTTTTTTTGTTTTAAATCTTGCGTAAAAATGAAAACAATCCTGAGCTTAGTCTTTGTTATTTATCATGCTCGTAAATACATGAGAATAAGTTACTGAGCTTAGTATTTGTTCTTTCTCGTGCTCGTAAATCAATGAAAACGTAACCGAGTATACTTTTATCACTTTTTCGGACTCGTAAAGGTTATACAAAAAAGGAATCCCCTGGAGTTCCCTTTAAGCTCTTTTCAGACTCTCTAAACATGAAAATATTGCTGAGCGATCTTGTTCTTTTCACGCTCATAAAAGTATTTGAAGAAAACGTTCGATGAGCGATAGTTTATTACTTTTTCGGTCTCGTCAAACTAATTTACGAAAAAGGAACTGCGAGAGTTCTATTTAAGTGTTTTTCAGACTCTCAAAACATGAAAAACCCCTGAGTTTTCTTTCTTTGGACTCATAAAACAAACATTGAAAAGCCCATGTGGGACCGAACCACTCCTTCCTAGGGTTCGTTAAACATACTTCGATGGACTTGTCCGAAGGATGAGCTTACATTACAAGCATATGTTATCCTCCTCAAGCTTGCGTAAAAATAAAGAGGTACTCACCAGAAATGGTGGGGGGGGAATTGGGAAAGAAATGTGTTTAAACCTGTATTCCATGGAAGAGTCGCTTTTGAACATGACACCCTTTCACTCACTTTGTGACTAGGTTGGAAAATCCGCTCGTCTCTTGATCATACTCCTTATAAGATTACAAATTGGTCTATGATCCTTGTTGTTGAGTTAGTATTTCCCAGGACAGTTGTCGTGTCGTCAATATGTTCAAAGAGATGTTCAACCCGGAAAGCATTCTATTGCGTCAACCATTTCTGCAGTCCTTAAGCCTTCTATTACGTCAGCCATCCCTGAGTCAGTCCCGAATCACTTGTTACTCTAATCTACATCAAATCTTATTACTTGTTTCATGTCATTGATGTGGGATACATTAAGGCCCTCTTGTGACGAGTCTTTTCATGTCGAATTCAACTCACTATCTAGGAATTAGACTTAGAAACTAATTGGTACCTTGGAACTTGCATGCCTCAATGGCAGGTTTCCTCGCTTTCGACAGTGGGTTTTCATTATTGACCCCTGATCGGGAGATTCCGCTGAGTGTTCAACTTCAGCTCATTAATTCACATTTTTTGGATTGTACTAGTGTACCTTGGGAGTCATTGACATTAATGGTGATTTCCCTCGCACTTGTTAACGATTCTCATCAATGATCGGTAATCAAGTGGTTTCTACCATGTTCGACTTCGACACATGTATTCGCATGGTTAGATTCGTACTATAGAGTGGTGGAGATGAAGACCCTGGATCTGTTCTAAATAGATTCAGGTTGTGTTGGAGTATATTCAGTTTGTACTATTGCATAGATCCACATTGTATGTCTGGTGACTATGTTCAAATTTGAGTCTTTAACACATAGATCCACAGTGTATTTTTTGGTGGCTATGTTCGTATTTGAGTCATATTGGCATGGATCCACAGTGTATGTTTGGTGGCCATGACCTGTCTTACTTGACGTGGATCTTCGCATGTCGGCATTTATGCTTTGAGTCATTTGCATTCTGAGTATGGGAATGCCTACCTCAGTGATGATATATTATTGTACTGTATTTCCTTGTTTGTTGGGAGGTTTCAGACCCATTGTTCCTTGTTCCCTACACACACTCGACAAAGTATTTCAGCTATCACTTTGTTCTAACTTCATACTTTGTGGGGCTCTCTGTTACACATTATTTTAGTCATCCCTATGACTGTTAATGATGTAAATCTATATTTTTCCTTCAGAGAGGTCAGTGGTCTGAGTTCCTGAAGAGAGAAGGGAGAAGAACTTTTCCTGAGAAAAGAAGTTTCATTTTCCTTTGTAAAAACCCTATAAAAAAGGAAGTTTGCAAGTTGCATTATAGCTAGGGTGCGAGAATGCCTGATTCTCGAAGGATGCATCATACCTAGGTCGCGAGGAGTTTGCAGTCTACTCTAAAGGTAGGGTGCGAGAATGATTACACATGGGAAAAACAAGCATTTTCTCGAATCTTCTAGAAGGAGAAACTTCCATGGTGAGGTGGCATCCGAATGGTTTGGATCTTACTCACTTTCATGATTTAGTGACATCATCTTGGTCGTCGCCTCTTGACACTTGGCACTCATTTTCCTCACAAAATAGCTTCTAGTTATGCCAAATTCGGCTTGACACGAGGCACAATCACCACCTGACATGTGGACCCCCCACACAGACTAACGTGGTATATAGAGCTAACCCAGTAGGATGTTGACACCTATCCATCGAGCATTGATTTGGTTTTGTCATCTGTCATTATCTCAGGACATCGGCCCTTATATGTTTTTCATAGCCCCAAACACTCAATTTGAGATGAGATGGCACCTAGGACATGCGACCCTATCCAAAACCAGCCACCTATCCTCACGCATGGCCCTGTCACTATCTTCCACCTAGCATGACATGTGCCATTCATTTCCTCGATGGACTTCTATCCGAATATGTCTAATCGACATGGCACATGGCACCACCATCATGTGACACATGGACCATTCATCATGCGACATCTCACCACCGGTTATCAGACATCGAGACTTTCCCCAGTGTAGTATAAACTTTGAAAATTCCCAATGCTCGAGATTACAAGATAAATAACTAAGATAATCCCAGTGATTATGAGATAATTAAGTAGTTTAATCTCAGGATTGTGACTCCCGACCTTTACCACAAGATCTATGGCTATCATTTAGGGGTGATGACATAAGATTTGAGGTCTAAATTGGCCCCACACTTAACAGATGGATGAATCAACCTTCACCATGGGGCATCCCTTTCCATGTTGCATGCCTACGTTCATGTGGAATCTAAGGAGGACACGCATCGCCACTAGGTAATCGCGGGCATCGGGTCATCGACTCCTTATCATTCTCATGTAAACTAAAAATCCCCATTGGTTCGAGGTATGATTGACTTTTCCCAACAAATATATACGGTAGATATTTGTCCACCCTTAGATCCAACAACTCAAGTTTATTGCGCTCGCCATAGATACTTTCTTGATGAGGGTCCCACACCTATCTCGCGTCCAGTCCCACGATGACATGTGGACTTACCCTGACACGCCATGTCACCGTAGCGTACCAAGGCTCACCTAGGCCGAGGTTTACACTTGTCATGAATTTCGAGTTATTGTAATTGTTTATTGTTGATCACCGATAAGTATCAACGATTCAAATCTAATTCACATTCACAACATGCATGAAGGATAACGGGGAAGGGCTCATCCGCATGGTGGTTTATATTAACAACTCTTGGAAACATGAAGAGTTGAGGACATACGTGGATTCCCTAACAATGGTTTTGGAAATCACCTCTTGACCATCCGCGTAACTAAAGAACAATACCGCTCTAGTGAAGTGGTAACCTACCTTTGTGTTCACTCGCGTTTATAGCACCGGTCACGTGGAGAATTAGCGCCAAGGAATAGTTTCTTAGGTGGAGATGCCATGGTATAAGTCCTTGGTCATAATGATTGATCACGTGGATAATTAAAGGGTTTATTCTTGGACAAGATACGACTCTTGAATTTTAACAGGGGGGTCAGCACCGGTCAAGGAAACTCTCAGATTAAGCACCCTATATTGTAGATGTGAAGAACATAAATTAAGGCACCTATCCAACAGTCTTGGACCTTTGTGGGCTATGTTTAATTCCTCGGTGACTTAGATGATGAAAAGTTTCATCTTCATGACACCGACGTCAAATCCCTCCTGAGATTTACACAATAGGCCAACGGTGGAGATCTATCGATCTATTCATCCAACTATTGCTAAGTTTTTTCGATTCAAATAGGAAGCTTCAAAGGTTTAGTTTAAGATTTTGGACATAGCAGTCTTGTAGACTTGTGTTGCATCACCTTACTAGCTCATTGGCTCAACTTCCTCAGGCTCTTATGCCTATAACAAAAGCCTTGAATTGTGTTGACCTTGCTTTCTTTGAACCATGTTTATATCTCGAGTTTGATGGCCTTCTATACAGAGGTTTTATAGTTAATTTCATTATGGAATTGGAGGGTCGCAACGCCTCATTCACTTCTGACATTATCATTGAAATTCTTACCTACAGTTTTGGGTCCCTCTCATAGGAACCCATTACAACTATCTCTATCATGATATGCACGTGATAGCATAGATGTGCAACCTGTTATCACACTAAGTTTCCTTGGGTCTTTAGTTTGATTAATACTTTTTTTTAAGCCTTATATTTTAATTTTTTGAGTCTCATCCTCTTAAAGTTTGATGTTAGGTTCATCTTAGAAGATTAAAGTTTTGAGTCATAGTTCTTGTTTGGTCCTCAATTTGGTTTATGGTTCTAGAACCTCTTTAGATCATGACTCATTTTTGGTCCCCATCATGACTTGTCTCTAAATCGACTCCTCCCATTGCTAAACTGATGTGACTCCTCTTCCTCTTCACTCATGACCTAGTAAGCATGACTCATTGTACTCGCTTACCTGTCCAATCATTTTTTGATTTGGAAGCCCTGCCTACTCATCAGGCAGTTCTGTAGAGCCTGTCACGTTTATCATCCATCCACTCCAAGTCATGATTGCCACGACTGAGTCAGTGTCTATTGTTTTCAGTGCCAAAAGTTGGTTAAAGTGCCTTCAAAACATCTTGCATTTATGATCCTTGGTAACGGTTTCTAAATTTTGAAAAGTTCAACAGTGTTTCATTGCATAAGTTTGCCAGTTTCGATCAAGCGACCGCATGTCAACTAAATCTGATGTTGTGAGAGATTCCAGGGCCGAAGTTTCCTCAATTTCATCCTAAGAGCGCGTTGAAGATCTCAACAGGTGTCGACTTTACAGGTATCTTGTGTAGCCTCCTTTGCATATTAATTTTCACATGAAGTTTGTGCTCGAGTTTTCGGTTTGTTAAGCCTACAGGGTAGTAAGGAAGCCATATTTTCATACCTGTAAACGTCCTTGCCCATGTCCATGGTCTGATTATTTTCATTTTCTTTAACCATTGAAGTCGTAGGCCTGTAATAGCTTATCCTCTGTGTATGCATTGCGCTACCCAGAGGCGTTTCTCAAACCCTCTCTCTTTTCCTTGCTCCCTTTAATCCTGTACAAAGAGCCATTCTGGATTACCCCTTCACAGTCTACGCTCTAAAAAGCTTGTACAAGTCTAAAGGTATATTTCCCATAGTCAAGCTCGGCTTTCTAAGAACTGTCAATTTTAAGGGCCATCTTTGTGCATTTGAAACCTGAATTGAAGCTTTATGGCCATTAGCATCCCTTAAGCCTCTCAAGAACCCTCATTTTGAGTCATGGAGACCCCTCAGTCGAAGAAATCACACAAAGGTGGCAAGATAGTTAGGACGGAACCTATGGACATGCGCCTTTTTGACACAGAGCCCATGGCAAGGGAGATATTTCAAAGAGCAGGATGCCTCTCTTTCTTCCAGAACATGTAGAGAGGCCATCAAGAGGTAGAAAAATAGTTTGCATTAAATTTTGATGGCAAGAAAACCAGAGTTGGGGATTTGGAATTTGAGGTAACTGAAACCTCCATCTCATCTGCAACAGGGATTCCCATTTCAAGTGAAAAGTGGTTTGAGGCCATGGTTTTGAGTTCACCCTTTGTTAAAGATCTCTTCAAGCCTGAATATCGAGCCAATGAGTTTTCTAAGAGTATGCCAAGGAATCAATTGATCGAGCAGTTTGATAGAATTTTGAAAATCATACAGAGATATTTTACTTGTGAAGGGAGATTTAACACCTTGTATCATTACCACATAAGGCTATTGTTACATTTTACTGGTAAGATTGAGATGAATGTTCCATATTACATGTTGATAAGTATAGGTAAAATGTCAGATAGGGTGCAAGCCAAATCTAAGGATGTGGATTCTAGCCTTTTCCACTCTAGATTGATCAGAATGTTAGTCTCTAAAGAGTTGGGAAAGAAAGAGATTTCATGGGAGAATTTTCTGGTTACTTCTCACTTCAAGATGGACCCAGCACCTACTCCCCAATCATGGATTACAGTTCCTTCAGCATCCACCAGTACTAAAGCAGGTATCAGCAAGAAGAGAAAGGGTAGAGCCCTTGTTTCATAAATCAGCAAGTGGGTCATGGAAGCTAAGGAGGAAATGTGTCCTTCTCCACATAGAGATTTCTTACCCCCACCTCCACCAGGGTTATAAGAAGTGCCTTCCTCTACCAAGTTGACATCTAAGAGAGGGAAGAAGCTTCTCTTTCCCTCTTCTTTTCTAGCAGTTGAAATCAAGGGTAAAAGACCTTTCACTAGGTCATCAATTCCTAAGGAGGTTTTCAAAGAGCAATCTTTACCAGAAACCCCTATGCATAAGGAGAAAGGAAAAAGAATTGAAAATCCTGTGGAGGAGAAATCAAAAACCCCTATTTAGAGGAAGAAGGGTAAAGGTACAAAAATACCTTTTGAGAGGAAAGATGAAGTCTTTGTGAAATATTTTGAAGACCCTATGAAGAACAAAGGAGAAGTTGTTCTGCAAGAGAAGAAGCATAAAGGAAATGGTTTTGAGAAGGATGATGAAACACACAAGCAAATTCATGTATAGATGGAAGAAGAGGGCGAGAAGAAGCCTATTGAGATTGTGCATGTCTCGACTCCCCCTGGTGGTTAGACCTTCAAGAGACTTATCATACAACTTAAGAAGTCAAGAAAAGAAGTGGCTAAATTGAAAAATGAAGCCATGTCTGACAGAGCCAAGATGACATGGCTTATGGATGGCTACAGTCATACCCTTGAATTGGAAATATTTGTAGCAAGGAGGGATCAACCCCTTCATAGACAGCTCCAGAACCTCTACAGGCATAACAGAGGCTTCCAGACTCATAACAAAAAGCTAAAGGAAGAACTGAAGCATTTCCAATATGAGGTAGCCCAAAGGAATTTACAGGTGTTGGTTGAGGCTGCCATTGAAGATGACAAACCAGTGTTCGACAACACAGGTATTCCAACAGAGGATGAACACCTTCAGTAACCACTCACATAACCAGATCAAATATCAACACACCGATGTTTTCATGTGGTAAAACCCCTATGGGGAAACATCCATAGCCCCAACCAACGCGGCCACTTGGAGCAGTTTATTAATGCAAAGAAAAAGATTACTCGGAGATTTTACAAGAGAGTTTCTCACAATCGATCATCAGCAAATGACCCTCCATGCTCTTTAAATAGAGATCATGGACCAATCGGGTGTTAAGCCACGGATCAATGGTTGTTAAGATCGAGGAGAGTATGAACCATCGAATCACTCTATGTTGGGAACATATCGTGACCGTCGGATTTCCTAACTACAAATGCATACTAATGCATACTAAAGAAACACACTTTT
>JZKD02S0447696.1:0-17571 GCA_000966675.3 Picea glauca
ATGGAGGCTTGGAGCTACTTGCCTTGTTTATTTACTGGAGCTATTCTACTTCTGAGAGGGGTGCATTAGCTTTGGAGGTTGATTCGTACTTGGTAGGATATCTAGCCATCAGATTTCACTGAGATCAGTTGCAGAGGGTTTTCATTCAGCATAGCTTCATTTTTGTGGAGGGGTTTCCATATCTAAGCTCACAGTTGGCAGTTGGAGTAGATCAGTGGTTCTGGTAGTTTGCATGAGGGGCGCACCATTCTAGGGCGCGTCTGTTGATTTCGGGCTTGTATATCAACTTAGTTGGAGTTGTTATTGTATCAGGTTCTTTCATATATTTTTTTTATTGTAACCCTTCTTCTACTTTCCTCATATATACACACATATTCGAAACTGGTTTTCCCTGGGGGGGGTTTATCCAGGGTCATGTTGACCAAAAATACCTATGTCTACAAATGCATGTATTGGTCTCTTAGATCTGTTCATTTTCAGCAGTAAACGATGTATTAGGTGTGTTATGTTTATTTGAGATGCATGTACTAATTTTATGTGACAAAAACGACGTGCTAGAGCACCCAAATTGAGAACATAACCATAACAAATCAGTAAGATATTTTTGGACTGTTTGCTGATATAAAACAACAGAAAATATATTACCTGACAGTTGAAACTTAGAGCCTTTCTTTGGTCAAAGACAGACCAAGAAGGCAAGTTGATAGGACTTGAAATTTTCACATCTCTGTCTACAACCGTACAAACATACTTCACTAAAATACCAGTAGTGTCAGAAACTTGCCCCCAAATTTTATCGTCCTTATACTATTTTTAAATGAGTGGGGCCAATGGCATATCACTTATCTTTTCCAATTCACTCTAACCTACATCATGTTTTTCATGTCTCATGCCTAAAGAAAGTGATTGGCACCAAGTGCCACACCCATACTAGTCTACCAGAGTTGGATGAATAATGTTCCATTTGGTTGTAGGCACAAGGAGTATTGGACCAATGCAAGTGTCATCTTTGTCAACACATCATCTAGGAAGTATTATTTCAATGGAAGGATACTCCACCAGAAGATTCCATGTGGGAGATGACTACCATTTTGCAACACTTTACTCATCTTAAGACTTGAGGACAAGGCTCTTTTTCAACGGGGAGGGCATGTTAGGGACCTAACCTCCCTAACCCCTCACATAGATAGAATAATATATTTTCCATGTAATAAAGGTCGACATCACTTAATAAGGCCTATTTAATAAATGTGAACAAGTCAATGTAAGAAGACCTAATAGAATTTTCCGCTTCTAGAAAGATATTCCTCTAGAATGTTCTTTAGAAGATAGAATTAGTATAAATAAGAGTAGGAGGCGTCATAAATATTTGTCTTGAGATTTATTGTAATAGAGATCTTCTTTACTAGAGGTTTCCCCCTCAAAGAGACAAGTGAACATTGTTTTCTTTAAATAAAGTTATTATTGTTGGTATTGTTATTCTCAACATTTTACTGTTCCATTGGTATTTGTTGAATATTTATGTTTATGCATATTACATTACGTCTGGTACCGTACAATTTATATTTTTGATGGGCCACTGAGGCTTTGTTGGATGTACCTACAGTGTTGATCAATCCAAGTTGCACAAGATTATCTTGCTCTTGAATAAGAGAATCACAAAAAGACTTAAGAGAGGCATTTTGGTAAGAACTCCCTAGAGCTTCTCTAGTGGCATAAAAGGTATATACAAACACATAATATGCACTACCAATCTTAGAAAGAATAATATAGATGCATCAATCTTCCTTCGAATCTATTTTTCAATCTATACATAAAAGTCTAAGTGTTTTGAACTTAGATAAATAATCTTCAATGCAAGAAAAATCATTGGGACTTAAAGTCATTAACTAATTTTCTACTTGGTGGGATTGAATAATATTGTGTTTACTAAACACAACCTCAAGATTTTCCCGGGATTTATCTGGGCCATCAATTCCTTGAAGGTCAAATATTAAATAAGGATATATGGACATTCTGATTATTCCACGTTCTTCGTCACTCTTATTATCCCATTTGACTTTATTTTCATCATTGGTGGGTTCTTGTTCTTTTCCCAAGGTAATTTGGTATAACCCTTTACTTCTTAATACATCCTCCATATGGTATTTCCATGAGAATTAGTTGGTGCTGGTAAGAAAAATATCATTGGTCGAATCCATATTAAAATATACATAAAATATGGATTCAAAGATTGAAATTGATGGTCTGGATGGAAAGCTCTCAAAAAAATAGGTTGTTTAAAAAAACGACATTGAAAACGAACTTCCGATTTGAAATTTATGTCCTTTTGAAAAAAGGAATAAACAGTAACCAAAGAGCCATGTGGCAAGTAGAAATTGGTCCACGTGGTGATGCTCCTCCTTATCTAATTTTGCATATAAGCTCACTTTTAAATAAGTTACTTATGAAGTGACCCACTTTTATAAAACAGGTGAGAATCACTTTTACAATGAAGTTACTTTATAGATGAAGGTTGCATGCAAAACAAATAACTTAAAATAAAATATTAAAGTTATTTAAAAGTGATTCACTTTTATAATTAAGTGAAATACACTTTACAATGAATGCATGAGTTTTTTCAAAAAAAGTAACAAAAAAGAGACTCAAACTCAAGACCTCTTACTTAATAAATCAATTTTTAACCAAGTGAGCTAGTGAAAAGAACATTATAATCTTAAGGAGGGGGATTGTGGGTGTTGTTTTCATGGAAGACAGACTTGGAGTGTGTGCTCAATAAAAACTTCTCTAGATCTGAATAAAATGGTCGTATCTTGGGAAAATATAAACTTTTTAGAGTGAAACAAAAATCATTCCTAACTAAAACATGTGGTCCGGATGTAATGGAACAATTCTCTCAGCCCCAAAATGTATAAATATGGTATAAACCATATATGTGGCAACACGACTTCAAGATATTGATCTACAACATGAGCAGGTCTTCAAATGGACTCTGATACCATGTTAGACAACACATGTATTCCAACAGAGGACGAACACCTTCAATAACCACTCACACAAACATATCAAAGATCAACACATCAATGTTTTTACGTGGTAAAACCCCTATGGGAGAACAACCACAACCCCAACCAATGTGACCATTTGAGGCAATTTATTAATGCAAATAAAATATATTACAACTAGTTTCTAACAATCGATCATAGGAAAATGACCCTCCATGCTATTTAAATAGAGATCATGGACCAATCAAGTACTAATACATAGATAAATGTAGTTGTTAAGATCGAGGAGAATATGAGTCATCATATCACTCTATGTCGGGAACATATCATGATCTTCAGATTACAAATGCATACTAAAGAAACAAACTAAGAAAGACACTTTAACCTAATGACACATTATAGCAAGTGGATCTTAACTAAATCCTTAGTGTCTAAATATCCTAACAGATCTTCATTGTGAAAACCCAAAAATAAAACTATGACTTATAGAAATAACTTATTTTTTAATGGAGCTCCTTTATGAAGCTAGGGTTCAAGGTAGCTAATGTAAAATGATCATAACTTCCGTGATACTTATCCAATTGGATATTATGACCACAATTATGAAATTCCATGACCACTCAACATCAATTGGCACTAATTTGACTGAAATTTGTACACTCTATCAAAATATATTTGTTTTGCAAACTGCACGGCCATCTTGAAAATACCCTAAAACAACTAATTTTAAATCAACGATAACTCCATTTCCTATACTCCAATTTGGATGATTTTTTGTTTTAAATATGACGATTTTTCTAGAAGAACAAAGATCTACAGTTGGATTCTTTAGATTTTGCACAAAAAGTTTCAGAAACCAATTTGAATTCTTCCATCCTCTTTTCCCCTTGAAAAAACTCCAAAAATAAAAAATCTCTTCTCATTTTTAGCCGGAGAAAGAGTTTTGATACCATTTGTTATGTACCTTAATAGATATGAAAATATAGTATAGACATTAAATTGAGAATAATGTAATAGATCCGCATAGTTGACAACAAAAGATTATAAATAATGTAGAGAAAAAAATTAAGGTAGGGTAACACCATTAATTATCCCATATGGAAGGAATCACTCCACAAGCCATCTTGCTACAATTATATTTATGTTTCACAAGACATCTCATTACATTGCTTCTACTTCTTTATATAGTTCTATCTAACCTCATAGTAAATTTCTAGTGAAGGAACTTTCTAGTACGTGGAACCTTCTAATAAGCTTTCTTACGCAAATTCCGTTCACACTATGTGGCCATCTATCTATCATTACCCCCCTTGGGTACCTCCCTAAGTACCCCATACTATCCTCCCTATGTACATTACACCCTAGGATATGCTCTAATTTCTTCTTTAAATCCACCACATAATTGGATGAATTCACCCACATGCATGGTGTTTTTTTTTCAGAAAGAGATTTAATCATAATATGAAATTATGTCTTTGTATCAAGGTTTATAACAAAAACTTATCGTATAGGACTTTCATGAAACACTTACCATGCAAACATTTTATCAAACAATTTCCATGCATCCATGATTTCACTGCTATGCTTCTCACCTCCAATGCCAAATAAAGTGCCAATAAAACAACTGACATGTAAGCATTTTGTCAAACACTTGGCGAGTATCTGTTGACACTTTGGTACCTAAGATTCTAGGTAACTGTTGTGCAAACATGGGTGAAAACACTTGGAAGACTTCTTTTACTATGAACCATAACATGAATGCCTAAGATTGGTAGTTCAAATCCAAATATTTGTTGGTCCATTAAATTTCAAGAACAAAACAATCTTTTGTCCAATTGCAATAAAGTATTCTACCATTTATTTGTGCCTTGTAAAAGCTACGCCTCTCTCCCCATAAGTTTCCATAATTATGAGACAAAACTATAAAGTCGACTATATTCAACTGTTGAATTCGACTAAAAGTGGTTTCAATGCTTGATGGAAAACAAGAAAATGTCTCCTTGGAAAAAGAAAACACAAATCTTAGAAGTAGAGGGATGTTGGATGTCACCATGATTTTAATGGAACACAAAGCCCTATTACTATCCTGTGCCTTTTGTATAACATTCTCAGTAAAATGGTCTTGATAGGTCATCAGAGCTATGCCAATGTCCAGTGTGAGTACAAACCTAGGGCCTCCAAGCCCTTCAAAAACTTCAAAAGGGCACTTGAAAGTGCACAAGATGTGTATGGCCATGGAATCGATACACGAAGTTAATAATTAATTTTATATGACAATAATCTAAATATTATATCTAACACATTTTTATGACATTACTTTGCACCATTTGAAGCAACATTTATAGTCAATAACCAAATCCAATTGTTGAACTTATGCTTATATTGAGAGGGGGGGGTGAATCAACATGAGATACTTTTTACTTTATTTAACTATTCATCAATTATTCATTAGCTTAGAAACAATAATCACATATAAACTCAAATCAGAATGCACATAGTTTAACATGGAAACCCAATTGGGAGAAAACCTTAAACTTATATTTATAAATGTTTATAGGAACCAACCTACTGTTACAAAGATTGTAGGCACCAACCTACTGGAGACACCAATCTCCTCAACTGAGCACCAACTCAATAAGATGTAAGTGCCAACCCACTAGAGACACCAATCTCCTCAATTGAGCAAAAAATCAATAAGATGTAGGCACCAACCTACTAGAGACACCAATCTCCTCAACTGAGCACCAACTCAATAAGATATGGGTAGAAACCAATCCAACATCTTCATACACAGAGTACGTTTGACTTCACCTGCATGCTTCATTCCACATAAAATTCTTCAAATTCTAGCTAGACTCATAGCATCATTCTCATAATGTAATCACTGACAACAATATCCACTAACGACAACATCCACTGACGACAACATCACAATCTCAAAACAGCGCACACGACAACATCACATACCTTCAGTCCTTCATAGCGCACCTTGAGAACAAGAAAGACCTCAGGAATATCCCTTAGACTTCTCTTGCACACCTTTAGATCCCAAAAAGACACCCCAGATCCTTTAGCACACCACAGATCACTTATTCACACCTCAAATTTGATATATTGCTTGGTTTCATTACAAATGCAAAAATATATCCTATATTAATAGTAATTTTGTCCCCACTTTTAGGGCCGACCTGTAAAGACTGGTTGACCCAACCTCAATTTTTTGGTTGGGTTGTCAAACGGGAAAATTTGTATCTCCTCATTTCTAGGGAGTTAGAAGGACTATCATATATCATAGGAAAGGTATCAGAATATGATTTCCAAAAATATAAATTGTGCTCCCATTTGAGCTAAGTATGTAGATTAAAAATTCCTTCAAATATAGGGTATCCAAACCGATCATAAAAAATCCAAAAGTAATACTTTCAACAATCTCCATCTTGCAATCTTTATCTTGGACATATATAGGCTCCCCTTGTCTTTGAAATCAATGATAACCATACTTCCAACACCAACAAACCCCAAAAGAAGAGTAATATGCATATTAAAATTTACATCTAAATCATTATCACAACTACACTTCATTTATCATTATGATCCCTTTTAAAAATGATATGCATAATGATTATGACATATTTGTATAAAAGTAAACCTTGGGTTAATGAAAATGACACATAATTTACAAGGAAAACCAGATCCAATGATATACATAAGATAATAAATACATTTCAAGTGAAAGGAAATGTTAATTCAACCCCACACAGACACGTGTGTACACGAGATAAGTAAATGTTGTACACTGTCAATTGGGTGTAACTTGAGTGACTAAAATGAAATTTGTTATCCTCTCCCACCCATATTCAAGTCCGACTTTGTGACATTCTTATTATCTGTGTGAGATTATTTTAACTTAGCCTTGAACCTTAAAGAATCCAATTTACTCTATATACCATCCATAGAATTAAGGAGAAATACCCAATAAATTTTCCAAAATTACATCATGCCAAAAAAATAACAATTAATAAATAAAAATCGTTCATTAAATCATATATAAATATAAATATATAAAATAATATTTGTAGCATGAACGATTATTTTTCAAACAATATCTCATTTAATCTCAATTATATTTCATAATATATATTTCTATTTATGCAAGAAAACATTAATGACCTCATCATCCACAAAAAATGATCCTATGCATCAATGACTCACATCTATGCATCAATGACTCACATTTCCCGTGTAATAATAGTACATTATTGTTTTATTATCGAATATGTTAAGTATTGCAATGAATTCTTATGGAAGGTACATTGGGATTTTTTTTTTTTTACATAATATGAGATTTAAATGTATCAATGAATTTTAATATACCTAGTAAGCATTAAAACATAAACATTTATCCTAATCATGTAAAGTGCACTTAAAATCCTCCATAAAGTACATTTAAAATCCTTCAAAATCCATGGGAAGGGACATCGGGATTTGTTCGTGGAGACATAATACATAGAAATCAATTTATCTTTCACTTTTAATATACCTGATAAGCATTAAAACATAAACATTTATCCTAATCATGTAAAGTACACTCAAAATCCTTCATAATCCATGGGAAGGGACATTGGGATTTGTTCGTGGAGACATAATACTTGACAACAATTATCTTTCACCTTTAATATATCTTATGAGGATTAAAACAAACGTTTGTCATAATCATGGAAAGTACACTCAAAATCCCTTATATTAGTTTTCAATCGATTCTAATATGTTCTAATTGAGGGAAATATAGCGTTAATTCATGAAACATTTGCCACGTGTAAGTGGATTATAATATTATTTTGGAGATTTAAAAAAAAATGAAGAAGATTTTTATTATATTTTTATTTATAATAAATAAAGTTATTTTCACACTAAAAAAAGGGCTTAACATCTATTTAGAGAAGATATCCTTTTCATATTTGCATTTCTTTATACATATAAAGACAAGGTATTTATTCCCCCAAAATGACATAAAACATGTACATATATCAACATGTCTTTTCCTCACAAAGTTGCATAGTGAGTAATGTCAAAAGGGTAAAGATGTGATCAATGTTTAATCAGAACACGAAAAATATTTCATTATATCCAAGAAGCACGCGTAAAATATATGGAGCTAGAGAATGGAAATAATCCAAGTATTACATTTCATTTTCAATCCAATTTTTGAAAGATCATATATTATGGTGTTCCCATCCTTGTATATGTGAGACACATAGATATGTGAGAAAGCTATCATTTGCTTTTGTATATCCTCATAAAGGGTCTATAAAGTGAAATTTATGATTTGTGCTTCCTTTCTAATTTATTTCATGACCAAGAGAGAGTCACTGAAAATTTGAATATGTTGAACCCCATGTTATTGGACTAGCTAAAGTGGTAATTTGAGTGCCATCAATTCACATAAATTATTAGATTCCTCGTCAATTCTGGATTTGAAGAAGATATTGTGTGTGGAGGAGAGATATAGAATTGATGTTGTAGATCCTTTATGGGGATTTCTGTATGAAGCTCCATCAAAGTATGCCAAGGGAAGAGTCTTCTTTATCACCTCTCCTCTAAGTTCATGTTTGGATTGTTTTTTGTCCACCTATGGGTAAGCATTAATGATATTGAGAGACTAAATTGCACATTTGAAAGGGAGAGTCTCCTTTCCTTCAAATAAAATCAGATTCTTAATAATCCATACACCGCAAGCTATGTTTAAAGGAATGGATATGATCTTCTTAGTGTATTTTTTAGAATACCAAACTTCAAAGACTTATTCTACATCTCTTTCTTCCCATATTTTTTCTACCCTATCATGCATGCCATCTCTTTCTAAACCTCTTTAGTTTATGAATGAGTTATAATTAGATGCTCTATGGTTTCATCTTCTTGTTTACATAAACTACACCAGTATGATCCATTGAAATTATTTTTTTGGACAACCTACCATGTAGGAGCCTTATTGTTTAAAATAAACCAAATGAAGATTTTACTTTTGGAAGGACATTTTAGTTTCCAAATAATTCTCCACTTCCAAGCATGTTGTCCATCTAGACCTTCCTCAGCCAGTGCTCTATATCTTATCTTAGGCACACAAATTCTAGAGGGATTGAATGATCAAATCAACTGAACATCACCTTCTCGAATTTCAACATTGTTGTCTTTTATAACCTCCAAATAACCCTTCCAGTCTTCAACAAATTCGTCACTCAATCCCATATCCCCCCAAAGGAGCCATTGTTGTTGCCAATTTGTAGATCTCTCCCAGTTCATGATTTTTCTAAGATTATAACATCCTTTACTTATGAAATTCTAGATCAATTGAGGAGGTAGTCTATGCAAGCCTTTACTACCTATCCAAGGATCAAGGCCAATTCGACATTTCTTGTATTTTCCCACCTTCTAGATCAACCAATTGCCTTCCAAATGAAAGACCAAGTTGACAACTTTCTAGATGATTGAGGCATTATGTAGTTGTTTATCTGGGTTTCTTTCCCAGTCTTCTACTACAGCTGGGGCTATATATTTTCTCTGATTACTTGGACCCACAATCATTTTCCCTATAATATCCTCCTAACTTTTTTTGCAGCAAGTGTTTTAGAGAAGAGAAAGGGAGTTTTTATTCCCCATCCTCCACTAGCCTTTGGAATAGCCAATTTCTTTCATGAAGCTAAAATAAAGTCCTTTTTTTTGGGTCTCCTAACCCGATAAAATTGTAGAGCCATTTCTTAATGGTCTCCAACACACCTTTCAAAACCCATGCCAACAAAATCCATTATATTAGTATTTCTTCCAAAATAGACTTAACAAGAACTAGTCTACCCCCATGAGAGAGCTGTCGATTGCAACAAGTATTTAGTCCCTTTTCCACCTTGGAATTAGCCATTTCCAATCACCTATTTTTTTGTATAGATTAGGTTTTAAGTGGATTCCATTTTTTGTATAGATTAGGTTTTAAGAGGATTCCCAGATACTTTAATCCTTGGTCTAAATCTATCACATGGTAGGGGAAAAAATGGGAGAAATAACCCTATTCTTGCTCCATGAAACCCCACATGGACATAATAGATTTGTCAATATTTATAATCAGAGTATGTAAGTTTTCATAGTTCCTCATAGTGATGTATTAGATTTCTGGATATAAATTGAGTGTGGAGTTTTTGAAACGTCCAATGTTTTGAGTGGACACTTCACCCATCATCGGGGACTATTGAAGCAATGAGGAGTGTCCACTCGTATCGTTGGGTGTTTCAAAAACTCCACACACAATTTATATCCAGAAATCTAATATAACAATATATATAATCATACTAGTGGCTTTAGAAAATAACTTCAATATGTTATTAAAATTTTCAACTACGCTTCTAGTACCTTCACAAAAATGAAAATATCATCCTCAAATAAAAGGTGTTTTGATCCGGATTATTTTCGACACAAAATGAGAGCGGAGATATAAAAAATAAATATACAGAGATATCTCATATATCTGATAATATAACATAAATGTATAAGAGATACAATAATACACAATTTCTATTAATGAGCGAAAATGTACAAAGACTATAAAATTACACATTGAAAGACTCGCTATAATGGTGGTAGCTTATCTCTAAGAATAGATGTGACAACTACTCGCATTCGCAAGAAGATGATTGTTACAATGAGGCTCCAAAGGTTTTTTTAACATAAGTAAAATCCTAAACCCTAACTCTAGAAGATGAAAAGCCAAAAGGTTTGTGGGCCCTGATGGGGATAGTTGATACGTCAACTTCCCACGGGCGTAACTTTTGCATACGATCTCTGTTTGGGGTGCTCGATACAGCGTTGGTCCTTGGAAAGGTATAATTGAGATGAACTATGTTCAACTAGTTTGGGCAAGTGCCTTTGATAGTCACTAGGACCCCAAATCCCCAAAAAAACGTCGTTTAGGGCCTCAAAACGGCCCCGAAAGTTTGGAACCCGAAAAACTGCCGAAAATCTGCCAATATGGAAAACTGTTTTTCGAGTCAGTGGAATAGGTGGGTGGCCACCGATATCCACCTGGATCAATCTTCCCTCCATAGGAAGCAATGGTATCCATTGCGTTGATTTTTCGGGGGAGAGGGGGAAGCGTTTGCTGAATCTGAATCTGGGTGAGTTGCTTGTCTTGTTGGAGACATCACGTTGCTTGGTTTGTGGAAGGCTATCATGAACTTGTTGTTAGCGAGGCTGAGTCTGTTCAACCAGTAGAGCTACATGAGAGGACTATGTGTAGAAGGAATCTTTGTGCTTTGCTGCAACCTTGTCGACCTGCTTCTGTTGTATAGAAGGTGCTTGGGGTGAGGCTGTAATGGTTGCAATGTCCTTCTGTTCACCTATTGAACAAATTGTGAAGAAGCTAAATTTTGTAGTATGAGATACTACCTTGTGACATTGTTTAGGTGGGATACTAGTTGGAACTACCTCTGGTATTATGTAGAGATGACCCCTCAGAGAAACAATGACACTGTGGGGTCGAGACTCATAAACAACATGGCATTTCCACATATATGGTTGGCCTAAGAGAACATCACAGACATCCAGCCGGGAAAAATCACATAATACCTCATGCTTGAAGGGATGGATTCTGTATGGAAATCGACATTGTTGGCTAACATAGAGATCACGTCCTTGGCGAAGCCACCTGATGTTGTATGGATGCAAGTGTGGTGTTGTCGACAGTCCCAACTATTTGATAACCTCTATTGAGATGAGGTTCTTTTGGCTTCTGCTATCAACAATAAAATGCAGTGGGGTCCCCTTAACCCACATCTGTGAATGAAAAAGGCGCTCCCCCTCCTCAGGGTCTGTTGCTTCTTTTGGTTGAATTGTTGCAGTCGTGATAATAGCAGTGGGATCTACGTCGATGATATGTCTTCTATCGATATTTTCTGAATCAGGTTTCATCTCCTTCTCTTTGATCTCGGCCACCAATGACTGTTTTGAATGACATTCATCGGTGTTGTGCCAAGGGATTTTGTGGAAAACACACCATTTTCCAATGTCCTTCTTCATCTTTCCATGACCCTTCTTTTCCCGTGGTTTGGACTGGTTTTTGGGAGGCTGTTTGTTAGAGTCCTCTTTATCATACTTTGGTTGTTGCGGATTTGTAGACCTGAACTCCCGTTTGTTTTGGTGCTTAATTTTCTGCTTGATTTTAACAACATATCGATAAGAAACACCCAGTGATGAGATGTCCAAAAAATCCATTTCATTTTGGATGTATCTGTGTAGAGCCCCACGGTATTTCAGAACTAGATGTCGCTCAAAGTCTTTGATACCCATCTTGGTGCACAAGGTATGAAAGGTATTGGTGAACTCTAGAACTGCTTGGCCCCTTTCTTGCTACAATGTGGTCCATCTCATGTACTAGTCCTCATAGTTTCCAACAGGGTAATATTGTTCCTTGACCACATCCACAAAAAAATCCCAAGTGGGCTCGACCCCATATATTCCAGATTCCTTTGTGGAGATTTTCTCCCAGCAAGTTTTCCACCAATGTTTGACATGGGGGAGAGCCTTAAGGAGTGTGAAGTTGATATTTTCCCCGTCGAAAAAATTGTGAACAGAGAAATAATCTTCTAACATATTTAACCATTTTTCTAGGGTATCCACATCTATCTAAACTTCAAATACGAGAATATCAAAATTAACCTATACCTTGAAAGGAGAGGTGCTTCCAAAGTGGTCGCTTGATGAAGATGTGTCGGTTGTTATCAATGGGCGTTGAAGGATGTGGAAAAAATTCTCCATCATTTCGTCCCTTTGTCACGTGAGAGCTTGCTCAAGCAACATATTAATAGAATATCATGCTCCATCATTTTTCTTTTCTTTTGCCATGGAGGGTTTCTTGGGCATGCGAGAGCAATTGTCCTCAAGAGAGATAAGCTCGAGACCCAACTTGCTATACTCAGACCTCATCAGATACATACACTGAAAAACAATCAAGAGCAACCTGCTCTGATACCATTGATCCAAATTATGTTCGGCACGAAATGAGAGCGTAGATATAACAAGCAAATATACAGAGATATCTCAGATATCTAATAATATAACATAAATGTATCAGAGATGCAACCATAAACAAAAAGATATAGTAATACATTATTTCTATTAATGAGTGAAAATGTACAAAGACTGTAAAATTACAAAGTGAAAGACTCGCTAGAATGGTAGTAGCTTATCTCTAAGAAGAGATGTGACGTTTACTTGCATTCCCAAGAAGATGATTGTTACAATGAGGCTCCAAAGGCCTTTTTAACATAAGTAAAATCCAAAACCCTAACCCCGGAAGATGAAAAGCCAAAAGGTTTGTGGGCCTCGATGGGGGTAGTTGATACGTCAACTTCCCGAGGGCGTAACTTTTGCATACGATCTCCATTTGGGGTACTCGATACACCATTGGAAAGGTATAACTGAGAAGAACTGTTTTCGACTAGCCCAGGTATGTGATTTTTGTAGTCACCTGGGCCCCAAATCCCCAAAAAACATCGTTTATGGGCTCAAAACAACCCCAGAAGTTTGAAACTTGAAAAACTGCCAGGATGGAAAACTATTTTTCGAGCCTGTGGAATAGGTGGGTGGTCACCGATATCCACCTGGATCATGTGTAATGTCACATGTTGTAGTGATGCAAATCCCTTTGAAGCTACCATGAGCTACAACTTCTTTGATTAACTTACTTATACCTTCAACTATGAGAAGGAAAAGGGAGAGGTGATAGAGGGCAACCCTGCATTAAACCCTTACTTGGTTTGAAGAAGAGAGATGCAACCCCATTGATTAAAAAGGAAAAAGACATTGGGATAATGCAATTCATCACCCAAACCACAAATTGATGACATAAGACAAAGTTAAAGAGCATCAATCTCAAATAAAAACAACTTAGTCTATCATAAGCTTTAGATAAATCCACTTTGATGACCATTGTTATTTGATATCTAACCCAAATCTATTGTAAGCTTTCCTATGATATCTTAAATAACTCATAAATTTATCTTCCCTCTAAGAACCCAAACCACTCTCCACAATTGAAGAAATTTATAATAATGTTATTCTTTAAAATTATATTACAAAAAAATATAAATTGTTATGAAATTTAAATGTTAGAAAAATTACATTAATAATTTTAATTAAACTTAAAAAAAATAAATTATGATTTTGATTGGATTAAAAAATTAAAAAATTAAGTTTGAAATTTTAACAATTCAATCATTCATTTTAGGTCAACTCAATAATGTACTAGAACACAACTTTAAGTGATAAAAGATAAGTGTGGAAAGCACATGAAAGATTCATTTTAGGTCAACTCAATAATGACATTTTAATTAATGCAATGGCAGTACATTATTTAATCATTAATGTGAACATAATAAATAGTTGGATTTTTAAAATAATAACCCATCATTGATGAAGAGGATTTATCAATGGGGTTTTGCGAAGAATAAGAGGGGGTAGATATAAAGGAGAGTCAAAGTTGTGATCGATAGGACATATACCAACTTCATAGATTTGTATCGAAATAGAATGCAACATATCTCTAGGAAGGCCAACGCCAATTTAGTACTATGTGGGTCCACTCCTTTAAGAGAGAGAGGGCCCTGTCCATCATACTCAAACGTTTTAGAAAATGACACCCTAATGAGACTCAAGGTTAAACCACCTATGTAAAGGTATAATAATTATAAACTAATGTTATAAATTATTTATAAGGAAGATGGATGAATTTACGAAGTTAATATATTCATAGTTTTATATTATTTTTTTCATTATAATAATAATAATAATAATTTATTTTTAAAGTTAAAATCAAGTCAAACATTAAATTGGTGTTTGAGATTTTTTTCATCCAATGATTTAATTGATAATATTTATAGAAGTATACAAATCCTACCCCTCTCGATTTGAATTTATGACTAATAGAGTCTAAAAAATATATATATATTCTCCACTTTGCTAAAAAAAATATCATTTTATATATTTTCAAGAATCAAAACTCTTTTTAAATGGAAAAATAAAAAAAAATTAATGGAAACATCAAATTCAAGAAGTGGATGGAGAAAGAATTCTATGAAACCGTGAAATTTGTGATGAATATGCATGGAGAGTAGTGAGTGGGTCAGAGATTATTACTAAAATCGTAATGTGTAGGTAGATATCACATTCTTCTTTCTTGGAGGTACAAGCACACAAATTCTTTGGACGTTCGTTCGTTCCATCCCATCACATCACAGCGACTCACAGAAACATTGGCGTCAACTTTGGCGTGCCCGCCGGTTACGTGAGAATGGCCATGTCGGGGGGTCCTCCGTGTTATGGACTACCCGACAAACGTATGTCGGTAGAACGGTGGCGGTCCCACAAATTGAGGCATCCCCATTCAAACGTTAACGTAGGATATGCATTTCTTTTTCCCGATATCGTTTTATCGTATCGTAGGAGTCTAGCCATGTTCTTTTGGATTCACAACCATTACGAACTTACCTTTTTCATTGGAAGAAATATGGATCGAAGTGAAGATAGTGGTTGCCACGTCATTTTTATGCATTTCATTTAGGTGTATACATGTTGGAGTAGGTTAATTCCGGAGCAAACAGATCTATTTTTCAGGTAAAAAAATGGATTTGAATTCGATCATATTTTTAGGGATAGTCTCAATTTTGTATGGATCAAAGTTTCATGTATTTCAAAATTTTATCTCATGAGTTTTGTCTCATTTTAAACCAACCCAAATGTTCAAAAAATTGACCAGAATTCTAGATTGATCGGAAATTTAAAACTGCACCATCAAATAACCTGTCGAAAAGATAACTCGAAAGGAAAAAAAAATTACTCCCAAGTTAACCCACTCCATGCATAAGTTAGCCCAGTGCATGCATGTCCACTCTAAAAACCTTTAAAGACCTTTGGATTATTTAGAAATTCTTATTAATGTCACTTTCATGAGATATGAGACACACTTAAATACTCCTTTAATAACTATTGTTAAAATCATAAGTGCTCTTCCTTGCATGGTTTTAAGTCAAACCCATAGGTTTTTTTTTTTTTTTAATATATTATAATTAGATTTAATATAATATTGATTTGAAGAAGATTAAAAAAGGAAAAGTATATAACGGATAAGTTTGAAAAAAATGAAAAAAAAAGTGATAAAGATATATGATTGAATTCATTCAAAGTTTTATTAAAGTGTATTTAATAGAGCTTTAACTTTAAATTATAAAAGTGATTTGTCTTCTTGTGTTCCTTTCAAAATAAGAAGATTTTTGTGTTTATTTATTTGAAAAATTTACTAAGAAAAAATGGAAATAGTATTTTTTCTTTTATTTTTTATTTATCAATTGAGGTTAGAAAAAACAAGTAATATATTATAGTGTATTTAATAGAGTTTTAACTTTAAATTATAAAAGTGATTTGTACTTTTGTGTTCCTTTCAAAAACAATAAGATTTTGTGTCTTTATTTATTTATTTGAAAAATGTAGTAAGACAAGATTTTAGGTAGTGTTGAATTTCAAGGTGTAGATATAACAATTTCCTTTCAAAATATGTAAGCTCTTAATGAAAATGATATAATGAACTCGATTGTCTCAAAGTGTAATGATCTCTAAATAAGCAATAACATCTACCACATATCTATGATAGAAGATTGAACAAGAGAATACAAAGTATTCTTTTGATTCAATCCCCTTCTTACATATCTTACATATATATTGATCACTAAGTATGTGATGACAACTCTACCTCTTTAACTCTCTTTAACTAATGAAGATAGACCCTAAATTGTCCAAGATGAAACATCCCTAAAATAACACAAAGTGTTGATAGAATCATATAATAATAACGATGCAATTTAGGATAAAGTGTCTCTCTTTATGAAACCAAGTATGTCTCAAATATGCTCTTAGCACCCACTTCCATAACTTCTCTATGGATCCTTCTTAATCCTAGATTTATCAAGCATCGAGATGGATCAAATCTCTCAAGGTGTAAACCTCTTTTAAAGTGCAAAAAATGAGGAAAGGTTTGCACCTAGAGAGATTTGATCTCTCTCGACGCTTGATAGATCCAGGGTGAAGATAGATCTAGGCTAGTTATACAAATATAACAGAAATTGTCAAAATTTCAAAAAATTCCATACCTGCAACGATGACAAATTCCCTATATTGTCTGGACTCTCTCCACTCAACTGATTCTACGATAGTTGCAGATTCTCTAGTTTCTAAAGGTTTATTAACTGTGGAGGTATCAGGTCCATCAATCTAGTCCTTGCGACACCGAGACTACACATATTCTACAAGTTTCACAACCATTCCAATAGGTTTTCATTAAGGTTGCACCCAACAAGCCATAACTCTTCTAGATTGTACAACCTATCGAGATAGAGCAAAGGACTTTGAGCAAATGGGTTTTAGGCAAGTTGGAGGAAGTGCAAGATGGTCAAGTTGCTAAGAGATGGCGTTATGGTTCCATTTAAAAGGTTGTTGATCAAGATATTTCAACAAAGGAAGATTTCTAGTTCCT
>JZKD02S0447729.1:0-17571 GCA_000966675.3 Picea glauca
CTCTATCTAAAAGTAGATGCTATCCATAAATGTTATCAGGTAGTAGAACTTTCCCTAAAAGATATTTGTGTCAAGGAAAAAGAGGCCTACTCAACCCGGTCTAAGTTTCAATAAGTTCTCATGTGGAAGCAAAGAGCTATTGCCCATGGTCTTCCCCTTCTCTCTCATTTTGAACAAGTAAGAGGTGAAATGGCCCTAAAAGCATGGGAAACAAATCTGGAAGAAGGCAAGAAACTTACCAGGGATGTAAAAGAGGCTTGTCTAGAGGCATTATCTTCAATAAATAAAAATTTGATTGAGTTCAAAGGGAATAGTATCTCAGTGGACTTGGGGAAAACTGAAATAGAAATGAACCAGCAAAGCTCCAGAAAGAACAAGGAATATACTTAGGAACCATCCAAGAGATGAGCTAGATTGATCTACTTAAAATCAACGAATGGTTGGTTAATTCAAGTTCATAGTTTTAGGTCATAATCCAAAATGTGAAAAAGATCCAGGGGAAGCTTCCACAAATACAGAAGAAGATGTTTTATTTTGAACTAAATGAAAGGATTGAGCCTTCAAGATTTTGATTTCTCCCTACTTTTGAGAGAAGGAGATCTACTAATTTAGTGATGATGCAATATGATGCTATATAAATTGAATCCAATATGATGGCATCTGGGAAGTTGAAAACTAAAGTTGAGATGGGAGCCAGAGAACCCAGGCATTTTAAAGAACATGCATGACCCTTTGGATCTGGAAAGTCCACAGAGGAAAAAATGGATGAGATGGCCAAAATTATTAAATATTTATCAAACAAATTTTGTAGGATGGAAATAGAGCAAGCCAAACCTGATCCATATGTTAGGAATCAATTCAGGAGAAACCCTAATCCTGAGATACAATAAAGACAAATAAAAAATGAGGATCAAAAGATTCAAGCTCCATTTAAAACTGAGAAGTTCATGCAGAGAGATGAGGTGCAAGATTATGAGGAATTAGAGGAAGATCTAAACAACCTCATCGATTATGATGTTGAGCCTCACCTAACCAAACAATATTATGAGAAATATTTAGATCTGGGATCTTTCCTTAATAATGATGAAAACATCAACAATCTGGAGGACTCTGCATACAAAGGTCTCTCTGACTCAATAATGGCTGAGCTTCAACATAAATATGATTTAAGGCCAAGAGAAAAAAGTTCTACAAATATTCCACTGAAAAAGATTTTATCACGAACAAAGCAAGCTGAAACAAAAACAATACAAACTAAGAAGCCACAAAATACAGAAGCCGAATTTCAAACCAGAGAAACTGAAAAACTAATTGGGACTTTCAATTTAGAGAATGAACTTAATAAAATTAAAATTCCAATGCCTCTGGTTGAACTTGCTAGGAACCCAATCTATAAAAAACAAATCGCTAAAGCAATACATTTTTCTAATGCTGAATGTCAAGCTAATGTTATCAATTTGTAGGACAAAAAAACTACAATCATGTTTGGGCCACACATTGAAAGCAATAAGGATTATGTTGCTCCGTTCTATATTACATTGACTGTGCACGAACATTTAATTCACAATTTCATGTTGGACTCACGAGACTTGCATAATTTAATTCCTAAGATTATCATGGAAAAATTGGGCCTTGAAATTACGAGACCTTATCAAGATTTGTACTCCTTTGACTCTAGAATGGTTAAGTGTCTGGGTATGATTAAAGATTTAGTGGTAAATCTTGCTTAGGTTCATGTGAAAAGTATCCTTATGGATGTGGTTGTTGCTGATGTTCCTGCCAAGTATGGTATGCTTCTATCCAGATGTTGGGGTGCCAAGCTAGGAGGATCGGTTTAGCTAGACATGACCTATGCTGCAATTCTGATTTTTGGTGGACAATTCACTCGACTGGCGTATACTATAAGTGACCCTAAAAACCCCAATAACTACCCAGTCTATGTTGCTGATCAAGATTTAGGCAATTGTATAGTATCCATAGATGACGATTTTGAAGAATGTATAGAAGAAGAAAATAAAAAAATAGAAATTTCAAAGAAAAATATAACTGTTAGCGAAGTGTTGTGGAAAATGTTCTTCGATGATGCTTCATCATGCGAAGGAGCAGGAGCTGGAGTTTTATTCGTGGCACCGGACGATGAGTATGTTATTCCTTTATCTTATAGATTTTAATGGGAGGTCGATTATACCAATAATGTCTGTGAATATGAAGCTTTAGTTCTAGGATTAGAAGCTGCAAGAAAATTAAAAATCAAACATCTGATAGTTTATGGTGATGCAGAGCTCATTGTAAAGCAAGTAAAACAACAATATCAAGCTAAGAATCCAAGATTGAGATCATATAGAAATTGTGCCTAGGATCTTATAGATAATTTCTTCTCGTCCTTTAATATTCACTCTATTCCCAGAATGCAAAATCAACAAGCCAATTCTTTGGCCAAAGCTACTGCGAATTACATACCACCTACTGTTTTATAGCTGAAATACCATATTGAGATGAGACATGGACCTTCGATCCCAAAAAATGTTCAACACTGGCAAGTGTTTGTAGACAATGAACAAATCAAACAGTTCCTGGAAATGGTTGATGAATTTTCTGAGACCCACATAGAACAAGAAAATCATAATGATCCTGCTTGAGTTATGCAGGAAGGAGAGAACCCAGACAAGTTCCAAGATAAGATTGCAAATCACCGCATTCTCTTACTTAGAAACAATCAAATCTCCAGAGGCCCGATCCCCTTAGAAAGGTTGTTTGACCAAGATGATATACCTTTGAAGTCTACTTTGCGACCTCAACCCAAAGAAGTTGAAGATTGTAACATATGAACTAATGAAAACCCCAAAATGGTGAAAATATCGAAATATCTTCCGGAACAAGTAAAGAGTAAATACACTGAGTTACTTAAACAATATAAAGATGTTTTTCCATGGTCTTATGACAATTTAAAAACCTATGATACTTCTGTTATTGAACACAAGATTCCCTTAAAACATGGTATTAAACCTTTCAGGAAGAAGCTTAGATAGATAAACCCAATTCTTCTGCCGGTAATAGAAAAGGAGGTTAAAAAAATCCTTGATGCAAAAATCATCGTTCCCCTCAGATACTCTAAATGGGTGGACAATTTGGTCCATTTTAGAAAAAAGAACGGTGAAATAAGACTCTGCGTTGTTTTAGGAACTTAAATCAGTCTTCCCTTAAAGATAACTACCTACTCCCAAAGATGGACCATGTTATAGAAAGGGTAGTAGGGGCTAACAAAATTTATATGATTGATGGTTTCTCAGGATATAATAAGATCGTTGTTCATGAAGATGATAGGGAGAACACTGTGTTTACTACTCCATGGGGGACGTTTATGTATGATAAAATGCCTTTCAGTTTAATGAATGTAGGTGCAACTTTCTAGAGAGCAATGGATATTGCATTTGTCGGTGAGAGAGACAAGTTTGTTCTTATTTATTTGGATGATTTGACATTTTTTTCCAATTATGATGCAGGACATTTGATGCACCACAGACAAACTTTTGAAAAATGCAGAAAATTTGGTTTGTCTCTTAACCCCCAAAAATCACACTTTGTTATGCAAGAAGGTAAGCTTTAGATCATATAGTTTCAAAAGATGGAATCAAGGTTGATCCTAAGCGATTTGAGGCTATTGACCTGATTAATATTCCTAGAAATAGAAAAGAGATTCAATCATTTTTAGGTAAGATCATTTTTTTGAGGAGATTTATTCCTAACTTCGCTGAAATAATCAAATTGATTACAAATATGCTAAAAAAGGAAAACAAAATGAAATGGACTGCAGAGGCCAAAGCATCTTTCGAGCGTGTTAAGAAATATATAGGAGAGACACTAGTATTGGTAAGTCCAGACTATACAAAATAATTCTTAATCTTCTCTTTCGCTTCTAAACATACTGTTGCAGCGATGCTCCTTCAAAAGAACGAAGAAGGATTCGAACAACCAATAGCCTTTTTTAGAAAAATCCTAAGAGATGCAGAGCTAAGATATGATATTCCTGAAAAACAAGCTTATGCAATGGTAAAGGCTCTCAAGGCTTTCAAAACATATGTCTTACATTCCAAAATAATCGCTTATGTACCAAGAAATGCAGTTAAATATATCTTGGTTCAAACAGACAGTGATGGAAGAAGAGGTAGATGGTTGGCTAAAATTCAAGAGTTTTATCTAGAAGTGAAACCAACCAAGCTAATGAAAGGTCAAGGTCTGGAAAGGCTGTTGGGCGAATCAAATTTCAGAGCATTAGGAAAAATAACTTCGGATCACATGATTTTCTCCTAGATATAGAGGAAATAGATGACCAAGCACTTGTAATTAAGATTGAAGATAAGTTTTCTCCCTCTGTCTGGTACCATGATATTGTTACATACCTCCTCACTCTTCAATGCCCAAATGACATGACTCCTTCTAAAGCAATAACTTTAAAACTACATGCAATTAAGTATTGCATCATTGATGGAAAAATATATTGGAAAGACCCTCTGGGTTTCTTGTTATGTTGCCTGACAGAATATGAAACAAAAGGCGTCATTTATGAATTTCATGAAGGAATATGCAGAGGACATCATGCCTGGAGAGAAACAACTTACAAGATTTTAAGGGAAAGATAGTATTGGCCAAAGTTATTTATTGATGTGAATGCAAGGGTCAGAGCTTGTAATTCATGCCAACTATTCACTGGTAAGCAAAACCTCCATGCCTTACCTTTAATTCCAGTAAAAGATGAAGCTCCTTTCCAAAAACGGGGCCTAGAATTCATCGAAAAAATCCATCCGCAATCAAGTGCTCAACATATATGGATTCTAACCGCTACCGATTACTTTACAAAATGGGTTGAAGCCATTCCAACCCAGAATGCTACAGATTCGATAGTAATAAAATTTTTGGAAGAAAACATCTAGCAAGATTTGGTTGTCCTCGAAAAATAGTCACTGATAACACTAAGGATTTTAAATCTATGGCAATGATCAATTTCTGTTAGAAATACACTATTATTTTAGGTCATTCTACATCTTATTATCCTTAGGGAAACGTGTTGGCTGAATCATCTAACAAGATCTTGATGACTATAATAAAAAACGTTTTGACAGAAAATAAATAATCTTGGCATATCCACTTAAAGTACGCCTTATGGGAAAACTAAATTGGCACCAAGAAATATATAGGTATGTCTCTTTTCCAATTGGTTTGTGGTACTGATGTTATCCTTCCTATCGATCTTGCTCTTCCTGTGATGAAAATGTGGCAAGATGCAAATGAAGAGCCAAACGACGTTACGAGAAGAATGAATCAAATCATCAAAGTTTAGCAGAACATAGTGGAAGTGGAAGATAAGCTTCAAAAGTACCAGGATAATATGAAAGCCCTTTTCAATAAAAAATTCAAAGACATGGAGTTCCTTCCTGGCGATTTAGTTTTAAAATGGGAGGCTAGAAAGGAAGATGGAGGGAAACATGAAAAATTCGATCATCTTTGGTTCAGACCATTCAAAATTGCAGTTGCTGAGGGAAAACACTCATTCTCACTGAAAAATATTGATGGAGAAATTCTTGACGCTCCTATCAACGAGGGTTACTTAAAACATTTCATGCAGTAGTCACATTTCAGATTTCAATTGTATATATCGGATTGGATCGACATTCACTATTTTAATTTTCAAATTTTATTTTCTTTTTGTAAATTATCTGAGTCATTTAATCATTTGTTGTAAACATTTTCAATAAATTTATGATTGCTTGACATCATTGAAATGAAAAATAAAAACATTTGTATCACATATCATCTCTATTCTACATGATTTTTTGACATCTTGCATTTTATTCCGTTTGCAAGATATATGTTGTTGAACAGGAGATGAGGCTGAAGAAAAATTTGACACTCGTTTTTCAAACATTTGATTTCTCTAAAAGCAGGTGATAAGATAATAATCTGCCTTGCTAAAAATTCAAAAGGAAAATAAGGTATGGGTTCCTACTCTTCTAGTTCAAATAAAATCTTAAGAAAATTCTTTTTGAAATGAATGAGAAGGAAGTTTTTTGCTCATAATAATTCTATCACCCGACCTAAAAATAAGAGAGGTATAAAGTTACAACTTAAAGTGTCATGCTGATAAATTCTAAATCCATATCCAAAATAAAAGTAAAATAAAAATAAATAAGCCCAAAGGAAGTCTAAACTAAATACACAAACTTGCGTAGTATTAGGATATGTTGTGTCAGATCCTCTGAATCCTCGATTTGGTTATTTTGCCTATCCCCAAGTTCTTATTCACTTCAGATTTTATTTATCCTTCCTTAGTCTTCATAGAAAGAAAGAAACTCACCTTGACTCCGAGAACTTAAAAACACATCTTCAAAACGAGATTAGGCGAAAATCTTTATGTTCCTTCGATTTTAATTGAAAAAATATGTCTAGGCTAATCCTGATAATTTTATCTCTTCTATCGAACTTTAAACTGAATACTTCACTCAAGGTTAATCCATGAAAGATTAAGATTCCCATGAAATGTTTTCCTATAGGCGAAGGTGTATTGAAAATTGGAAGAAAGTTAGTTTCAGAGTATTCTTAAAATTGTTGACATACCTTCTTTTCAAAATTTTAAATAGATATCATCCCTTGTATGATACATACAGATTGATTGCCCCCACTTCAAAATGTTAAAATATAAGACAGATGGTGAAAGGAAATTCGTAATTTGATTTCCCCCATCTTGTCCAAAAGAGATAATGAAAGGAAATTCATATATTGATTGCCTTCATCTCAACAAAGTGAAAAAGTGCTAATTGAAGTGGTGAAAGAAAATTCAATGGGAGAAGTAGATAACTTCACTGGGGTACTGAACAGGCTCACTGGCAGTGAATAAATATCTATGATATATGTAAGGCTTCCATACATATCCATATATCACACTCTATTATTTAGTTCTCTTTTCGGTGATATTTACATCTTGAACCAACTAGGGATTCCTTGAATAAATTGTTACATCTGCTTAACCTTGAAGCAAACGAAGTCGGTCGAAGACTGATATTTTAGTTAAATTTATTTTGATTATCTTAAAAAATTCTAAAATCAGTTTTAAGAAAAGGAAATTTTAAATAGCCTAACTTGAGATCAATCATTAAGTATGTTTGAAGGTTTTTGAGATTTGGTTAAGTTCGTTTTTCTATGTATGATTAACTCTTAAATAAAATTGGAACATGTTTTTCAAAAAGCATTAATGACTCCATTTACCCAATAAAGGCACTTGGTATACTATTCTTTCATGCCTCACAGGGAGCCACAATCCCCAGATGGAGTCTATGTTAGAACATGCATAATTTTGAGCTTTATATATTTTACCTCTTAGAAATAAAATTTTACCCAAAAAAGAAAAAAACCTAGAAAGCAACCTTTTAAAATCAAAATAAATCCATGGGTTGTTATTTATTAATAAGTCTTTTATGGTATCTATCGTCCATAAGTAAATCTGATGTGATCGAACGATCCCAATGACCTCCGAATTTTTGAAGCCGCCTGATTTTTAAAGGAAATCCTTTAATGGTCGCTTCGCAGCTCTGCGCTTCGGGTATTCCAACAAACCCAAACAACGAAAACCTTGAAACTCCGAAACCCGAAAATAGCCACTCGCGAATTTTCCTAAAGAACTTATGGACATGAGTCATAGGACACCAGTCCTTTTAAAAATCTTTTCCTGGGTTTACACATGGCACTTACTTTTGACATTTACGTTGGACGATTCACACATTTTCGAGTGACATGTGGCACCTCTATTTTCTTGACATGTCATCAGAATGATGTCATACCTGCCACGTCACTCCGAGAGATTACTCTTTGGGAGTTTTTGATTTCACAACCCTCGGATTATCAAAGCACTGAAGTAAAGTGATTACAAAAAGTAAAAAGGGTTTTCAATGAATTAATAAAACGATTAATGACTTTATTTAGTCATGATTAAGCATCGATTTATCACTTCGCAGTTTCAGATTTCAGAAAATTTCCCTTGTGCTATATTTAAAACTTCCGAAATACTTAAAGTTAATACAACATTTTAAACATGATTAATTAAGATTTAAAAGTGTTAATGTTTATGCCATTATTATAGTTCTTTGCATTTCAATAGATAAGAGCATCATAAGAACAAGATCACTGAGAAATACACATTCACAAGAGACACAACATTTNCTCTATCTAAAAGTAGATGCTATCCATAAATGTTATCAGGTAGTAGAACTTTCCCTAAAAGATATTTGTGTCAAGGAAAAAGAGGCCTACTCAACCCGGTCTAAGTTTCAATAAGTTCTCATGTGGAAGCAAAGAGCTATTGCCCATGGTCTTCCCCTTCTCTCTCATTTTGAACAAGTAAGAGGTGAAATGGCCCTAAAAGCATGGGAAACAAATCTGGAAGAAGGCAAGAAACTTACCAGGGATGTAAAAGAGGCTTGTCTAGAGGCATTATCTTCAATAAATAAAAATTTGATTGAGTTCAAAGGGAATAGTATCTCAGTGGACTTGGGGAAAACTGAAATAGAAATGAACCAGCAAAGCTCCAGAAAGAACAAGGAATATACTTAGGAACCATCCAAGAGATGAGCTAGATTGATCTACTTAAAATCAACGAATGGTTGGTTAATTCAAGTTCATAGTTTTAGGTCATAATCCAAAATGTGAAAAAGATCCAGGGGAAGCTTCCACAAATACAGAAGAAGATGTTTTATTTTGAACTAAATGAAAGGATTGAGCCTTCAAGATTTTGATTTCTCCCTACTTTTGAGAGAAGGAGATCTACTAATTTAGTGATGATGCAATATGATGCTATATAAATTGAATCCAATATGATGGCATCTGGGAAGTTGAAAACTAAAGTTGAGATGGGAGCCAGAGAACCCAGGCATTTTAAAGAACATGCATGACCCTTTGGATCTGGAAAGTCCACAGAGGAAAAAATGGATGAGATGGCCAAAATTATTAAATATTTATCAAACAAATTTTGTAGGATGGAAATAGAGCAAGCCAAACCTGATCCATATGTTAGGAATCAATTCAGGAGAAACCCTAATCCTGAGATACAATAAAGACAAATAAAAAATGAGGATCAAAAGATTCAAGCTCCATTTAAAACTGAGAAGTTCATGCAGAGAGATGAGGTGCAAGATTATGAGGAATTAGAGGAAGATCTAAACAACCTCATCGATTATGATGTTGAGCCTCACCTAACCAAACAATATTATGAGAAATATTTAGATCTGGGATCTTTCCTTAATAATGATGAAAACATCAACAATCTGGAGGACTCTGCATACAAAGGTCTCTCTGACTCAATAATGGCTGAGCTTCAACATAAATATGATTTAAGGCCAAGAGAAAAAAGTTCTACAAATATTCCACTGAAAAAGATTTTATCACGAACAAAGCAAGCTGAAACAAAAACAATACAAACTAAGAAGCCACAAAATACAGAAGCCGAATTTCAAACCAGAGAAACTGAAAAACTAATTGGGACTTTCAATTTAGAGAATGAACTTAATAAAATTAAAATTCCAATGCCTCTGGTTGAACTTGCTAGGAACCCAATCTATAAAAAACAAATCGCTAAAGCAATACATTTTTCTAATGCTGAATGTCAAGCTAATGTTATCAATTTGTAGGACAAAAAAACTACAATCATGTTTGGGCCACACATTGAAAGCAATAAGGATTATGTTGCTCCGTTCTATATTACATTGACTGTGCACGAACATTTAATTCACAATTTCATGTTGGACTCACGAGACTTGCATAATTTAATTCCTAAGATTATCATGGAAAAATTGGGCCTTGAAATTACGAGACCTTATCAAGATTTGTACTCCTTTGACTCTAGAATGGTTAAGTGTCTGGGTATGATTAAAGATTTAGTGGTAAATCTTGCTTAGGTTCATGTGAAAAGTATCCTTATGGATGTGGTTGTTGCTGATGTTCCTGCCAAGTATGGTATGCTTCTATCCAGATGTTGGGGTGCCAAGCTAGGAGGATCGGTTTAGCTAGACATGACCTATGCTGCAATTCTGATTTTTGGTGGACAATTCACTCGACTGGCGTATACTATAAGTGACCCTAAAAACCCCAATAACTACCCAGTCTATGTTGCTGATCAAGATTTAGGCAATTGTATAGTATCCATAGATGACGATTTTGAAGAATGTATAGAAGAAGAAAATAAAAAAATAGAAATTTCAAAGAAAAATATAACTGTTAGCGAAGTGTTGTGGAAAATGTTCTTCGATGATGCTTCATCATGCGAAGGAGCAGGAGCTGGAGTTTTATTCGTGGCACCGGACGATGAGTATGTTATTCCTTTATCTTATAGATTTTAATGGGAGGTCGATTATACCAATAATGTCTGTGAATATGAAGCTTTAGTTCTAGGATTAGAAGCTGCAAGAAAATTAAAAATCAAACATCTGATAGTTTATGGTGATGCAGAGCTCATTGTAAAGCAAGTAAAACAACAATATCAAGCTAAGAATCCAAGATTGAGATCATATAGAAATTGTGCCTAGGATCTTATAGATAATTTCTTCTCGTCCTTTAATATTCACTCTATTCCCAGAATGCAAAATCAACAAGCCAATTCTTTGGCCAAAGCTACTGCGAATTACATACCACCTACTGTTTTATAGCTGAAATACCATATTGAGATGAGACATGGACCTTCGATCCCAAAAAATGTTCAACACTGGCAAGTGTTTGTAGACAATGAACAAATCAAACAGTTCCTGGAAATGGTTGATGAATTTTCTGAGACCCACATAGAACAAGAAAATCATAATGATCCTGCTTGAGTTATGCAGGAAGGAGAGAACCCAGACAAGTTCCAAGATAAGATTGCAAATCACCGCATTCTCTTACTTAGAAACAATCAAATCTCCAGAGGCCCGATCCCCTTAGAAAGGTTGTTTGACCAAGATGATATACCTTTGAAGTCTACTTTGCGACCTCAACCCAAAGAAGTTGAAGATTGTAACATATGAACTAATGAAAACCCCAAAATGGTGAAAATATCGAAATATCTTCCGGAACAAGTAAAGAGTAAATACACTGAGTTACTTAAACAATATAAAGATGTTTTTCCATGGTCTTATGACAATTTAAAAACCTATGATACTTCTGTTATTGAACACAAGATTCCCTTAAAACATGGTATTAAACCTTTCAGGAAGAAGCTTAGATAGATAAACCCAATTCTTCTGCCGGTAATAGAAAAGGAGGTTAAAAAAATCCTTGATGCAAAAATCATCGTTCCCCTCAGATACTCTAAATGGGTGGACAATTTGGTCCATTTTAGAAAAAAGAACGGTGAAATAAGACTCTGCGTTGTTTTAGGAACTTAAATCAGTCTTCCCTTAAAGATAACTACCTACTCCCAAAGATGGACCATGTTATAGAAAGGGTAGTAGGGGCTAACAAAATTTATATGATTGATGGTTTCTCAGGATATAATAAGATCGTTGTTCATGAAGATGATAGGGAGAACACTGTGTTTACTACTCCATGGGGGACGTTTATGTATGATAAAATGCCTTTCAGTTTAATGAATGTAGGTGCAACTTTCTAGAGAGCAATGGATATTGCATTTGTCGGTGAGAGAGACAAGTTTGTTCTTATTTATTTGGATGATTTGACATTTTTTTCCAATTATGATGCAGGACATTTGATGCACCACAGACAAACTTTTGAAAAATGCAGAAAATTTGGTTTGTCTCTTAACCCCCAAAAATCACACTTTGTTATGCAAGAAGGTAAGCTTTAGATCATATAGTTTCAAAAGATGGAATCAAGGTTGATCCTAAGCGATTTGAGGCTATTGACCTGATTAATATTCCTAGAAATAGAAAAGAGATTCAATCATTTTTAGGTAAGATCATTTTTTTGAGGAGATTTATTCCTAACTTCGCTGAAATAATCAAATTGATTACAAATATGCTAAAAAAGGAAAACAAAATGAAATGGACTGCAGAGGCCAAAGCATCTTTCGAGCGTGTTAAGAAATATATAGGAGAGACACTAGTATTGGTAAGTCCAGACTATACAAAATAATTCTTAATCTTCTCTTTCGCTTCTAAACATACTGTTGCAGCGATGCTCCTTCAAAAGAACGAAGAAGGATTCGAACAACCAATAGCCTTTTTTAGAAAAATCCTAAGAGATGCAGAGCTAAGATATGATATTCCTGAAAAACAAGCTTATGCAATGGTAAAGGCTCTCAAGGCTTTCAAAACATATGTCTTACATTCCAAAATAATCGCTTATGTACCAAGAAATGCAGTTAAATATATCTTGGTTCAAACAGACAGTGATGGAAGAAGAGGTAGATGGTTGGCTAAAATTCAAGAGTTTTATCTAGAAGTGAAACCAACCAAGCTAATGAAAGGTCAAGGTCTGGAAAGGCTGTTGGGCGAATCAAATTTCAGAGCATTAGGAAAAATAACTTCGGATCACATGATTTTCTCCTAGATATAGAGGAAATAGATGACCAAGCACTTGTAATTAAGATTGAAGATAAGTTTTCTCCCTCTGTCTGGTACCATGATATTGTTACATACCTCCTCACTCTTCAATGCCCAAATGACATGACTCCTTCTAAAGCAATAACTTTAAAACTACATGCAATTAAGTATTGCATCATTGATGGAAAAATATATTGGAAAGACCCTCTGGGTTTCTTGTTATGTTGCCTGACAGAATATGAAACAAAAGGCGTCATTTATGAATTTCATGAAGGAATATGCAGAGGACATCATGCCTGGAGAGAAACAACTTACAAGATTTTAAGGGAAAGATAGTATTGGCCAAAGTTATTTATTGATGTGAATGCAAGGGTCAGAGCTTGTAATTCATGCCAACTATTCACTGGTAAGCAAAACCTCCATGCCTTACCTTTAATTCCAGTAAAAGATGAAGCTCCTTTCCAAAAACGGGGCCTAGAATTCATCGAAAAAATCCATCCGCAATCAAGTGCTCAACATATATGGATTCTAACCGCTACCGATTACTTTACAAAATGGGTTGAAGCCATTCCAACCCAGAATGCTACAGATTCGATAGTAATAAAATTTTTGGAAGAAAACATCTAGCAAGATTTGGTTGTCCTCGAAAAATAGTCACTGATAACACTAAGGATTTTAAATCTATGGCAATGATCAATTTCTGTTAGAAATACACTATTATTTTAGGTCATTCTACATCTTATTATCCTTAGGGAAACGTGTTGGCTGAATCATCTAACAAGATCTTGATGACTATAATAAAAAACGTTTTGACAGAAAATAAATAATCTTGGCATATCCACTTAAAGTACGCCTTATGGGAAAACTAAATTGGCACCAAGAAATATATAGGTATGTCTCTTTTCCAATTGGTTTGTGGTACTGATGTTATCCTTCCTATCGATCTTGCTCTTCCTGTGATGAAAATGTGGCAAGATGCAAATGAAGAGCCAAACGACGTTACGAGAAGAATGAATCAAATCATCAAAGTTTAGCAGAACATAGTGGAAGTGGAAGATAAGCTTCAAAAGTACCAGGATAATATGAAAGCCCTTTTCAATAAAAAATTCAAAGACATGGAGTTCCTTCCTGGCGATTTAGTTTTAAAATGGGAGGCTAGAAAGGAAGATGGAGGGAAACATGAAAAATTCGATCATCTTTGGTTCAGACCATTCAAAATTGCAGTTGCTGAGGGAAAACACTCATTCTCACTGAAAAATATTGATGGAGAAATTCTTGACGCTCCTATCAACGAGGGTTACTTAAAACATTTCATGCAGTAGTCACATTTCAGATTTCAATTGTATATATCGGATTGGATCGACATTCACTATTTTAATTTTCAAATTTTATTTTCTTTTTGTAAATTATCTGAGTCATTTAATCATTTGTTGTAAACATTTTCAATAAATTTATGATTGCTTGACATCATTGAAATGAAAAATAAAAACATTTGTATCACATATCATCTCTATTCTACATGATTTTTTGACATCTTGCATTTTATTCCGTTTGCAAGATATATGTTGTTGAACAGGAGATGAGGCTGAAGAAAAATTTGACACTCGTTTTTCAAACATTTGATTTCTCTAAAAGCAGGTGATAAGATAATAATCTGCCTTGCTAAAAATTCAAAAGGAAAATAAGGTATGGGTTCCTACTCTTCTAGTTCAAATAAAATCTTAAGAAAATTCTTTTTGAAATGAATGAGAAGGAAGTTTTTTGCTCATAATAATTCTATCACCCGACCTAAAAATAAGAGAGGTATAAAGTTACAACTTAAAGTGTCATGCTGATAAATTCTAAATCCATATCCAAAATAAAAGTAAAATAAAAATAAATAAGCCCAAAGGAAGTCTAAACTAAATACACAAACTTGCGTAGTATTAGGATATGTTGTGTCAGATCCTCTGAATCCTCGATTTGGTTATTTTGCCTATCCCCAAGTTCTTATTCACTTCAGATTTTATTTATCCTTCCTTAGTCTTCATAGAAAGAAAGAAACTCACCTTGACTCCGAGAACTTAAAAACACATCTTCAAAACGAGATTAGGCGAAAATCTTTATGTTCCTTCGATTTTAATTGAAAAAATATGTCTAGGCTAATCCTGATAATTTTATCTCTTCTATCGAACTTTAAACTGAATACTTCACTCAAGGTTAATCCATGAAAGATTAAGATTCCCATGAAATGTTTTCCTATAGGCGAAGGTGTATTGAAAATTGGAAGAAAGTTAGTTTCAGAGTATTCTTAAAATTGTTGACATACCTTCTTTTCAAAATTTTAAATAGATATCATCCCTTGTATGATACATACAGATTGATTGCCCCCACTTCAAAATGTTAAAATATAAGACAGATGGTGAAAGGAAATTCGTAATTTGATTTCCCCCATCTTGTCCAAAAGAGATAATGAAAGGAAATTCATATATTGATTGCCTTCATCTCAACAAAGTGAAAAAGTGCTAATTGAAGTGGTGAAAGAAAATTCAATGGGAGAAGTAGATAACTTCACTGGGGTACTGAACAGGCTCACTGGCAGTGAATAAATATCTATGATATATGTAAGGCTTCCATACATATCCATATATCACACTCTATTATTTAGTTCTCTTTTCGGTGATATTTACATCTTGAACCAACTAGGGATTCCTTGAATAAATTGTTACATCTGCTTAACCTTGAAGCAAACGAAGTCGGTCGAAGACTGATATTTTAGTTAAATTTATTTTGATTATCTTAAAAAATTCTAAAATCAGTTTTAAGAAAAGGAAATTTTAAATAGCCTAACTTGAGATCAATCATTAAGTATGTTTGAAGGTTTTTGAGATTTGGTTAAGTTCGTTTTTCTATGTATGATTAACTCTTAAATAAAATTGGAACATGTTTTTCAAAAAGCATTAATGAATCCATTTACCCAATAAAGGCACTTGGTATACTGTTCTTTCATGCCTCATAGGGAGCCACAATCCCCAGATGGAGCCTATGTTGGAACATGCATAATTTTGAGCTTTATATATTTTACCTCTTAGAAATAAAATTTTACCCAAAAAAGCAAAAAACCTAGAAAGTGACCTTTTAATATCAAAATAAATCCGTGGGTTGTTATTTATTAATAAGTCTTTTATGGTATCTATCGTCCATAAGTAAATCTGATGTGATCGAATGATCCTAATGACCTCCGAAGTTTTGAAGCCACCTGATTTTTAAAGGAAATCCTTTAATGGTTGCTTCGTAGCTCCGCGCTTCGGGTATTCCAGCAAACCCAAACAACGAAAGCCCCGAAACTTCGAAACCCGAAAATAGCCACTCACGAATTTTCCTAAAGAACTTATGGACATGAGTCATAGGACACCTGTCCTTTTAAAAATCTTTTCCTGGGTTTACACATGGCACTTACTTTCGACATTTACGTCGGACGATTCACACGTTTTCGAGTGACATGTGGCACCTCTCTTTTCTTGACATGTCATTAGAATGATGTCATACCTGCCACATCACTCCGAGAGATTACTCTTCGGGAGTTTTTGATTTCACAACCCTCGGATTATCAAAGCACTGAAGTAAAGTGATTACAAAAAGTAAAAAGGGTTTTCAAGGAATTAATAAAACGATTAACAACTTTATTTAGTCATGATTAAGCATCGATTTATCACTTCGCAATTTCATATTTCAGAAAATTTCCCTTGTGCTAATTTAAAACTTCCGAAGTTCGAACTTCCGAAATACTTAAAGTTAATACAACATTTTAAACATGATTAATTAGGATTTAAAAGTGTTAATGTTTATGCCATTATTATAGTTCTTTGCATTTCAATAGATAAGAGCATCATAAGAACAAGATCACTGAGAAATACACATTCACAAGAGACACAACATTTATCCTGGGAAACCCTCTAGGGGAAGAAAACCCAGCAAAAACTTCCTTATCAAAAATAGCTTATACAATGTTCAAGAGATAACTCAAACCAATACTGATAGTCCTCCCCAAGAGATGCACCACTCTTCTCCCTCTCTCCAATTGGTAATTGCAACTTTCCTCATAAGATAATGAGCAAGTGAGTTGTGTGTTAGAAGTGAGGCGCTAGCCTCCTATATATACAAGAATGGCACGTGTGAAAGGGTTTCATTGGCAGGGTTGACCTCTCACTCTGGGTGGGTAAACCCACCTTTAATTAATTTCGGGTCTTCAATAATAACTGCTGGGGCCGACTTCTTATTCTGCCCTTTATAATTGTTCGATGACCAATCCGCAAAAGGGGATTTGGTCCTTATACAATTGTCGACATGATTAATCCACAATGGGGATTAATCCAAATAATAAAATAACAATAATAATAAGAATTCTCTTCGTAGTTACATTATTTCAAGACTCCCCCTTAACACGAAGGGTATTCTTCATCAGCATCAGGCGAGAGAGGTCTGCATCATCAGTGGCATTCTAGCATGTCGAATCTCTTTAAGATTTTGACCGTGTACTTCCCTTGGTTAAGGAAGATTCTTTTTGGACTTTGCCATACCTCAAGGCCTAAGAAGTAATGCATTAGACCAAGGTCTTTCATTTCAAATTCTGCGGCAAGTCTTCGTTTACATTTAGTGATGATATTTTCTTCTCCAGTTAAGAATAAGTCATCCACATACAGTAGTAATATTACTGGTTCATTATCCATAATTTTGAAGTAGAGAATTGAGTCTGCTTTACTCTTGGTAAAGCCCAATCTCATCAAGAAACTGTCTATACGGCCATACCAAGCTCTAGGAGCTTGCTTCAATCCGTATAAGGCTTTCTTCAATCGACAGACATGAGACTTCCCGTCTTCAACCTCAAATCCTTAGGGTTGCTCTATAAACACTTCCTTTTCAATAACACCATTCAGGAAAGTTGTCTTCATGTCCATCTGATGCAACTTCCATTTCATCTTGGTAGCAAGAGCTATAATGGTTCTGATCGAAGTGTATCTGGCCACAGGAGCGAATGTCTCTTCATAGTCAATACCTTCCTTCTGGGAAAATCCAC
>JZKD02S0447740.1:0-17571 GCA_000966675.3 Picea glauca
TTTTGGAAATTGCCACAAATTTTAATTTCTTCTCAACAATGAAACCATGCCTCCTTGGGACATAAGAGGCCAAGTAAATTGTTTATTACCTTCCTATTTTCATTTCCATCCAATCAAAATTTGAATATATCTTGAAATTTGGCATTTTTTTCAATTTTTTTTTCCAATTTCGCATGATGCACTTGAACGATTCGGCTCACCTTGATGCGATGCATACTGTATTGAATTTACAGTGAGCACCTCCACATGTCCATCTCATATATATATATATATATATATATATATATATATATATATATATATATATATATGCATTAGTGTCGTTCAAGCTAGAGCACCGTGATAAATTATAGAAACAAAGCAGTGCGTCCTTCGAAATGCCCTGAAATCGGTGCACAGTTGGCTTCTACCCACATCAATACATTTCACTTAGCTAATGGCACCACTAACACAACGATTTATAAAATTTAACATAGTGGTGCAACCATTTTAAGCCAAAGCACTGGTACTGTATAAAAAGAAACGTACCAAGACATATATTGTCTGACTCTTCATAGAGGAACATCTCATTGGGTACCCCGTTCCGAGTGCTTTATCCTTTACAACGCATTGTGGTAAAACAAGTTGGTGCTCCACTATCACCGTGGTATCAGTGCGTTAATAGTAAGGGATTGCACTGCTTCAGCTGCAATAATGAAGTTTAGCTCAACGGTGCCCATCGGTCTAACAAATACACCGGTGTTGTAAATACAATGAAACCGAGGAGAATTTTGACAACCAATTAGAGTTGTGTGACTTAGTAAGCACACCACTGCAATCCATGGCGGTGCGTCAATAGTTGCGACGCACTAGTGCGTAAATGTGAAACGTACACACTGCGACATGTTTTGAAAAATAAACAGTGTGGTTCGTCTTCTGTAAGGCCCGCTAGCAATGCATTAGTAATAAAATGCTTTGATAGACAACATGTTGGTGCTTTGGTAGACATGGAACACTAGTGATTTCGGTTTAAAAAAGGACACCGTGAATTTGCATGCCATAAATTTAGTGTTGCGGTGCGTCTTTGTTAACAAAATGAACCGGTGTTGTTAAAAGCATTGAACCAACACGGCTAAAAGCATTGAACCGATGCAATTAAAAGCACTGAGCTAGTGCGAAGAGTCTTATGGGACGCACCATTGGGTTATGTTGTTGATCTGAGATAGTGCACTGTCCTAGGGGCATATGTTATGTTTGTGGTGAATCAATTGCTTTTAAATATTTTTTTGCAAAAAAAAAAAAAATGGATTTTTTAAAATAAATGTCATTTATATATGTATTTGTTTTATAATTTCAATTTATTTTATATGTATATATGTGCCTAAAAATATTTGTATGTGAATCAGATATGACAATGACGAGAGGAGGAGGAGGAGTGAGACAATGACGATGACAGGAGTAGGAGGAACGACAACAGGTCGAGACACACACATTTGTGCATGAGTGGGAGGTCGGGGAGAGGGAGAGGGAGCCATTCCCTTGCCCTCTTTCACAATTGATGCATGAAATTTTGATGGATATTGGCCTCCTAAAGTTTTATCAGGAGGGTACATCCCTTAGGGGGGACTTTTCATTGTTACAACAATTGATCCGCCCCTAGGATCACACAAGACAGGGGTTCAAGGTCAGTCTCGATATGTGGTATCATCCCCATGGAGGAGGATGTTTATTTCATCACTAGGTTGTCTAGGGGGGGGGGGAGTATTTGCCCCATTTCTCTGTGCTACCACCTGGTGTTGCAGGAGAGACCCAACTAGCATATGTGTAGAGATATGTCGATTCACATCTTCATTCGGCTTCAAAGTTCTAGGTTCATGGTGGTCAAATGCAGATAGGTTCATTTTAGAGAGAGGACGTCAGGTGTCTGTGTCTTATGCTCTCGTCATTGTCATAGTATAGCTCTGAAGGGAAACACATTTGTTTCTTATGTTGTATTATGTAGATAGTTTATTGTAGACACCCCGATTGATTAGGTGGGTTGATGTTTTTTTGAGATAATTTTATGATGCATTAGATCACTGTCACAATGTTTTGTCTGGGACGAGATTATTCCCATTCACATCAGAGTTGTATACACTATTTTTTGAGAGGGTTCATGCCACTCTGCCAGAAGTACACCACTTTCCTGCTATGCCTATGTTTGATGCGTGTGTGTGTGCATGTTGGGGAAGTTGATGTTGAAGAGGGGCCAGTCCGAGTTTCCCATTACTTTGATGGGTAGGTAGGTATTTGATTTATTGTCTAGCGAGGACAATATTGTCCTCGACATGCTAGATAGTTTATTGTAGACACCCCGATTGATTAGGTGGGTTGATTTTTTTTGAGATAATTTTATGATGAATTAGATCACTGTCACAATGTTTTGTCTGGGACGAGATTATTCCCATTCGCATCAGAGTTGTATACACTATTTTTTGAGAGGGTTCATGCCACTCTGCCAGAGGTACACCACTTTCCTGCTATGCCTATGTTTGATGCGTGTGTGTGTGCATGTTGGGGAAGTTGATGTTGAAGAGGGGCCAGTCCGAGTTTCCCATTACTTTGATGGGTAGGTAGGTATTTGATTTATTGTCTAGCGAGGACAATATTGTCCTCGACATGCTAGATTACTCGTACGCGGGGATGGATTGGTGAGCATGTCCAAATATCTGATTTACAATAGAGGAACCAACATATGAGAGAGGTAATATTATCGTTATGTTTTGATCAATCTATTTGCATATTTTTATGTCTTATTTGATACACATGTAATTTATTGTAACATTTTGTTTAAATTATCTTATTATTATCTATTGTTTTGTAGATATTGATAGATATGTTGGGGATGCACCTCCCCAACGTGAGGATGAGATGATGGAGGAAGCATAAGACCAAACTCTAGTAGTATAGAGATCCCACATGCCATGCAGGCTGGATATGAGAGTCTGACTAGAGGTGGTGGATGAGCTATGTTGTATCATGACTAGTTACAGAGTGGTACCCACACCCATTAGAGACATATTACGGGTAGATGATCTCTCTACTACATGGAGATGTTTTCCTCGTGACGTGACGATGTTGATGCATAATATTGTTGGTGTTGTCAACCTCATCGAGACGTTGAGGGGTGGTGCTCATGATCCCACTATATCTACCTCATCGACAGAGCCATACACATCCTCTACTCCACCACATGGTCCTCCTCCTCCCCCTGATTCTCCTCCACATGAGTCAGTTGCAGTATCTACTGATCCTCTTGCTTTCCCTCCATATGTGTCTGATCTTGCATCAATGTCTGATCCTCCTCCTTCTCCTATTCATGTTTCCCCTCCACATGTGTTTGAACCTACAGATCCACGTCCGATTCTCTTCTTTCTCCTCCTCCTCCTGCTTCTCCTCCACATGCGTCACCATATTCTATTGATCCTCCCCCTCCTCCTCCACTTGTTTCACCATCCATCAATCATTGTCTTTCTCCTAGTCCACATGTGTCATTGTCCATTGATCCCCCTCCTCCTCCTCTTCCTCCACATGTGTCACAAGCTTTTGATGCTTTGGACACTATATTCACATCGGTTACTACTACACATCTTCATGATATTGATAAAAAGACACTTCATAGTGCACTTTTGTTGACATTTATTTCTAAGATAATTGTTCTTGATAGAGGCTCTACCTATTGTAGCAGAGACACTGATGCACCTGGATCTAGTGGTGGACCTAGCTAGTAGTGGTACTGATTGACATTTATATCGATTGTTTTATATTTGAATCGAGATCTATATATGACATTTTATTGTAGACTTTGTTGAGATGTATGTTTGACATGTATATTCATATGTATATTGTTCATGTCTATTATGTTTTTCATATAATGTTGTGGTTGTTGTGGTTGTTGTTGTTGTTGTTTGATTTATAAAATGTATTATGAGTATGCTAATGAAGAACATTGTTAATGATTTCTATGTTTTTAAATGAAATTTGATATGTATCACTCATTCAAATTTACAGTTGCCATATAATGTTTAACTTACTTTTATGAAAGCGTTTAATTTGGATTGTGATTGCAAAAAGTAATTACCATTAATGCCATATAATGTTCAACTATTGTTTAAGGTGAATTGTTTGTTGTCCAACAAGATATAATATGTTGATTAAGTGTGTTTAGAAACGAAAATATTTAAATATGATGAGTGAAATGAATTTGATTTGAATATTTATGTCTTTTTCATATATTATAATAATAACATTATCACATAATTATTCACTAATAACTATAATGACGATGATGTAATATTAATGTTATTTTATTATTATTATTATCCAAAGATTACAAGAGAAAGTTATAATACAATTGTTTATTAAAATCACAATTATTTTATTAATATTTATTTTTTCCAAATATTTTATTAATTTATATTATCCAACTATTATAATATATGAAATTTATTCAATTAAATTTAAAATAATAAATATAGAGAATAATAATATATTTTGATCTATACACTTTCGATGAAATGGTTTCACGATTTTTTGCTCGAATACATACTTTATGAATCTTCTATTAAAAAATAATATTTCCCAACATTTTATAATTAATATTTTAAGAATTAGTAAAATTAACAAAGGTTTCTATACTTTTAGATAAGTATGAATCATTAAAATTTTCCTTGGCTCTAGAAAAAGTCTCTTTTAGAATTTCGATGTCTTTGCTATATTGACCCTTATTTCAAGGAGAATGCAAAAAAATGATTAATATAAGTTTATATGATTATAAAACTAAAGGATGGGGTGGAATAGGTGAAGGCCATGATGGTTGCACTAGTTAAGGTGGGGAATGCTATCAAAGTTGGTAATGCCAACACCACAAGTATTGTAGATGTTGCATGAAGTTATTTTGTTGAAATTTCCCTTAGAAATTCCATCAAAGTAAGTATATATTTATTTGAATTTTGATTTTCTGAAGCAATAAAATTTTTGAGGTTTGAATATTTTTTAATATCTTCATTTTTTGTTGAATAAATATGATTTAAAATAAATCTTTACTATTGTACGCCACCAACTTTATGATATCTCAATTAATGCTTAGTAATTCAAAGGTTAACACAAACATAGTTTAATACAATACAACATAAATTTGCTATAATAAACAATAAATATGACAATACAAATATATCAAAACCACATCTTATGCTTGTACATTTATTTAATGCATTTTCAATATGGTGGTTGTAAATGGTTGTTAACTTTTCATATCCAACATAATTATAAAATGAAGGAAAAACAAACTTAATTGTCCAATATATATACCCATAATAAAATGACATACCCACAATATAAATGTCCAAACAAATCATTTACAAATCAATGGTTTTTGCCATCACCTTGATTATCTTCCTCGCTTGGCATTATAACATTGTTGTACTAAAAAATATGTTTAAATCTTGGATTATGCATCAGTATGAACCACCAATCCTCATCCAACACATTCGGGTAAAAAACACTTGGTTGCAATGTTTTGGGAAAACATAAGGCTCCTTACTTTCAACCCACATTCGTTTTATAGTTAACACATATTAGCCCACTATCATGATCTTCCTTTACATTCCTTCGGTCAAAGGTATCACACCAGTTGCAACAAAAAATTAACACATTGAAATGATGAGAAGTCCACTTGCATGATCTTGTAATGTCCCTTTCCAGATGATCACTATAGGGGATGACGTAGTGGTCTATATGATTCTCGTAGGCTGTAGTCGATTGAAAAAAGGGATAAATAGATTAATTATTTGATGCCATTGGGAGGAAAAAGCTAAGTTACAAAGTGAGATTTAGTAATTAAAAAGTGATTCGGAGAATAAAGTAAATACAACCTTATAAAGTCACTTTGATCACTTAAGTGAAGTAAAAAGGTAAAAGGGTTAGCCAAAAGGGTAAAGGTGAGAGGGATAAAAGAAATATGAGAGTTCATTCTCTCATTATGTTGATCATTATTTCTGATATTTGGAGAGCTCTTGGAGCCTTTGGGGTTTGGAGTGAAACCCTTGTTTGGATTGGTTTAGATGGTGAAAGATTCCACCCTAGTTGATCAAGTTTCAGTGGTGAAAGATTCCACCCTAGCCATTTGGTGGGGGAACCATCCAGTTTTTCCGTTTGTTTTTATTGTGAGGAAAATATTCATCTTTTTGCAACAGTATAAGATTTGAAGAAGACACATTTTATCCTATCTAGGTCGAGATATTCTTTAGAACCGATTTGTTTGAGTAGAGACCGATTTCTTCTTGCGTGGGTCGAATTCCTGTGCATGGGCAGAGTTTTTACATCAACAACAAACTATTCCTTTGGTAGGGTGGTCGTACCATCCTTTGGCAGATAAAATCTTCTTGTAGCAGTCATGTTGCTTAACAGGGTCGAGTTCTATATGGTGCAGGTCAGTTATTAATGTGAGGAGGCCAAATTTCTTGAGCAGGAGGACACGATCTTCTGGTGGGGCCACCATTCTCTTAGAGAGGCCAAGATTATCTAGCTGAGGAGGTCGAGGTTTATGAGGAGGAACAATGATGTGCTTGTGGAGGTCGATTTGGTAATGTAGGGGGGTGTTTTTCTCCTGTAGAGGAGAAAATCTCTGTGGAGATGGCAGATCTTTGGGGTAACAACTCACAGAGTTTAGAGGGTTGTCTCAACAATAATTTTAGATCCAATTTTCAGCTAGCAAATCATGCCATTGGTTGCATGTACATATTTCCATCCAACTCCATACTAAATCCAACCAGATCTGCGAGTTTTTGATTTTGTAATAATTTCATATTGGAATAATAAATAAGCAAGTTGTTTGGATGTGTTTCTTGGCTGGTATAATAGTTTGGTTCACTTGTATTCTTGGTGTACCTTTTGCATGCAATAAAATTCTATTTGATAACCAAATTATATACATACATCGCAAACACTTGAATAAACCAAACCAACAACCACAAAATTTATGATAGCACTGACAAGAGGGTTTTACAGTGTAAAAAGGGCATGCTATCCAAGTGTTTGACGAAAGTCATGAACTAGGAAATCACCCAGAGATACAATACTAGTAGTTGGTGGTATTTTTCCATAGACTTGGGATTACAACTAAAGTGTTTGACAAAATCCATGAGCGAGAAATGTCCTTAAATTTCTACAACAACCAATAAATTGAGTTTTACAGAGGGTTATGAGCATGTTAGCAAAGTATTTGATGAAAGTGTTGAACCAAAGAAACCTATAAAACACACTAGCAATTATCACCAAAGATATATGAATAGTAGGGAAAGAGTAAACAACGGTTTGGAAAACTGTTTGTCAAAAGTCCAATACCAAGAAAACACATAAAATATATCAGCAGTCAAGCTAGGGACATTTCAGTGGTATCATAGTTGGTGTTCCGGCCAGCCTTTATACTGCATGATATTTGATGATTTTGGGGGACTAAATACACATCACATACAAGAGGAGAAGACATAAAGGGGTTAAACAATCATGGTGTCATTGAGTGAACATGAGTTGTTCAATAAACATTTTAATGTAGAAGGTAAAATTGACTACCTATTCCAGCCAAAAGATGTTCTTCTCAGCACCTTGGAAGAAGTTGAGGATTGTTTGCACATGGTGAATCAATCACCTTCTTAGGTTAAAAAAGCAACCATGATTTCAACAATGACTTCCTTGGGTAAGAAAAATTTGTGGAGACACAAATATAAAGAGATAAAACTCATGGTCACTTCATGTTTGAGTGAAATCATGAGAATTTCAACACCTAAAGCTCCTCATGATGAAAACACAATGAAAGAGATATTTCAGTAGTTGGTGGATAGTTTCCAAGGATTGGATGATGTCACATGTTCTCAATTTACTAGGAGGGTTACCATACTTGAAACATTTTCAAAAATCATATATGGTAACATCATGATGCATATTGGTTTGAATGATCTAATTCTCAAAATGTTTCGTCAATTCTTTGCTACCATCAGAAGATATCAGGCTAACAATGTTATTACATCCATGCATTCCATCATGACCTTGATTGTTAATGAAAGTGATGAAGTTCCTCAGTCACTTTATTCTATCTTATCGACTAACATGTGAAGGGTGATAAAAAATCCTTATCTGTGAAGCAGGTCTTAGATGAAATGGTGATTGCTAAGTTCGAGGAGAAGTTGAATCCTTTCTTATCCCATGAGGAGCATGAGGAAGAAGATGAATTCATATCAGAAACTTCTAATGGGGAAGATGCCTTGCCACACGAGGAATGTATAACAAAATCGCAGGATGACCCCTTAGACGTGCATGTAACTTCTATTGATGAGTTGGTGAATGAGGGAAAAGACAAATCAATAGCCTTGATTGCAAGTTTAGACCAATTAAATGTGATTTTTGTGACTACCAGGTTCCTTGATGACACTAGTGGAGTATATGGAAATGATGAAATTGTTGAGACCACTAATGCATTTTCAAAAGAAGAGCACGTTGAAGTCTCCAAGTAAATCTATGATGTTGGTTCATATGGGTGTTGGTTTGAATTTCAGACAGAGCCTATGGAGAGGAGTGTTCATGATAGTTTCAGTGTCTTTGACTTGGAGAGTGATTTGTTTGAAGAACCAACCACTCACGAGGTACATAATGCGCATATTCTTTCATATCGAAAACAACAGATAATAGGTCCATGGGATCCAAGTGTTTGGGCACCAAGGGATGAAGAATCAATTTGGGAAGAATTCTCTTTTGACCAAGTCGTTGTCCCAACCTTAAAATATAAATTATGCAAAGATGTTTCCATAGAGCGAATTGGTTTTGAAAGGCATGATCTTGAAGACAAATCATTTTTTTTTGCATGGAGTTGATTTTGATCAAAGGCCTAGGAATGAAGAAGGGGTGCAAGAGACTCGGGAAAGCCATGGTGACACCATTGTAAGGTATGAAGGGAATTCCAATTTTTATATGCATCATAAAAAAAAATCACTAAACTTGCGTGGTATTGACAGTAATGAGGAAACTTGGAAGAAACAATTAATGGTGCTTGTTGAAAATGAAGTGGAAACATTGTCTAAGTTGGATGACATGAAGAGTCTTGTTGAAAACCTCATCCAAAAAACACCAAGAAATGAGTATGAACAAATTGTTTCCGTTGTTGATTTGCAAAACACTAAGAGCACAATAGGAGACATGAAATTATCCTACTTCAATATGATCAAAGATAGAGATGTGGCTACCAATATTGCAAATAAGAATATATCTACATCCAAGTAATTAAGGGTGAAGGTGGGAGAGCTCACCAATGAGCTTAAATCGACCAAAAATTCATTGGGCAACACTCAAAATGCATTACTTGTAGTAGAAGATAAGCTTTATGTGGCCGAACAATTCACAAAACAAGAAAATAGAGAAAGGGATAAAGACATTAAATAGGTAGTTGAAGAGCATGATATCATTCAACTAATTGATAATCCATTGTTTGAGATGGATATGCAATCTTATTTTGATAATTCATTTTTCGAGTGGGATGATGGAGATCTTTCTGATTCCAGTGATGAGATGGGAGTCAATCAGAGGGTTTGGGAACCAGGTGTAGTTTCCAACAGTATGGTGTTGATTCAGGATTGGAATTGTGAATCAAATTTCAAAAATGGTACCGCTGTCAACTTTCTAATCAGTTTACATTGGAGTACAGTTCATGTCATTCAGATGCGTTGGATGGTTTCTTTAGACCAACGGTTGAGAAATTGGTGGTTTACATTGATCGATAGAGATGATCTAGACATAGGAGATGACTTTTCAGATATTTCCATACTTTTCACTCCTATGTTTTCATAAGGATTTCATATTGATTAACCCTACCCTTGCCTTTCCATGTTGTTGATAATGACTTCATTCCATGGGAAGACAAATTTTGAGCTCTTACAGGTTATGGTATCGTCGATTATGAGATATTTTTCGGACGATGTTTGGACAATTGCAGTAGGCTGGATGTGTTGGAGTATTCAGGATTCCCCCTTTGGCTCTTGAATATTAAGTTTCATTGATGCTTTTCCAGTTTGTGTCCATAGAGGCTTTTCCTGGATGTCTAATTTTAGACATGGTTTGGTTGACATATTCTATACCAGCCCCTTGATAGTGTCTGATCATCTTCATTTTAGGAGTGACATGAGGGGATGTGTTAAGGTTTATATGTTATGGTTGGGAATATTTTATCTTTCACTTCCCAGGATTGAGTCTGACAGGGAGCTTGTAGACTTTGACTTCACCGATATAAATTTGCAGGATCTGATCCTTGATAGTGGGGACAATTATTCTAGGAATTACAGCTAGGGGTTCCAAGAGTGGAGGATGCAGTCTATACATGAGGGATAGATATTTATGATCAGAGTGGTGCAAAGTCAACATGGTGGATCCTTTCTGGGGATAACATGGGACCTTGGGACTTCATGGTTTGATAGTTTGGAAACTAGTATAGATGGGAGAGTCATATTTTACTATTAGGAGCTCACTTCTATAGTGCATTGGATTGGCTTCCTAGGAGGGAAATTTTATGAGGGGTGGACTGAGTCTTCACAGTATCTAATTTTTCTTTTGATCAATGGCCTTTAAGAAGTCTCTTGTGTTAGTACCTTGCAGGATGGTATTGTGAGCAGTAGGCGCTCCACATCTTTTAGATTGATTTGGGACCCTAGGATCATTCTCAGTTTTTTTTTGGCTTCGACTGTTGTTCATATGGTTGTGTTGGCATTGCTTGAGGACACACAATATTGGGAAGGGAGGACTGTAGTGTCCTTTTCTAGATGATCACTATAGGGGATGACGTAGTGGTGTATCTGATTCACGTAGGCCATAGTCGATTGAAAAATGGGATTAATAGATTAATTTTTTGATGTCACTGGGAGGAAAAAGGTAATTTACAAGGTGACATTGAGTAATTAAAAAGTTACTTGAAGAATACAGTACATAAAACCTTATAAAGTCACTTTAATCACTTAAGTGAAGTAGAAAGGTAAAAGGGTTAGCCAAAAGGGTAAATGGGTCATCAAAAAGGCAAGAGGGATAAAATAAAGGCAGGAGCTCATTCTCTCATTATGTTGATCATTATTTATGATATTTGGAGAGCTCTTGGATCCTTTGGGGTTTGGAGTGAAACCCTTGTTTGGATTGGTTTCGGTGTTGAAAGATTCCACCCTAGCTGACCAGGTTTTGGTTGTGAAAGATTCCACCCTAGCCATTTGGTGGGGGAACCATCTAGGTTTTCCACTTGTTTCAATTGTGAGGAAAATATCCATCTTTTTGCAACAGTCATGGGTTTGAAGAGGACACATTTTCTCTTATGAAAGCTGAGATATTATTTGGAAGCCAATTTGTTTGAGTACAAACCAATTTCTTCTTGTGTGGGTCGAATTCCTGTGTAAGGGAATATTTTTCTACATCAACAACAAATTCTTCCTTTGGTAGGGGGGTCATACAATCCTTTGGCAGGACAAATATTCTGTTAGTATTCATTTTTCCTAAGAGGGCCAAGTTCTATATGGTGCATTCCAAGTTGTTAGTGTGAGGAGGCTGAATTTCTCTAGCAGGAGGAAGCAATCTTCTGGTGGGGTCATCATTCCCTTGGAGAGGCCGAGATTATCCAGTTGAGGAGGTCAAGTTTGACGAGGAGGAACGATTATCTGATTGGGGAGGTCGATTTGGTATTGTACGGCGGTCGATTTTATCTTGTAGAGTCTGAAATCTTTGTGGAGGAGACTGATCTTTGTGGTAGTAGCTCGTAGATTTTAGAGGGTTATCTCAACAGTCATTTCAGATCTAAATTTCAGCTAACAATTCAGGCCATTGATTGCATGTGTATTTATAACCAGACCCATACTAAATCCAACCGGATCTACAAGTGTTTGCTTTTGTAATAACTTCAGATTGGAATAATAAATAAGCAAGTTGTTTGGTTGTGTTTCTTGGTTGGAATAATAGTTTGGTTCACTTGTATTCTTGTTGTACCTTTTGCATGTAATAAAATTCTATCTGATAACCAAATTCTATACATACATTGAAAACACTTGAATAAACCAAACCAACAACCAAAAAAATCATGACAACATTGACAAGAGGGTTTTATAGTGTAAAAAGGGCACGTTGTCCAAGTGTTTGACGTAAGTCATAAACTAGGAAATCACCCAAAATACAACAAAAATAATTAGTGGTATTTTTCCATAGACTATGGCCTGCAGCCAAAGTGTTTGACAAAATACATGAGCTATAAATGTCCTTAAATTGCCACAACAACCAATAAATTAAGTTTTACAGAGGGTTATGAGCAAGTTAGCAAAATTATTTGATGGAAGTGTCGAACCAAAGAAACCTATAAAACACACCAAGAATTATCACCAAAGATATATCAACAATAGGGAAAGAGTAAACAGGGGTTTGGAAAACTGTTTGTCAAAAGTCCAATACCAAGAAAACACATAAAATATACCAGCAATAAGGCTAGGGAAATTTTAGAACTCTTGTATCTTTCCAACGTAACTTGACTTCCCCTCTATCAAGATTTTATCACAGTGGATAACATGACTAGATTGGTCGAACTCGACCTCCACTCCACAAGCTTGTGTGATGTAACCATCATCAACATACTCAATTTGAAAATGATGTCCATATGCCCACATAGATGGCAAGAAATGCACCTATAAAAATGTGAACAAAGGACAATGTCATATGTCTAATAACTGAAGCATTAATAAAAACATAGTACATGTTACAATTCAAATGTGCAATATTATAAATAGAACATGGTACTCAGAGAGGTTATTACAGAGTTATTGCACATGATCCCTATGTTTAGTGCATCCATATCTTCTCCACATGGGTTATGACCGAACATCGCATATTTCTCTTGTATTTGGTCAACCACCCAACTGTTGGGACAAATTTTTGGCATATTTTCTTTTAAATGATCGGGACAAGGCATGCTTCTACCATTCAACCGTCTAAATTTTTTCCTATCACTGTCCCATTTCCTTGTTTTCTCTTCATACAACGTGACCCATGGTTACGGTGCCTCCACCTTGTAAAGAGCGAATTTATTGATGGCATCCATTTCTAAATTCATTGATGTATACAAAAATTCAAAATGAACAACATGAGATCAAATACATATTATCTATTTAAAGAACTAATTTATTGATGGCATAATAAATTCTAAATTCGTTGATGTATTAAAGAATTCAAAACAAATAGCATGGGATGAAATATATATTATCAACTTCAATGTAAATAATTTCTTTGTACTAAATTGACAAAGTATAACTGACTTACTCTTTATCAATCACCTTTTTCTGTTCGTTTGGATTAGCTCCCTTTGTCGTTTATCCTCATCTTGATGGTCATCCCAAATGACTACCCCTTATGTGTCGTCAATTTGCTTGATGTACTCACTGGGATAATTAAATGACTCGTATACTATGTACCCCTATGCCATAGAGCCCTCTGGTTTTTCCCTTTGTCAAACAAATGCCTTCATTTTTTTCATCTATCTCTCTAAGAAGAACATGCAACAACATGAGAGCACCCTAGCGAATTCAACCTCATGAAGTAGGTGAATTAGAAGATGGGATTGCAAGTCCATAAAAGTCATGGGAAGTTCCTTCTCAAACATACAAACAATATTATCTATCTCTCGACGCCACCGTGGAATGCTAGCCATATGAATCTCCCTTGATGTGATCCAATGTACAAATGCAAATAATTTCGATATGGCACGTCACAGGTCTTGAGGGAAGTCAACGTTTACATAATCATGCACGAGAAAAGGATAATGACACTCAAAAATAGACACACACATCATTAATTTCCATAAAACTTTGACTGCATAACATATTTTTACTGACGTTAGTATAGAATAAGAATCATGTATTCAACTAGATACCCTTAGAAGGTTCGGATGGTCACGTGATTTCAACCTTGACAAATTCCCGTCTATGGTGAAGCAATGTTGTAGAGTCGACCCATATAAAGAAGGTGCCTTCACATCCAATATAACATCATTTGCCATAGAAATATCATCTTTCTTCAAAATCCATGAGACATCGCCTTCTTTAAAAGATCAAGAGGGTCCAACCTCTCCTGTAGTTTTTTTCTTGGCCAATGTCTCTTTTTATATTCGAACCAACAAGATCTCTCCCGATAACCAATGTGTCTGTAATATCCCTCCCTAAGTATGGTATGGGTTTCTACTTGTTGATGTTGTGTTGTGTGTTTCCTTGACTTAGAACTTTCGTCAAAGACATTGAGACTCCAAACTTCCTATATCAATCCCCTTTTCTATTGTAGTAATGTTTAACATGTGTTACTGGTTCAAATATTATGACAAAAAATTGGCTTCCATGTTCATAATCCCCTGTTATACCTTCTTATTTGGTTGTTGTAGTAGTCTAGGAGTATTTATGGTTTGGTGTTTTCTTCAAACACTTACTTAAACACCCCAACACCCCACAGTTAAAGACTCTTTTATGATGTTGTTTATGTGTTTTGTTTGTTGTTAGGATTTATGCAGGTGTAGGTAATACATGTATAGAGTTTGATCCCTCAAAAGAATGACATTTCAATGTAAAATGTACAACAAATATACCAATTAGAACAAGTTTCTATAACAACCAAGAAACACAACTAATACCCTGCTCATTTATTAATTCAATTTGAACTTATTACAAGATAGAAAACTCACAAATCTGTTTGGTTTAACTATTTATCAGCGTGAGAAACTCATGCAACAGTTAACACCTCGCACTGGTTGTAGATTGGTTTTGAAACGACCTGATAAGACAACCCACTATAGTCTACGATATGTCACAGGAGGAAATCGGCCCTGGCTTAAAAACACAACCCAAAATAGTAGTGGATACACTTCCTTTGACCAGAAATCGACCAACAATAAAAGGATTCGACCCTTGGTAATGTAGCTCTACCACAACACCCTAAATCAACCCCTTAACAACCACAAATCGGTCTAGCCAGAGTAGTATGAATTCCCTCCGACATAATCAATTTTATCTGAAGAGATTCACCCTCTCCTTAGATGGAATTAGACCTACATATAAAGTATATGGCCTGTACAATGGAATTCGGCCTCCAAAACTAGATATTGACTCCTCCAAACCCTCATAACCTTGCAAACAATGAATTTTTCCTCCTAAAGAACACCCATGAGCTCTCTCTCCAAGTTGCTATGTCTCCAAGATGAAGTAGAACTACAAAGATGAAGCCCCAATGGAAACCCGATACGATTTCCCCTCTATGTCTAGCTAGGATGGATATTGCATGAGCGAAACCAAACCCAAAATGTAACGGTTTTTCCAAAACCCGAACAAAAACCTTGGTTCCAAAACCACTACAAAGATATCATTTAAATCATAATCATAACAAGGAAGGTGAAGTGCTACCCTTCCTTTATACTTCTTCAAACCCACTTCTAGATCTTTCCTCCCTTTGACCAAATCTACATGAAGATTAAAATCACTTTATAACCCGTTTTAAACCCCTTTTAATGTCAAAAAGTGATTAATTATCTTCTAGGACATTTCGGACATCGAAAATCCCTTTCCCATTATCCCAACCTTTAGACCCTTTCATTTTGGCTCTAACATGCTATTACACTAAGGTATTCCCTCAGATAATATGATCCAAATAATACCTTTAGTATATTTAATTAAAATATGCTCAATAATAACTCAAAATTACGGAAACTGTCGCAATGCCAAAGAACCAAGAGAGAACTGTGCAAAAATGATCCCGATGATGAAAGATGGTGAATGGACTATCTTGGGCCCCATATAACTCCTCCAAATTGTCCGAGCTCACTGTTATCCTCATTTTACTCATTTGGTCAGGCTTAGATAAACTCATAAGGTTGCCTCTGACTGTAGGGCAGGGGAATCCAAAAATGGGGACATTATAGTCCTCCCTTCCCAAAGATTGTTTGTCCTCGAGCAATGCCATCACAACCTAATGTTCCATCGACCAAGCCAGATTGAAATTGAAAATGATACCAGGGTCCCAAACCACCTTGGAAGATGTGAAGCATCCTTCACTCAAGGCATAATCTGGGAAGGTGCAGGCATAATAGGCCTCCTGAATACTATCGATAAGTAGGGAAACTTGATACTCTAATAAATCGACCAACCCCTCATAGAATGAATCTGCTAGGGAACCAACCTCATGAAAACAAAAAGTGACTCTTGTCTTTGTGTTAACTATTGAATTGTCTAGTACGTATTATCCCCATTTTGTGGGATAACTAAGGATATCATGTCTTGAGGCCCTCAGGTTGCATATATGGAGTGTTGAGAGACTACATGACCAACAATGTCCACTTGCACATATCGAAGCTCGCTCCACTACCACATTTGATCCATTGTCAGTGCATCCACCACACCAATTAGCTTTTGGAAGCTAGAAGGGTCTTGCTCCATGAGGTACAAGTTAGGTATTGTAGCAGGTAATCACCCTAATATTTAAGGCATTTGAACATGTTGTATTTAAGCTACTTTTGATTATAGAACGCCTACTTGGACATTATTCCCTTGACCCCGTTTCACCTTGTTGAGTGTCATATATTTCCTAGAAAGTGGCCAACCTTTGGGAAAGGTTTGTGACTAGGGGTCCCTTGAGGGGTTATCATACCATTCCTGACCATACTTACCACTTTATTCTCATTACACTCCCATCATATTATCCTCTTCTAGGCCCTTTGACTTTAGTGAACCAAGAAGGGCATGTACCTCATTTCATGCGAAGAAGGGGTTCAAGGCCCATAGGGATTGTTGTTGGCTGAAAAGATAAAATCCTATATATAAACCTTCTAGATGCTTCGTCCAGGGATCCCCTGAGAAAGCAATGAAATGCTTCTTTGTAAGAACAAGGGGGACCTACAAAATAAATGATAATGAATGCTTAAGGGGTTAGTTGGAGGATAATAGGTCTCATCATTAGTCAACCTATCACGATCATCAGTATCTAGAGGTATGACATTACCATCGTCTGGTCACCAAGCCAAAGTAGTGGCTCTCAGTTACACAAATGAGAGAAAGGGGGTCTCATCACGAGCTAACTTTCTCATTTACAAAAGGTATTTATGAGTGACATTGTCATTATCTGGACACCACACCAGGATAGTGGCATTCAACTTGTTCCTTACAACAAGAAAGAAACAAAGAATGGCAATGATCCAGGTGGATATCGGAAGCCACCCACCTTTGTCAAATGACTCAAAACAGTTTTCTGGCCATTTTGGCAATTTACTATTTTTAGCAGGTTTTCACTTTCGGGGTCATTTTGAGGGCCTAAATGAAATTTTTTTCTAGATAGAGGTTCTCAATGATATCCAAATGCATAATTGAGCCCACAAAATGAATCTCCTTGAAGATACCTTTCCAATTTGCTATCACACGCCTAAAACGAAGATCGTATGCAAAAGTTACGACCCCGGGAAGTTGATGCACCAACTTACCCAAACGGGGCCCACATGACTTTTGGCGCTTCATCTCCTAGGGT
>JZKD02S0447751.1:0-17571 GCA_000966675.3 Picea glauca
AAAAGAGGGTTGCCTTCTAGGGAAAAAAACCCTAACATAATGTCTACCGTTAGATCTGCGACCTTATAATGAACGGTCCAGATTTACAATGAAATTACAATATACTTTTACAAGGAATTTTTTTCTTTGGGGGCTTCGCCCCTGAATCCCCGCTGGGGGCCCGCTTGCCCCCAGACCCCCCAGCAGGGGGGATAGGCCCCCCGGACCCCACAGAGGGGGTACCTCCCCTCTGCACTCCCCCACGTGGAGGAGTGTACATACTTATGGGGCATAAATACTTCATGGGGTATAAACACGGCTGAAAGCAAGGACCTCTGAATCAGGAAGATAATCAGGCTCCACAACCAACATACCAGACAATTGTGGAGATTCATGTTGAAGACTTCAAACATTAAAAAGAAAGGTGGTACAAAATGCCTCTCCTTCCTGCCTTTTGAGTAGGTGTTTATTGTTGGTTTTCTTGCCAAATCCATAGGGGGCAGATTCTTCTCCTGACCATCGTCGGTGGTTGGTTTTTTTACTAAAATTAGAGCTTACAACAGAAGGTCTTTCTGCTGAGGGATTCTACATGTGTCCATAACCAATACATTAGCTTTCATCTTCTTCAAATATTCTACTATATTGTAATCTAATTTAGGAGAATCATGAGTATGGATACTTATAGGTTTGTTACCGAGAGCAAAAGGTATTCTCGAGTGATCAGGAGTTAATTTACTTTGTGAGTTACGGGTGGAATCGATATCTTTTGGGCTGGGTTGACCCTTACTACGTGTCTGTATCGTCGATATCTTTGCGGGTGGTTCCTGAGATATAAATAGATCATCCAAAGACGCGATCACTTTAGGATCCCATATCAGCATGGTCGTGTCTTGTGGTGGCCAACCTCTTCCTTATCGACAATATTAAAGGCCGAAATGTTGGATGGTTCAGTCAGAGGGACTTCATCTAGAAAATGATTGGACATTAAATTTATGGCATGGACCCACTGAGGGAATTCCATTTCTGAGTGGTTCTCTTGGTGGTAAGTACAGAAAGAATCAGATGCGACATTCCCTAGATCAATGTTTAGGTTGGCTGGGGGAGGTTCAATTACTTTAAAAGGTAGGTTTCTTTTAAAGAAAGGCTTATAGGGTCTTGGGATTTGGTTTCCCTCACCCGCATTTATTTTCATATCTATAATCTCATTTGATAGTTTCTTGACCATGTGTTGCAGGTATTCTATATCCCCATCACCTTTATCGGGAGTTGGTTTAGCCGGCTTCCCCGACAGTATAGTCAAGAGGAGTCCTCTCCTAGGAGGGGGGTGTCTTTCTTTTCTCGCTAGAGAGGCCTGGCCTTCTTTACATCCTTTCATCTAGAAGTCTATCATAATGGCCTCTTTGAAATTATCTGTGAGGGTTTTCTTTTTGGCTCTCTTAATGAACATTTAAATAGAGGCTGGAAGCGTGTTGGCATAGACCTCGATTTGAAACTCTTCAGTAGGTTTTGCCATGGGCTGAAATTTTTTTAGGATAGTCTTGAATATTTCATTGAAATCTTTGACCCTTTGTTTTGGGGTCATGGTGGCTGTGAATAATTCGGCCATAAGGGATCCTATGGTAGTTTCTTCGGTGAATTTGTATAGGAAATCCTTTTGGAACTTAGTCCAGCTGGTTATGGATCCTACTGGAAAATTAAAATACCATGTGGAAGCCAATTTATCAAACGTGTAGGGGAAAAGTTTTCATACTATGTCTTCATGTTGAACATTCATAAGCCTGATCATGAGTATGAATTTCTAGATATGATCTTCGGGAAATCCTGAGGTTTCAAGATCATACTTGGGGAGAAACTTTTCCAGGTGCCGAGGGAGATTGTGTACTCGTCTTGGGATGACCTCATCATCCCTGTTCAACCAAGGTTGGTTGTCTTGAAGTGGAACTTCTCTCTCCTCCTCACGACCGTTGTCCCATTCCATATCTTCATAGTTGTATTCAGGCTCTTTCTCTTTCGAAAGGTCATTAGGTTAGGAGATGTCACCTACTAGAATCTCGGGTATGAGGTCAAGAGGTTCTTGTATTTCAGTGATCACAAAATCTATTAAGTCTTCGACGGAATGTAAGAAAACTTTGTCGGTAATGCTGACTACTAGTCTTCTTTGTTGTTTTCTTTGAGGGAGGATGGGGGTGAAGGGAAACACGTCGATTTTTCGAGTGTAGGCTCTGGTAATCCTTCTAAATTGATTCACTTCCCCATGAGGGAGGGCGTAAGGTATTTCAAGGTGAAGATATCCTTTCTCGGAGTGGGGTGAGTTATCCGCTTCGAGAGTACTCGGTAAAGGTGGGATGTCTGTTGGATGACTAGCCATGCATGTGGGTCATTATGAATCTATAGGTTGTTTGAAATGTCAGGAAATTTGCATATCCAGACATTCATTCTTACACCCTGCTTCTAGCACCAATTTTTTTGATGGGGCCTAAATCCCCTGACTCAACAATAGGATCCAAACCCACCATCGAGGCCCATTTAGACTATGCAACGTTTGGAGTCGAATGGTTCTCCAGATCTTACGATCTAGCCAAATTATCGATGATCTTTTATGTTTTCGGGTGAAGGCTCTTCCTTCACTTAGGATAGTTCTTATATATATTTTCTCTTAGATGGGGATGGTATGAGATATGCAAGCCGGTATAAACCGACTTGACAAAGACAAGAAAAAAAAAATTTAACTATTGGGAAGAAGTTGAGCTTGGGATAACTCAGTGTTCGAGCATGCAGACAATGATATTATGCTAGAGGAACTAGTAATAATACTCTAACCGAACGAGCATCCAACTACTGTCTGAGAAAACTACTTAACAGAAAGAAAACATATATGTAATCAAGATCATGTCAAGCAAAATAATTCATCTACCAATAAATTCATCACATAGCTGAGGTAAACTACTTAGCATGGAGAAAAAGAAACACATATGTAATCAAGATCACAGTAAGAAAACTAATTCATCTACCAGGACGTTCATCACATAGAAGCACAATGATTTACTTTCATCATTTAAAGAAAGAACATCAAAACATTGCACCAGATAACTTGACAATAGAATTAATTGCTCTTACTCATTTACTGCAATATTCATGGAACAGGAAAGGAAGTAATTCTTCTCCAACTCCATTCACATACATCTGATGAAAAATAGATCATCTTTCGTCCAAAAGGGATTCTTAATTCATAGAAGTCTCAAAATAATTATCAACAACCAAAATAAAAAAAAACATTCTTACAACAACCATCAACCCTCTGACCATCGATCGATGTCCCTATTTATAATATAAAGTCTTAACAGTAGTTAATGGTAAAATATAATTTGAGCTAATAAAAAATTGCCACATGGCGTTATCATCTAACAGTATTTCAACAATTCACCTGAGTTGTTTCTTGAAAAGGGTGGGTTCTTTCATAATCAGACCATATGATAAAGAGTTCTTCATAGGTGTTGGCCCATGAAAATCTGTGTTGTTCCATTGGAGCCACATATATTCCCCTAATGTCTGCTGCATGCACCCAATACTTTGCGAGGCTGAACTTCAAACTCTAAAGCATGCTTCTGGCTTTGATTGGATGTCCTATGAACTAATGTACTTGCCCTGGCTTTGCATCAGTGACCCTTGCGCATTCTTCGGCCCATAACGCATCTTGTTCGGCGCACAACTTGATTATTTTGTTTACGTTGATAAACATATCGAGGGTACCATACTCGGGGAGTCTGATGTCTTTCGTTATTTTATTGATTTTATCCCATTGCTTCTGACATCTAGCCCATTGTTCTTGGATTTCTTTGTGTGGGATTCGAGACATTTTGGCCCAGTATTCGGCTGATCGCTTCATGCAATTGAGACTGCTTTTACTTACTAGCTGAATTTCATGGTCTTCCTTTTCTCGGCCTTTCTCGAATGCCTCAATAAACTCGAGTATCTCCATTGCCTTCTGTGCCTTCTCATACGATCACTCCATTTAGTTACATGTCGCGAGTGCCGTGAGAGTGTCTTCCTAGAATTCGTCTTTATTTGAGATTAATAGGTGTCTTTCCTTATTGAACTCATCGTAAAATTTACCAAACTCATATTTTAAATACACAGCTATCTGTGTAGCACCCTTAGAGTAATTGACAAGATTGTGTAAGTTTTCCGGCTCCTTTTGGGCGAAGACAAGTTATTTTTCATCTCTCCTAGCTCTTTCCTGGGCGGCCTCTAAGAGGTCTTTTCCCACACCAATCATCTCATATGTATAGGCATCTGATGTATCGATTAAATTCTCCTCGGTGACGACTATGATTGACTAATTCAGGGTGATCCTTCTCTTCTTTGCAGTCCTCTGTACGATAGCCTTTCTCTTTTGATCATAGGAGATCGCATATATGTCCGCGAGCTCATCTACTGGGTCTTGTATCTACTGATCACCCCATGTGAGATTGTTTCCCAAGCTTCCCGCAGTTTATATTTGTTCGAGAGTGGGCTCTCGAACTTCTTTGTTTTGCCTTGTAGATCCAACTTATACTTGTTGCTCACCAGGGATCTAGGTATTGGGTAGGATAGAGGTGTCAAGAATAGACTTTTCACTTACTTTCTCATTGATCATGGAACTGTTGATCTCCTTCTGCGGAGGCTCGTCACTCGGGCCTACATCTATTTCCCTTTAATCGGAATTTCATGTATTGAGATTACCTTCAACTTCTTTATGTGGGACTCCCTGGTCTTGAACCTTGGGCCCAACAGAAGAGACATTTTCAAGACTTGGGGAAGGGGTCTTTTCAAGACCTTCTTCTTCTTGGATGTGCATCAGGGTACCACGAGATGGCGTCGTTCTCTCAATGTCACTATATATGTGTATAAGCGTGCTCAAGGGGTTGGGCGCTTGTGTTTCTATCGACACCTAGCCCGTCTCTGGTTGAGTTGTTCCTTCTCACGAGGGATCAATTGGTGATATCATAGATTCAGGATTGCTCAAACCATTGGTTCCATCGGCGAATGTGAGATCAAGATCGCTTGGTTCTGTCAGGATGCTTCGGACGGTAGTTGAAATCCTGGGACTTATGGAAATATGTGGGTTATCCTGCATGTGTTTCATTAGTAGCTGAGGTTGCTAGTATAAAAGTGCGCCGCTCTCTTGAGTCGTTTGATCTTCAGGTAAATCTCTTATTTGTACCGAGGATCCCTGATGAGCTTCTATGATCTCAATGTCTTCTTGGGGATCATTTGTTTATTCCTCCAATTCATATTCTACTACTGCTTCAGGGTGTTGATCGACTCCTTGAACTGCTTGATCCAAAAACGTGGCATGCTCTTCATAGCTCATAGCTCTAAACCTAGTTCCTCTAGGATCGGCCTTCATGGCTGCCACTATATCCCATTCTTGAGCATTCTCAGTGAAAATTTCATCCTTAAACTGATTGTGGGCATAAGGCCAACATGATGATACCTATGACGCGTGTTGTAGGACCACTCCCTTGGGATCGTGTTTGTGAAATCAGCCAGTTTGGGACCGAAATTCAAATTGACCTAGCCCAAGTTGTTTAGCATGCGTGGTGTCTTTGACCATGTAGAAGCCGATATGAAACCCATATAGTATGAAAGTCTGCTTCTTGTCTTTTACTAAAGTTGCATTATATCCTTGTATGATGGTTTGATAGCAGATTTCTCCTAACACTAGCTAGTCAAAAAGATAAAAAAGAAATAAACGTGGTTCCCCTATAGCGCCAAAAATCCTGATGTAGGTTTCTTGTTCATCCAAATACCAGTGACCAATTTTAACTATGACCTTCTTTGCTTCACTTGATAATCTAGGGAATTCTTTCTTAAAGAGAAAGAATTAAATGGGTGCAATAAACTAATCACAGATAACAACATAGAATTTATTGTACCTGTTTTCCCACAAGATGTTGTAGTATACATGGACTGTGAGCTCTGAAGGGTGCCAATTCAAGTTCATCCCAGTAAAATCATTCCTGGCACAAATGACGTCCAGTAGATACGAAGCCATGTAGAAGGCGGGGGTATCTCCATAATTTGGCGCTTGGGCATGTTTTATGCAGGTTCTCGACTGTTTAGAGATGATAGCACCCCAATTGAAAACAGTGCCTGAAATGGCGACTGTAAAAGCCAAAGGCATCCAAGCTTTTGAAAACTGGGAGCAGTCTTTCTCCCCATGCAATCTATAGAGAAGGGCCATGAGATAGGCATATGGTTCCTTGAGATTGACCATTGGGAACCAGCCAAAAGTTCAGTTCATGAATTTCTTGTCTTCCCTCCACCAGGATGCCATGATTTTTCTAGTGTTGTGAGAGGCATAGAAGCTCAACACGAAATCAATGCTCAACGTTTCTCCAGACTCATTAAGTTTGTAGTATTTATGAACTTCTGATGGCAGGAAAACCCCGACGCATTTTCCATTGTCATCATTAATCAAACATTTTTATGCATCGGTGTGATCAATGAGCCACTTTAAGAGATTGACTCAAGGGAAAACCAGAGACCAGCTTGCCACCATGTGCAGATAAGCCCTGTGAATATTTGGGAGGACCTCGTCATCGAGCTTCCTTGTATCAGGGTCGTTGTGTGGAGTATATTTGAGGGGTTCTTCTTTCTTAATCTTCTTGAAGACTTCTTCACAGTGAGGAAAAGTTGGCTTCATTCCAATGCTTGCCTCTGTATCCCCGAAAGCTAGGGGTTGGACAAAGGGCTCCTTGGTGATCGCCTTGATGATGAACATCGGCTTAGGAGTGAATTCTAATTTTCTTGCAACTTCTAGGGAGGAGCCTTCTCCTATTTTTGATTCTTGCATCTTTGGTGCCCATGGTGATTTCCTGGTGGATGGATTATTTGGAGGCATTTTCCCTGCAATCAAAGCCTCCTTTAGGACATGTATAAAGATAAGCATCAGGTGAGAACATATACAAATGAATCATAAAACCACAAGTGAAATGATACATGTAATGCTTGCTAAGATAACTGTTTAATACTCACTGGACTTCAGATGCTTCCTCTTGACTGGTGGCTTCGTTCTCATGCTTGTTCTGAATTCCTTGCCACACAGAGTGGGATCACATAAAATGACTCAAAAGAATATAACTGGGAGATACTACCAGTCATATCAATTAGTTAATACGGGTGATAAATGTAGATTTCAAAATAAACCTCTATCAGATTTCTTCCATTGAAACTTAACTGGTTGATGACAGAGGCGTGGATGGAGATGCATTGTATTGGTGAGTTTAACAGTTCCCTTTTGATTCACGCACGAGCTAGTAACTAATGTGCGATCTACGAATTAACTAAAGATTTGAATGTGGATTACTTGACACAGTTGGGGGTTAAACATCACGTCACGTCTTACCTTCATAAATATCAGGGATTGTCTACTATTTAGATGGTTTATCAATACTGTTATCTTCTTGATAAAACTCTAGATACTGAGGACAATAGGATTGGTGATTAAGGGAATGTTTTGGGCATCAGCGGTTGGCAGTGGAACTCCTCTTTTGTTCGACGCTCATGATTACACTTCTCTGCCGAAGCTGAAAGGATCGGCCTTCGATGAAATATTTTCGGATTTTGTTCGTAAGAAAGAAAAACTACTATCGTTTGACGCCGATGAAGGTCAGTACTCGGTTACTTTGACTTCTCAAAATGATTTTCTCCACCTTAATCTTTCGTCGATGCCGAACTTCTCTAGGGAGTCAGGAAAATTTCAGGTCGTTGATTCCTTGAGTAGTCGTTGTGCTTCTTAAAATGGTTCGAAACATATAAGATAAGGGGATTATTAGTCTTATACCAAGGTGAGAACAATCAAAGGTGGGAAACAAGGTGGTACCCAAAAGGAAATGGTCACTGAACTTTTAGGGTGTGTTGAGTACTCAACAGATGACAACATTATTGGAAAACGATAGTGCATAAGATATTGAGAGCATAGTTTTTTTGGCCCAACATTTTCTCTAATGTATACAAGGAAGTGGCAATCTATCATCAATGCCATATTTTTTATGGGAAAAGGAAATTGTTTTCCTTTCCTTTGAAACCAATTTCTGTTGAAGAATTTTTTAAGAGAGATTCATGCAACATATTCAACTCAACACAAATGGATATTGACAACAACAGAGTATTTCAATAAATGAATTGAAGCAGTACCAACAAGGAAATCTACTGATGTTGTCATTATCCAATTTCTAGAAAGTAAATTTCTAGGTTTGGTTTCCTAGTGAAAATAATAATTGATAATGTAGCAACATTCAAGTCTAAGAGGATGGAAAAGTTTTGCAGTGATTACAAAATAATCCTTGGTCATTCCATAGCTTATTACCCATAGGGTAATGGATTAGTTGAATCATCCAATAAGAGTCTGACAAGAGTTATAAAAAAGTTGTTACATGAAAACAAGAAGGCTTGGCACAATAAACTCATATATGCATTGTGGGATGATAGGATTACTACCAAGAGGTCTATTGTTAAATCTCATTTCCATAATGTATATGGAACAAATGCATTTTTCCCTACCTCATTATGGATTCCAGTTATGACACTGTTGCAAGAACATGAAGTTGAACCAAATAATGTTCAAAGGAGGATTAATCAATTGATTCATGTACAACAAATGAGAGAAGAAGTGTACAACAATGCACAATGGCATCAAGATAAAATGAAGAAAGTGTTTGATAAACATACAAAGGTTGATGATTTCAAGGTAGATGATCCGGTGCTAAAATGGGAAGCAAGAGATGAAGATAAAGGGAAGCATGGAGCGTTTGACTACCTCTAGTTGGGACCATTCATAATTGTTTCTTATCATGGAAGAAATGATTATATGTTGCAAGAAATCAATGGAGATATCATTGGTGGGGGGACTGTGAATGGAAGGTTTCNGGAAGATAATCAGGCTCCACAACCAACATACCAGACAATTGTGGAGATTCATGTTGAAGACTTCAAACATTAAAAAGAAAGGTGGTACAAAATGCCTCTCCTTCCTGCCTTTTGAGTAGGTGTTTATTGTTGGTTTTCTTGCCAAATCCATAGGGGGCAGATTCTTCTCCTGACCATCGTCGGTGGTTGGTTTTTTTACTAAAATTAGAGCTTACAACAGAAGGTCTTTCTGCTGAGGGATTCTACATGTGTCCATAACCAATACATTAGCTTTCATCTTCTTCAAATATTCTACTATATTGTAATCTAATTTAGGAGAATCATGAGTATGGATACTTATAGGTTTGTTACCGAGAGCAAAAGGTATTCTCGAGTGATCAGGAGTTAATTTACTTTGTGAGTTACGGGTGGAATCGATATCTTTTGGGCTGGGTTGACCCTTACTACGTGTCTGTATCGTCGATATCTTTGCGGGTGGTTCCTGAGATATAAATAGATCATCCAAAGACGCGATCACTTTAGGATCCCATATCAGCATGGTCGTGTCTTGTGGTGGCCAACCTCTTCCTTATCGACAATATTAAAGGCCGAAATGTTGGATGGTTCAGTCAGAGGGACTTCATCTAGAAAATGATTGGACATTAAATTTATGGCATGGACCCACTGAGGGAATTCCATTTCTGAGTGGTTCTCTTGGTGGTAAGTACAGAAAGAATCAGATGCGACATTCCCTAGATCAATGTTTAGGTTGGCTGGGGGAGGTTCAATTACTTTAAAAGGTAGGTTTCTTTTAAAGAAAGGCTTATAGGGTCTTGGGATTTGGTTTCCCTCACCCGCATTTATTTTCATATCTATAATCTCATTTGATAGTTTCTTGACCATGTGTTGCAGGTATTCTATATCCCCATCACCTTTATCGGGAGTTGGTTTAGCCGGCTTCCCCGACAGTATAGTCAAGAGGAGTCCTCTCCTAGGAGGGGGTTGTCTTTCTTTTCTCGCTAGAGAGGCCTGGCCTTCTTTACATCCTTTCATCTAGAACTCTATCATAATGGCCTCTTTGAAATTATCTGTGAGGGTTTTCTTTTTGGCTCTCTTAATGAACATTTGAATAGAGGCTGGAAGCGTGTTGGCATAGACCTCGATTTGCAACTCTTCAGTAGGTTTTGCCATGGGCTGAATTTTTTTTAGGATAGTCTTGAATATTTCATTGAAATCTTTGACCCTTTGTTTTGGGGTGATGGTGGCTGTGAATAATTCGGCCATAAGGGATCCTATGGTAGTTTCTTCAGTGAATTTGTATAGGAAATCCTTTTGGAACTTAGTCCAGTTGGTTATGGATCCTACTAGAAATTAAAATACCATGTGGAAGCCAAGTTATCAAACGTGTAGGGGAAAAGTTTGCATACTATGTCTTCATGTTGAACATTCATAAGCCTGATCATGAGTATGAATTTCTAGATATGATCTTCGGGAAATCCTGAGGTTTCAAGATCATACTTGGGGAGAAAATTTTCCAGGTGTCGAGGGAGATTGTGTACTCGTCCTAGGATGACCACATCATCCCTGTTCAACCAAGGTTGGTTGTCTTGAAGTGGAACTTCTCTCTCCTCCTCACGACCGTTGTCCCATTCCATATCTTCAGAGTCGTATTCAAGCTCTTTCTCTTCCTAAAGGTCATTAGGTTAGGAGATGTCACCTACTAGAATCTTGGGTATGAGGTCAAGAGGTTCTTGTATTTCAGTGATCACAAAATCTATTAAGTCTTCGACGGAAAGTAAGAAAACTTTGTCGGTAATGCTGACTACTAGTCTTCTTTGTTGTTTTCTTTGAGGGAGGATGGGGGTGAAGGGAAACATGTCGATTTTCCGAGTGTAGGCTTTGGTAATCCTTCTAAATTGATTCACTTCCCCATGAGGGAGGGCGTAAGGTATTTCAAGGTGAATATATCCTTCCTCGGAGTGGGGTGAGTTATCTGCTTCGGGAGTACTCGGTAAAGGTGGGATGTCTGTTGGATGACTAGCCATGCATGTGGGTCATTATGAATCTATAGGTTGTTTGAAATGTCAGGAAATTTGCATATCCAGACATTCATTCTTACACCCTGCTTCTAGCACCAATTTTTTTGATGGGGCCTAAATCCCCTGACTCAACAATAGGATCCAAACCCACCATCGAGGCCCATTTAGACTATGCAACGTTTGGAGTCGAATGGTTCTCCAGATCTTACGATCTAGCCAAATTATCGATGATCTTTTATGTTTTCGGGTGAAGGCTCTTCCTTCACTTAGGATAGTTCTTATATATATTTTCTCTTAGATGGGGATGGTATGAGATATGCAAGCCGGTATAAACCGACTTGACAAAGACAAGAAAAAAAAAATTTAACTATTGGGAAGAAGTTGAGCTTGGGATAACTCAGTGTTCGAGCATGCAGACAATGATATTATGCTAGAGGAACTAGTAATAATACTCTAACCGAACGAGCATCCAACTACTGTCTGAGAAAACTACTTAACAGAAAGAAAACATATATGTAATCAAGATCATGTCAAGCAAAATAATTCATCTACCAATAAATTCATCACATAGCTGAGGTAAACTACTTAGCATGGAGAAAAAGAAACACATATGTAATCAAGATCACAGTAAGAAAACTAATTCATCTACCAGGACGTTCATCACATAGAAGCACAATGATTTACTTTCATCATTTAAAGAAAGAACATCAAAACATTGCACCAGATAACTTGACAATAGAATTAATTGCTCTTACTCATTTACTGCAATATTCATGGAACAGGAAAGGAAGTAATTCTTCTCCAACTCCATTCACATACATCTGATGAAAAATAGATCATCTTTCGTCCAAAAGGGATTCTTAATTCATAGAAGTCTCAAAATAATTATCAACAACCAAAATAAAAAAAAACATTCTTACAACAACCATCAACCCTCTGACCATCGATCGATGTCCCTATTTATAATATAAAGTCTTAACAGTAGTTAATGGTAAAATATAATTTGAGCTAATAAAAAATTGCCACATGGCGTTATCATCTAACAGTATTTCAACAATTCACCTGAGTTGTTTCTTGAAAAGGGTGGGTTCTTTCATAATCAGACCATATGATAAAGAGTTCTTCATAGGTGTTGGCCCATGAAAATCTGTGTTGTTCCATTGGAGCCACATATATTCCCCTAATGTCTGCTGCATGCACCCAATACTTTGCGAGGCTGAACTTCAAACTCTAAAGCATGCTTCTGGCTTTGATTGGATGTCCTATGAACTAATGTACTTGCCCTGGCTTTGCATCAGTGACCCTTGCGCATTCTTCGGCCCATAACGCATCTTGTTCGGCGCACAACTTGATTATTTTGTTTACGTTGATAAACATATCGAGGGTACCATACTCGGGGAGTCTGATGTCTTTCGTTATTTTATTGATTTTATCCCATTGCTTCTGACATCTAGCCCATTGTTCTTGGATTTCTTTGTGTGGGATTCGAGACATTTTGGCCCAGTATTCGGCTGATCGCTTCATGCAATTGAGACTGCTTTTACTTACTAGCTGAATTTCATGGTCTTCCTTTTCTCGGCCTTTCTCGAATGCCTCAATAAACTCGAGTATCTCCATTGCCTTCTGTGCCTTCTCATACGATCACTCCATTTAGTTACATGTCGCGAGTGCCGTGAGAGTGTCTTCCTAGAATTCGTCTTTATTTGAGATTAATAGGTGTCTTTCCTTATTGAACTCATCGTAAAATTTACCAAACTCATATTTTAAATACACAGCTATCTGTGTAGCACCCTTAGAGTAATTGACAAGATTGTGTAAGTTTTCCGGCTCCTTTTGGGCGAAGACAAGTTATTTTTCATCTCTCCTAGCTCTTTCCTGGGCGGCCTCTAAGAGGTCTTTTCCCACACCAATCATCTCATATGTATAGGCATCTGATGTATCGATTAAATTCTCCTCGGTGACGACTATGATTGACTAATTCAGGGTGATCCTTCTCTTCTTTGCAGTCCTCTGTACGATAGCCTTTCTCTTTTGATCATAGGAGATCGCATATATGTCCGCGAGCTCATCTACTGGGTCTTGTATCTACTGATCACCCCATGTGAGATTGTTTCCCAAGCTTCCCGCAGTTTATATTTGTTCGAGAGTGGGCTCTCGAACTTCTTTGTTTTGCCTTGTAGATCCAACTTATACTTGTTGCTCACCAGGGATCTAGGTATTGGGTAGGATAGAGGTGTCAAGAATAGACTTTTCACTTACTTTCTCATTGATCATGGAACTGTTGATCTCCTTCTGCGGAGGCTCGTCACTCGGGCCTACATCTATTTCCCTTTAATCGGAATTTCATGTATTGAGATTACCTTCAACTTCTTTATGTGGGACTCCCTGGTCTTGAACCTTGGGCCCAACAGAAGAGACATTTTCAAGACTTGGGGAAGGGGTCTTTTCAAGACCTTCTTCTTCTTGGATGTGCATCAGGGTACCACGAGATGGCGTCGTTCTCTCAATGTCACTATATATGTGTATAAGCGTGCTCAAGGGGTTGGGCGCTTGTGTTTCTATCGACACCTAGCCCGTCTCTGGTTGAGTTGTTCCTTCTCACGAGGGATCAATTGGTGATATCATAGATTCAGGATTGCTCAAACCATTGGTTCCATCGGCGAATGTGAGATCAAGATCGCTTGGTTCTGTCAGGATGCTTCGGACGGTAGTTGAAATCCTGGGACTTATGGAAATATGTGGGTTATCCTGCATGTGTTTCATTAGTAGCTGAGGTTGCTAGTATAAAAGTGCGCCGCTCTCTTGAGTCGTTTGATCTTCAGGTAAATCTCTTATTTGTACCGAGGATCCCTGATGAGCTTCTATGATCTCAATGTCTTCTTGGGGATCATTTGTTTATTCCTCCAATTCATATTCTACTACTGCTTCAGGGTGTTGATCGACTCCTTGAACTGCTTGATCCAAAAACGTGGCATGCTCTTCATAGCTCATAGCTCTAAACCTAGTTCCTCTAGGATCGGCCTTCATGGCTGCCACTATATCCCATTCTTGAGCATTCTCAGTGAAAATTTCATCCTTAAACTGATTGTGGGCATAAGGCCAACATGATGATACCTATGACGCGTGTTGTAGGACCACTCCCTTGGGATCGTGTTTGTGAAATCAGCCAGTTTGGGACCGAAATTCAAATTGACCTAGCCCAAGTTGTTTAGCATGCGTGGTGTCTTTGACCATGTAGAAGCCGATATGAAACCCATATAGTATGAAAGTCTGCTTCTTGTCTTTTACTAAAGTTGCATTATATCCTTGTATGATGGTTTGATAGCAGATTTCTCCTAACACTAGCTAGTCAAAAAGATAAAAAAGAAATAAACGTGGTTCCCCTATAGCGCCAAAAATCCTGATGTAGGTTTCTTGTTCATCCAAATACCAGTGACCAATTTTAACTATGACCTTCTTTGCTTCACTTGATAATCTAGGGAATTCTTTCTTAAAGAGAAAGAATTAAATGGGTGCAATAAACTAATCACAGATAACAACATAGAATTTATTGTACCTGTTTTCCCACAAGATGTTGTAGTATACATGGACTGTGAGCTCTGAAGGGTGCCAATTCAAGTTCATCCCAGTAAAATCATTCCTGGCACAAATGACGTCCAGTAGATACGAAGCCATGTAGAAGGCGGGGGTATCTCCATAATTTGGCGCTTGGGCATGTTTTATGCAGGTTCTCGACTGTTTAGAGATGATAGCACCCCAATTGAAAACAGTGCCTGAAATGGCGACTGTAAAAGCCAAAGGCATCCAAGCTTTTGAAAACTGGGAGCAGTCTTTCTCCCCATGCAATCTATAGAGAAGGGCCATGAGATAGGCATATGGTTCCTTGAGATTGACCATTGGGAACCAGCCAAAAGTTCAGTTCATGAATTTCTTGTCTTCCCTCCACCAGGATGCCATGATTTTTCTAGTGTTGTGAGAGGCATAGAAGCTCAACACGAAATCAATGCTCAACGTTTCTCCAGACTCATTAAGTTTGTAGTATTTATGAACTTCTGATGGCAGGAAAACCCCGACGCATTTTCCATTGTCATCATTAATCAAACATTTTTATGCATCGGTGTGATCAATGAGCCACTTTAAGAGATTGACTCAAGGGAAAACCAGAGACCAGCTTGCCACCATGTGCAGATAAGCCCTGTGAATATTTGGGAGGACCTCGTCATCGAGCTTCCTTGTATCAGGGTCGTTGTGTGGAGTATATTTGAGGGGTTCTTCTTTCTTAATCTTCTTGAAGACTTCTTCACAGTGAGGAAAAGTTGGCTTCATTCCAATGCTTGCCTCTGTATCCCCGAAAGCTAGGGGTTGGACAAAGGGCTCCTTGGTGATCGCCTTGATGATGAACATCGGCTTAGGAGTGAATTCTAATTTTCTTGCAACTTCTAGGGAGGAGCCTTCTCCTATTTTTGATTCTTGCATCTTTGGTGCCCATGGTGATTTCCTGGTGGATGGATTATTTGGAGGCATTTTCCCTGCAATCAAAGCCTCCTTTAGGACATGTATAAAGATAAGCATCAGGTGAGAACATATACAAATGAATCATAAAACCACAAGTGAAATGATACATGTAATGCTTGCTAAGATAACTGTTTAATACTCACTGGACTTCAGATGCTTCCTCTTGACTGGTGGCTTCGTTCTCATGCTTGTTCTGAATTCCTTGCCACACAGAGTGGGATCACATAAAATGACTCAAAAGAATATAACTGGGAGATACTACCAGTCATATCAATTAGTTAATACGGGTGATAAATGTAGATTTCAAAATAAACCTCTATCAGATTTCTTCCATTGAAACTTAACTGGTTGATGACAGAGGCGTGGATGGAGATGCATTGTATTGGTGAGTTTAACAGTTCCCTTTTGATTCACGCACGAGCTAGTAACTAATGTGCGATCTACGAATTAACTAAAGATTTGAATGTGGATTACTTGACACAGTTGGGGGTTAAACATCACGTCACGTCTTACCTTCATAAATATCAGGGATTGTCTACTATTTAGATGGTTTATCAATACTGTTATCTTCTTGATAAAACTCTAGATACTGAGGACAATAGGATTGGTGATTAAGGGAATGTTTTGGGCATCAGCGGTTGGCAGTGGAACTCCTCTTTTGTTCGACGCTCATGATTACACTTCTCTGCCGAAGCTGAAAGGATCGGCCTTCGATGAAATATTTTCGGATTTTGTTCGTAAGAAAGAAAAACTACTATCGTTTGACGCCGATGAAGGTCAGTACTCGGTTACTTTGACTTCTCAAAATGATTTTCTCCACCTTAATCTTTCGTCGATGCCGAACTTCTCTAGGGAGTCAGGAAAATTTCAGGTCGTTGATTCCTTGAGTAGTCGTTGTGCTTCTTAAAATGGTTCGAAACATATAAGATAAGGGGATTATTAGTCTTATACCAAGGTGAGAACAATCAAAGGTGGGAAACAAGGTGGTACCCAAAAGGAAATGGTCACTGAACTTTTAGGGTGTGTTGAGTACTCAACAGATGACAACATTATTGGAAAACGATAGTGCATAAGATATTGAGAGCATAGTTTTTTTGGCCCAACATTTTCTCTAATGTATACAAGGAAGTGGCAATCTATCATCAATGCCATATTTTTTATGGGAAAAGGAAATTGTTTTCCTTTCCTTTGAAACCAATTTCTGTTGAAGAATTTTTTAAGAGAGATTCATGCAACATATTCAACTCAACACAAATGGATATTGACAACAACAGAGTATTTCAATAAATGAATTGAAGCAGTACCAACAAGGAAATCTACTGATGTTGTCATTATCCAATTTCTAGAAAGTAAATTTCTAGGTTTGGTTTCCTAGTGAAAATAATAATTGATAATGTAGCAACATTCAAGTCTAAGAGGATGGAAAAGTTTTGCAGTGATTACAAAATAATCCTTGGTCATTCCATAGCTTATTACCCATAGGGTAATGGATTAGTTGAATCATCCAATAAGAGTCTGACAAGAGTTATAAAAAAGTTGTTACATGAAAACAAGAAGGCTTGGCACAATAAACTCATATATGCATTGTGGGATGATAGGATTACTACCAAGAGGTCTATTGTTAAATCTCATTTCCATAATGTATATGGAACAAATGCATTTTTCCCTACCTCATTATGGATTCCAGTTATGACACTGTTGCAAGAACATGAAGTTGAACCAAATAATGTTCAAAGGAGGATTAATCAATTGATTCATGTACAACAAATGAGAGAAGAAGTGTACAACAATGCACAATGGCATCAAGATAAAATGAAGAAAGTGTTTGATAAACATACAAAGGTTGATGATTTCAAGGTAGATGATCCGGTGCTAAAATGGGAAGCAAGAGATGAAGATAAAGGGAAGCATGGAGCGTTTGACTACCTCTAGTTGGGACCATTCATAATTGTTTCTTATCATGGAAGAAATGATTATATGTTGCAAGAAATCAATGGAGATATCATTGGTGGGGGGACTGTGAATGGAAGGTTTCAACACTATTTTACTGAAAGCATTTTTTATCTTTCATATCATTGTAAATAACCATTTTTTTTTTCAAATAGAGCAGTTGAAGTCATCATTCATCAGAAATTGAAGCTCGAAG
>JZKD02S0447762.1:4488-17570 GCA_000966675.3 Picea glauca
GGTTTCCCAGGTTATTATCTTCTTATTCTCCTAGAAATGTATGGATAAATGAACTGCTAAAACCCATTGTTAACATATGTTCCAAAAATATTCCATTAGGGTCAAACCCTCTAATATTTTCAGCATACTTGAGATTCAAGTTGTGGAAGTGGTTAGTGAATTCATCAATTTTGTTCATAATTTTGAATACAAAATCCCCAACTTTCCAAGGCAAAGGAATGAATTTTTTTTTTCATTTTTCATGAAAAAAATGCAGCCAAAAGTTATATTTCCTTGTGACTTCTGTGACAAACATTTTGTCAGATATATGGCATGGAAGAAAATTACGATTTTCCTTAGACCCAAAAATCCTGATGACATTGTAATTCTCCATTTGTTCCAAAGTCCCCTTTCTATCCAGGAATTTACTAGCTTGAGAAGATATTCTTGGGGTATCCCATCCAAACAAAAATTATTTAAGAACCGAGACAAAGTCGTTGAAAACTTCATAAAAATGCAGGGAAGTTTGGTGCCTCCATAATGCTTGGTACCAAAAAGTCACAGGGTCAAATTCACAATTCACCTTCTTGCATATAGACAATTTAGGAAACTGACAACAATGTGCTATCACGAAAACCAAATAACAAGACATAAAGAGTTCCTTATCCTTTTTATATTGAGACTATTGGGAAGAGATTTCAATGGAAATCAACTTCCCCCAATAGAAAATGGTCTGCTCCTTGACGGTAAAATATAATATGTAAATAATCATACGGGAAATGCTAGCAATATTTTCTTGGCTTGTAACTCTGGTAAATAACCAGGCAATTTCCAAAAAATGGGTTTTTGAACAAGTTGACCTGCAGTCTGGTAATATCCTCAGGGATGGCAACATGATTCTCTAATAATTCTGGTAAGAGATCCAGGCTGTTTTCATGTTTTTTCAAAAATTCTCTGCAATCTTCACCATTGAAGGTGAGCATTGGCTTTGGGAGTCTCAACATCTTACGTAATAATTGAGGTGAAAGAATGACGAGAGAATGGTCCTGGAGTGGAATCATCTGCTGACTCGGTATGTATTTCTCGACGCACCAGGAAACCAATTTCTTGCAGTCAAAAAATTCAGGAACACAACCTGCACATGCAATTCCGGATGTCCAAATTACTTCCTTTTGAGCAGAAGGGGATGAATAATAAGAGTATGCTCTAAACCAATGAAAATTATGATCCTCTCATCCAAAAATGTTCAAGGTATCTCCAAAAAACTGTTGTAGAGTTGTTGCTTCCATAAGTTTATGAGAGCGTTCCTTTGATCAAGATAATATTAGAAACGAGCGCTTGAGAGATAATATATAATCTTCCGCAAATCATTCTTTAATGTGGTTTAATGAGGAAATTCATCGATCCCTTCGCCTATTAATGAAAATATTTACGGGACCTGCATAATGAGTTATTAGCATTAAACTATTCTAAATTTGCATTGGGAAAAGCACGGAGGTAGCAGGGATGGACATGAGTGAAATATGATTTGAGACTTTTGTGAACCCGCCAACCCTCGAATGCAGAAGGTCGAAAATTGGCTAAGTGTTGTGATGCGGTCAGACGGACTCAGCATAGGAGAAATGAGATACTTGGAATCTTAGGGAGTCCAGGGGTCAACATGTAGATCACGGATCTTTTGGATGCAAAATGTATATCACGGAACTCGTTCGAAAAACCAGTGAACTAAGTATGGGATAATGTGGTGGTCGGTCAGACTCAATATGTGAGAGTGTGGATTGGAGATGAGGATTCATGAGTCCGTGAATCTAGGAACCCAAAAACCCGTCGTTTTGAAAAAATGACTAAGTATAAAACTAGAAAGGGAGAAAATGAGGGAAACAAGGAAAAGGGGAAATTGGGTAAGTATAGAAGAGGGAAAAAAGGGAGAAAAAAAGTTGGGAAAATAGAAAAGGGGAGGGAAATTTCGGAAGTAGGAATTGATCTCAACAATTTCTTTGCAAGAATTGAAGGATCTGGTCACCTTCATTGAAAACTTGCCAATGTTCAAGGTTATCAAGGATAGATGGCCTAAATAAAACTTCCATTTTTCATATGTCATGAATCATTTCTTCACAAGGTTGTAAGGTAGTTGCATAGACAACCAAAGAATCAACAATATGGTTCTTTTCTCTTGGGATGAATTCAATTGAAAAGGCATTAAAGATTTCTATGGTGTCCCAAATCAAGTTCCTATACTTCCTCAACCTTTCATTTATAGCAACAAATTTATTTTTTACTTGGTAAACAACTAGGTCAGAGTCCCCTATGACTCTTAGGCACTTAATATTCCTATCAAGGGCTAGGTCTAGTCCTATGATTAAGGATTCATACTCAACAATGTTATTTGTACAATCAAATTCAAGCCTATAAGAGAAAAATGTGACCTCATGTGAAGGGGGTATAAGGAAAATTCCAACACCAGATCCCAAGTTAGAGTGAGCACCATCAAATTCCAAAGTCCAAATATCACTAACACTTTTACACTTTTCTTCTTGAGCTATATAGATAATGGCACAAACATTACCCATTGTTTCATATAAATACAGTACCTCGTCCATAGAACTTTAGGGGGGCTCGACTTGGTAACTTATTATTGAATTTATGATTATACTAAGGGGGGGGGGTGAATCAGTATACGATACATTTTACTTTATTTAGCCATTCATCAATAATTCATTAGCTGAAAAATAATAACCGCGGATAAACTCAAATCATACAAGTTTTAACATGGAAACCCAATCGAGAGAAAACCATAAACTTATCTTTATAAATGTTTGTAGGAAACAACCTATTGTTACAAATATTGTAGGAACCAACCTACAAGAGACAACAATCTCCTTAAATGATCACCAACTCAACAAGATGTAGGCACCAACCTACTAGAGACACCAATCTCCTCAATTGTGCACCAACTCAATAAGATGTAGGCACCAATCTCCTCAACTGAGCACCAAATCAATAAGATACATGTAGACACCAATACAAGATATTCATACATAGAGTACTTATGACTTCACTTGCATGCTTCATTCCACAGAAAATCCTTCAAACCCTAGCAATCTTCATAGCAGCATTCCCATAATGTAATCACTGACAGTAACATCCACCGACAACAACATCCACTAATGGAAAAATCCACTAACGGCAACATCAAATGGTGACAACATCCACTGAAAACAACATCCACTGAAAACAACATCACAACCTCAAAATAGTGCACACGACAGCATCACAGACCTTCATTCCTTCATAGTGCACCTTGAGAACAAGAAAGACCTCAAGAAAATCCCTTAGACTTCTCTTGCACACCTTTAGATCCCAAAAATACACCCCAACACATTTAGTGCACCTCAAATCACTTATATGCACCTCAGAATTGATCTCTTCTTGGTTTTTCTACAAATGTGAAAACCTATCCTTTATTTATAGTAATTTTGTCCCCACTTTTAGGACTAGCCTGTAAACATTGGATGAGCTGACCTCAATTTTCTGGTTGGGTTTTCAGACATAAAAATTCATATCTCCTCATTACTAGGGAGTTAGAGGTTATTCCATATAATGTTGGAAATGTTTCATAATAATATTTCCAACCACATAATTTCTACTCCCATTTTAGCTAGGTATGTAGGGTAAAAAGTCCTTCAAAGATAGGGTATACAAATTTATAATAAAAAAAATTAAAAATAATACTTTCAACAATATCCATATTGCAATATTTATCTTGGAAATGTTGTAGGATTGTAATATTTAACTTGACATCTGTAGGCTCCCCCTTTATTTTAAATCAATGACAACAACATTTCCAACAATCTCCTCTTTTGTCATTGATGGAAACCCTTAGTCAATTATGTAATACTCCCCATGTATGCAACTCTTCCCTTTGTCTACAACTTCTCCCCCTTTGACATCAATGGAAAATAGATTCTCCCTTGAGCTTGTGCTTCCCTTCAAGCAATCCAACGCGTAATTTAAAAGTATATATCTAATATATCATTATCCTAGTTATCTCTGCTACAAGTATCCAACATTGTGTTGGAATACTGAGAGGGAGGGGAGTGAATCAATATTAGTACTTTTCTTTCTTTAATCACAATATAAATCTTCAATTATATTCAATCAACATTCAATATAGCATCAATACCATAAATCAAAACATAAACATAATACACCAAAGATTTATGTGGAAACCCAATGCGGAAAAAAACCACAGAATGCTTTTCTTATTGATCAAAGAGTACATTCATTGGAAGCACCAACTTTCTGATTCTCCAACTACAACTGGAAGGAGGCTTCAACCCCCTATTTTCAGGCTGCAACTTGAAGGAAGCTCCAACTCCCTAATTTTCTGGCTTCAACCAAGAGGCTACAACCCCCTTTCCTTGCCCCGTCCAATTGCCCTGAAATATAACTGTAGACAAACCTGTCACTACCTCAGTTGTTGTAACTGATAACCTGTTGTTGTTGTTGCTTATGAAACCTTTGTTGTTGCTACTTCTGATATAAATATCTCATTAAGACTGCAACCACTTATTCATCGTACCAAAATCCATAAGAGAATTCTCCAAATCAAAAGCTTATGAATTACTGAGACATACATGTTCCTGATTTATTCAAAATAACTCCTTAACACACACATGAAACCATACCTTCATACTGTAGCTAAACTAATCTTTCAGATCCATGATCTTCCACAATTTTTACTCATAGGTTTGCGACTATGTATATTGTATGCTCGTGGGTATCCACGCCTTCCCTCACTGTAGGTCATGGATGTCCGTGCTTTTCCTCCTAAAACTCGCAGGTATACTCAACTAATTCTTGTATGAAACCCCTTCTCCTTACTCTCGATTCCTGCAGACTCCTTACTTCACTTGACTTCTCTGTCTTTGACTCACAGGGTCAAATCTCCAACTTGTATGCTTAGAGGTGAATACACAGAAGTGATTTGCAATGGACTCTTCTCTTTGTTATATAGGAGAAATTTCTTAATGACATGCAACTCATATGGAACTCACATGCAACATGTTATCTTTTTTTCACTCCAGTTTTCTTTTCCCTGTAATAATTAATTACCTCTCCAATAATTATTTATTCCTGCAATAATTAATTATCTTTTGTTTACTACCACTTTACTTTGACATGCAACTTTGTTCAAGGGTTGACATCAATGAAAACTAATATCAATGATTAATTATCCCTCCAATAATTAACTATCTTTTCTTTATTGCCACTTTACTTTGACATGCAACTTTGTTCAAGGGTTGACATCAATGACAACTAATCTTAATAATTAATTATCCCTCCAATAATTAATTAATATTTTTTGATAGTAAATATTTTTCGATAATTAATTAATCTTTCAACAATGTCCCCCTTTGGCATTGATGGAAACATTTAAACACAACCATGGAAACATTCATGCTCATGCTGACTCCCTTTGTCTTCATGTTTTTTCTCCCCCTGTCTTCATGCCTCTTCTCTTCCATGTCTCTGTTCTTCAACCCTTTGACATCAATGGAAAATGATGACTTATCCTGGGGGATGCTCCCCCTGTCAGTCATCCTATGATCTCTGCTCATGTTTATCTTCATGGTGCTTCCTCTTGTACATCTCTGATAAAAATCATTTGAAAAGCATTCAAGTATATAAAAAATAATTCATTTTGGGGCTGAAACCACTCCAAGTTTTTGTTGAAGATACTCAAAAGTATCCCTTGGAAGAGGTTTGAAGATATCTACAATATTCTCTTTTGTACCAAAATACTCTACCTTGATGTTCTTCTCTGTAACATGTTCCCTTAGAAAGTGAAACTTGATCGGAATGTGTTTCGTCTTGGAATGCATCATTGAATTGCTAGAGATACTTATAGCACTAGTATTATCACACAATATCATAATAGGATTGTCATATTCCACCTGTATGTCCTGCAAAGTTTTCTTCATCTATAGACCCTGTATACAACATGTTGTTGCTGCAATATGCTCTACTTCTGCTGTGGACAATGATACCGAAGACTGTTTCTTTCTCAACCAAGATACCAGACAATCACCCAAGTAGAAATATGCTCCACTTGTACTTCTACTATCATCAATGCTACCTTCCCAATATGCATCTGTGTAGGTTGTAAGAGATATATCATTCCTTTGGTGCTGCTTGAAATTGTGCCACTTGTCCAACTGCCTACATCACATTCGGTCTGGAAGCTGTCACATAAAGTGAACTGCCAATTATCTATCTCTAGAGCCTTTGATATGCATATTTTGATATATCGTCTTTGTTCATTTTGCAACTGGTCTGGATGGGATTACTTACGGGCTTGCAATCTACCATTCTAAACTTCTTCAACATTTCTTTGATATATTTGGTCTGGGAGATGAAAATACCTGTATCTAGATGACATATGCAGAGTCCCAAAAATAAAGACAACTCACCAAGTAATGAAATTTCAAATTCATTCTACATGTCTTTAGAAAATTTTGAAGTCATCCTATCATCATTAGTGCCAAAAATAATGTCATCAACATAAACTTCAATGATCAACAAATTATTTTGATGTACATTTATGTAGAGATTGTTTTCTGCATTTCCTTTCCTGAATCCTTGTTGTTGTAGATACCTATCCAATCTTAAATACCATTCTATGGGGGTTTGTTTGAGTCCATATAGTGCCTTCTTCAATCTACAAACATAATGTTCTTTTTCTGATAGTATAAATCCTTCTAGTTGTTCGATGTAGACATCTTCTTCTAATTCTCCATTTATGAAGGTTGATTTTACATCCATCTGATATACATTGATTCTATTCGAACATGCATAAGCCAAGATCAATCTGATTGCTTCCATTTTGGAAACCAGGGAAATTTTTTCTTCAAAATCTATTCCTTCAACCTGAGCATATCCTTTGCATACTAACCTTTCTTTATTCCTGGTTACTTGTCCATCCTTGTTCAACTTGTTTATGAATACCCATTTTGTGCCAATCACATACTTATCATTAGGCCTTGGAACAAGTTCCCATGTTTCATTCTTCTCTATATAATCCAGTTCTTCTTCCATAGCTTTGATCCAGTGCTCATCAGTGTTGGCTTCTTCAAAACTACTAGGTTCAACTGTGGACAAGAATACTAGATGCCTTTGTTCTGGTGAGCATAATTTTCTCTGAGTTTCAACTCTTGTATCCAAACTCCCAATGATCTATTTTGGTGGATGATTTTTCTGTATTCTCATGCTAGGAGTTTTTGGAGATATATGACGATTTTGTTGGTCCTCTTCCTTTTGTTATTCTTCTTACTTCTCTTCCTCTTATTTCTATTATGCTTCTTCTTCTTCTTCTTCATGTTGTGTTGAGTCTTTTCTTTCTTCTTTGGAATTTCGTACACTAGCCTCATCAATCTGTACAATGATTCTTTCCACTATTACTTGTATTCCTTGATTTTTCTTGAGTACCTAAAAAATATGTCTTTGTCAAATCGAGAGTCAAACTTCCCAATCCTACCATATTTTTTTTTGATACTTGCTTCCAAACACTCTGAAATAATCCACATTTTCTGGTCTTTCTTTCCATAGCTCGTAGAGAATCTTATCATTGTTACTTTTGAGCATTCCTCTATTCAATATATGAAATGTTGTATGTACTTCTTGTGCCCAAAGGTTGTCACCCAACTTGGAATATTTCAACATGGTTTTGGCCATTTCCCGCACTATATTTTTCTTTCTTTTAGTGACTCCATTCTACTGAGGTGTCCTTGTTCCTGAGAACTGTCTCTTTATCCCATGTTCACTACAGAAGTCCATGAATTCCTTTGATGTGAATTCTCTTCCATTTTCTGATCTCAAGCATTTGATTTCAATTTTTTCTCTGTTTCAACCATCTCTTTGTATATCTTGAAGTGCTCAAATGCCTCTGACTTCTTCTTGAGAAAGAAAACTGCAGTCATTCTTGTGTAGTCATCGATCAATAGCATCAAGTACTACTCACCATTTAATCCCTTTGTCCTTGTTGGTCCCAATAGATCAGTGTGTACAATATCCAATGGTTTTATTTTTGAGTACTACTTTGATTTGAACTTGGTCATGGTCTGTTTTCCTTGTAGACAATGCTTACATAAAGTATTTGCGGGCTTTGATATTTTAAGCATTTCTCTAACTGCTTCCTTTCTGTTGATTCTTACAAGATTTTCAAAGTGCATGTGACCCATTCTTTTGTTCCAGAGCCAACTTTCATTCTCCTTTCCTAAACAACAACTTTCCTTTCCAATTTCATTCAAAACACATATGTTGTTCGGAGTCCTTATACTTGTTGCCACTAACCTACCTGATCCTTCTTTCCTTGTTTCACATTTCTTAGAGTCAAACTGAAGTGTGTGTCCTTGATCACACATTTGACTTACACTCAATGTATTGTGCTTCATATTTTCAACCAGTAGAACATTTTCTGCCATTGCATCTTTGCTTCCAATCTTAATCATGCCTTTACCTATGATTTTAGTTGAATGATTATTTTCAAATGAAACTGATCCATATTTTTCCTTCTTCAGAGTAGAAACATGTTCATGTCGTCTGTCATATGTTTTGAACAACCACTGTCAACATACCAATCACTTTTCTTGTGTTGGGCTTGTAGAGAAAGTGAGCACTAATTATTCTTTCTTTTCCATATCCTGTGTGGTTCTGATATCTAACTGCTAATGTTCTTTTGTGATTCCCTGGTTGGAATCATCAATCTACAATTCTTCGCTATGTGACCAAAATTGTTTCATTTGTAGAATTCTACTTCATTGCTTAATGAACCAAAATTGTTTTGGTTCCTTATGTACTCTTCATAAGATCTTTTGGGATGTCATGCATTGTTACTTCTATTCTTGGGACAGACTTTGCAATTTACAGCTTTATGTCCAAAATTAGCACAATTAAGACAATGACCATAAAAGAATCTTTGATACCTGGGAATAGATGATCTTCTTTGTAATGCACTCCTTCTGAATTTGTCTTCATGAGTCTTCTTTACTTATGGAATGTTCCTCTTTGGGGGCATGCATTCTTCCTTCTTGAAAAAATATTTGACAATATCTGCATAGCTTCTTTGTTATGTTGTCTGGGAGCTCGACCCTTTCTCAATATGTACTTGATTGTATCCTAGGCTGGATATGTCATCTGATGATCTTTGACTGTTGATGATCTGATCCAATATTTTGATACTCTTCTGCTGCATATCTTTCTTCTGAAGATCTTTTCTTAAAGAGACCACTTCTTCCAAGCTTTCAATCATCTTCTCATTTTCTTCTAACTGACTTCTAAGAATTTCCTCAATTCTCTTGTCTTATTCTATTTGAACTTTAAGAATTGTGATCATCTCCTCTAGTTCTTCAGAGTTGGAATTCTAAGACCCCTCTTTCATTTTTAATTCTTCCTTGAGTGACTTGTTTTTCTTTCTCTCCTTCTTGAGTTCTTCTAGTGCATTGATTAGCTCTGCTCTGAGATTGACTTCACCTTCTTCTTAAAAATCATATTCTACTGCCATGATGATTACTCTTTCAGAATCACTTTCACTATCATTATCCTCCTTTCTGATGAGGAACYGTCCTCCTTCGAGTAGAAAATTTTCTTGAAAGGAGGACAGTTCCTCATCAGAAAGGAGGATAATGATAGTGAAATTTGATGAGGAACTGTCCTCCTTTCTGATTTTTTCTTCTCTTGTTTCCCTTTTGAAATTTATTTTCCTTTTTAGAAACTTCTTCTTCATCATTGTCTTTATTTATGCGAGGAAATTTAGAAGAAAAATGACCAATACAACCACAACAATTTTTTTTTAATGGAAGCATACCTTTATACTTGTCGATTCCTTTCTATAATTTTCTTACAAAGTTATCCATCTCTTCATCTTCGTTTGAATCATCACTGCAACTGCAACTTGGTTTTGAATTTTGCTTGTGCTTCTTCTTTGTCTTCTTGGATGCCTTGGAAGTTGCTTCCTTTGTGATTGCGTTCTCATATTTTGTTATCATCTCATAGGCTGTAAATATTCCATGTAGCTCGTCCATGATCAATGTACTAAAATTTTATTTTTCTTCTAGGGATGATATTTTAGAGTCAAATCTCATAGGAAGAGACCTCAACACCTTTTGAAAAACTACTAAGTCATCAACTTATACTCCCAATCCTTTAATAGTGTTGACCACTTTGTCAACTCCCAGAAGGTAGGCTACAATGTCTTCATATTCCTTCATCTTCAACTCTTCAAACTTAGCTCTAAAAATTTGAATCTTAGCTTCCTTTACCTTGGCATCTCCTTCATAAATCTTTTGGAGTTTTTCCCAAATATCCTTTGCACTATCACAATGCATAACTTTGACAAAATTTGAATCAACTAAGCTACTCAGAATAGTACCTTTAGCCTTTGAGTTTTTCTCACTGAGCTTATTTCTATCTCTATCGGTTGGGGGAGTGGTTGGTGTCGTATATCCATCTACTATTGCCTTCCAAACATCAAATCCTTGTGCTTGTAAAAATGTTTTCACCCTTTTATTACAGAAGGTATGTTAGTACTTTTCTTTCTTTAATCACAATATAAATCTTCAACGATATTCAATCAACATTCAATATAGCATCAATAACATAAATCAAAACATAAATACAATACACCAAATATTTATGTGGAAAACTAATGCGAGAAAAAACCACAGAATTTTTTTCATATTGATCAAAGAGTACATTCATTGGAAACACCAAATTCTTTATTCTCCAGCTACAACTAGAAAAAGGCTTCAACCCCCTATTTTCAGGCTACACCCTGAAGGAAGCTCCAACTCCCTAATTTTATGGCTCCAACGAGAAGGAAGCTACAACCCCCTTTCCTTGCCCCGTCCAACCACCATGAAATATAATTGTAGAAAAACTTGTCACTACCTCTGATGTTGTAACTGATAACCTGTTTTTACTTCTACTTCTAAAACCTCTGTTTTTTCTACTTCTGATATCAATATCTCATCAAGACTACAACTACTTATTCCTCATACCAAAATCCATAAGATAATTCTCCAAATCAACAACTTAAGAATTATTGAGACATACATGTTCCTAATTTATTCAAAATAACTCCTTAACACTCTCAGGAAAACATACCTTCAAACTGTAGCTAACCCAAGGTTTCAGATCCCTAATCTTCCACAAATTTTCCTCATAGGTCCCCGACAGTGTATACTGTATACCCGTGGGTATCTGTGCTTTCCCTCACTACAGGTCGTGGATGTCTGCACTTTTCCTCCTGAAACTCGCGGGTATACTCAAGGAATTCTTGTATGAAACCCCTTCTCCTTGCTCTCATATTCTGCAAACTTCTTACTTCACTTGAATTCTCTGTCTTCAACTCACTGTCTCAAATCTCCAACTTGTATGCTTAGAGGTGAATACACAGAAGTGATTTGTAATGGACTATTCTCTTTGCTATATAGGATAAATTTATTAATGGCATGAAACTCATGTTGGAACTCACATGCAACCTATTATCTTTTGTTCACTCCAATCTCCCCCCCGTAACAATTAATTACCTCTCCAATAATTAATTATTCCTGCAATAATGAATTATCCCTCCAATAATTAATTTTTTTTTTACTGCCACTTTACTTTGACGTGCAAATTTGTTTAAGGGTTAACATCAATGCCAACTAATCTCAATAATTAATTATCCCTCCAATAATTAATTAATCTTTTTTTACAGTAAATATTTTTCGATAATTAATTAATCTTTCAACACATTGATCCTTCTATTTGATTGTTTTTATTTATCAAACCTTCCACTCCAAAGTCATGACATTGATCTTCTGAATGGGGTGAAACTTTAGTATTGACTTTATTTGAATCCGTTTCTACCTCATTCATTTTTTACAAGGACCAATCAAATAACTTCTCTTGTTCAAAATAGTATTGTAAACTTGAATTTCCATTTTCACAAGGAAATGCCCCAGCTTTACCTTTTCTAGAAATGGGGTGTACATGTCTCGAGTAAGAATCAAAACAATGGATCTCCTTGCCATGTTCATCTAGATTATCACATCCTTTCTCATAACAAACAATTTTATCTTCCCTTGTTTTTTTCTTTTGCTTCATTTTCCAAACCTTTTACTATTCTTCTCTAAGCTTGGTAAAAATATATTCTTCCTTGTTTTGTTTAGGAGGTCCAACTATACTACTTCTATAGTAATGTGCTATGTGCCCATAGTTATTTCACTTATAACATTCAATATTGTAATCAAGTACAAGAGAAAAATGAATTGTAGTTTCTATTAGTAAACCCATGAGAAATTTTGGTTTTATAAGAATCTCTGATCAGGGGATAAAATTTTGCTCAATTTTCAAAGTGCTCAGAATGCGACGAAAACAGTGTCATTGTGTCTGTCTCGTCTTCCTGATTCCGGTGGTATATTTACTTTCTCAAACGTAGTCCATATGGAGAATATATCGTGATCTTTTCGTCAAGCCAAACAGGCAAAAAGTTTGATGCTGACTGTACCTGTCCGTATAGTCCGTACGGTCTGATGTGGCAGGGCCGTACAGACCGTACGGTGGTGACGTGGTAGATGCTGATTGGTCGATTGTTGGCGAGTCGGGTGTTGACATGTGTCCTTGGGTGGCCAATAATAGGAGGACACGTGGCCCAATCCAAGGGCGCCACGTGTCACTCACTAGTTGGCTAAGGAGTTCTATGTATAAAATGTTGGAGGCCGTGGGGTTCGACCCCTGGACCTCTCCTCCACATAGTGCCTTTGCAAACTCCACTAACCAACTTTCCGCCTGATGTTCCTTGTTATGAATGTCAACGCGCATATATTTAAATGCGTGTGTTGTATTAAGTGGAAAGGGGGGGCGGGTCGGGGCCTAGCCTCGACTCGTGGTTCCATTGTAAACTATGTGACCATATAGTATATGGGGCAGTGTAAACAAATTGTGTGTGGGTTATAAACATTTAACCCCGGTTTTAACATATAACCTTTGTATGTGCGCGCGGGAGTCGGTTTACACGGTTTTCAAACGGTTAACCACCTTTTATCAAAGCGCGAGGTCAC
>JZKD02S0447773.1:0-17570 GCA_000966675.3 Picea glauca
GTCAAACCCTAAACATATTATGCAAATTGAGAAGTTGACCCACATGCAATTTAAAGTGGTTTTAACCACTCAGAATACAAGTCGACCCTGCCCAATGAAGAGACACCTTTTTAGCACCTGCCAGTTTGTATAAATAAAGGAAGCCAGCACCTCATTTGTTCACTCACTCAACTCACTCATTTAGTGCACAAATTTGAAGGAAGTTGCAGTTGTCAGTTGCCGAAAGAAGGAAGGAGAGAGGCACATTGCTTAGTAGAGGATATTCTCTAGTGTTTGGTTTATTGTCTTGGCATTGTATTGGCTATCTATATTAAGGAAGTTTTTGCTGGGTTTTCTTCCCCATGAGGGTTTCCCAAGATAAATGTTGTGTATCTTATGATTGTGTTTCTCTTAGTGATCCTATCTATGCTATGGTTATCTAGTAAATTGAAAAGAAACCTAATAATAGCTTAACCTTAACACCATTGTGGAAGAAAAGAGAGACGATGAAGCATGTGATCTTATTAAACTATTGCTCGAGGAAACCCTCGCCTGAGAAAGGAACAAGATGATGGATCATTTTTCCCATATCCTTTGATGACTACCAACAACTGACGCATCTTTGTCAAGTGACCACTTTGGAGGTGTCACCTCCTTCAAGGTACAAGTTAGTTTTTATATTCTTGTATTTGAAGGTCAGATAGATGCAGATGCTCTAGATAAATGGTTGAACCTCTTTGAAGGGTATTTTTTTGTCCATATTTTTTTCGATAGAGAAAATAACACCTTTGCACTCCTTAAGGTTGTCCCCCATGTCAAGGATTGGTGGGAGACTTACTGTGAGAAAAAGGACACAGAGGAATCTGCAATGTTTGTAGTCGTACCCACTTGGGGTTCTTTCAAGGATGTTATTAAGGAAGAATATTACCTTGTTGGAAGCTATAATGACCAGTATACAAAATGGACCACACTGTAGAAGGAAAGGGACCAAACATTACCAGATTTCACAAATGTCTTCCATACCTTGTGCACTAAGCTGGGTATCAAAGACTTTGAATGACACCTGGTGCTCAAGTACCGTGACGGTCTGCATCGATATTTACAGACATAAATGGAGTTTATTGACATCTCATCACTGGGCGTGGCTTATCGATATGTCATCAAAATCGTGCAGAAAATTAAATAGAAGAAGTGAGAGTTCAAATTTGTGAATTCCTCACAGCATAAATAGAGCAAAGGAAGCCCCAACCTGTAGAACAAAGGACAAAGAAAGGATGGACCACCGCAGGACAACCAGTCCAAGTCGCAAACAAAGAAGGTTAATGGGAAGATGAAGAAAGACAATGGAAAGTGGTGTGAATTCTATAAAATACCCTGGCATAACGTCGATGAATATCACTCAAAGTAGTCATTGGTGCCGAGATGAAAGCCTCAGAGTCAAATACGGGTTCCGACTCATAATCAAAACCACACAAGGGGAAGAATATCATTGATGTGGAACCTAGCATCATCGTCGCTACCATGAATTTCCAGCCAAGTGAACCCAAAGAACCATAGGAAGGTGAACTCCTTTTCCACTCGCAGATGTGGGTGTGCAATGTCCCCACTTTTGGGCATCATTATATTACAGAGTGTTATGTTGACCAAAGTAGCCATATGGGTGTGATAGAGAGTATAGGAGATATTGAGGGGTTTTATTGGGCCTGACTTGCATCGTTCATCATATTTCATCATCACGGTCCATTCCACACAACTTAACTTTGGTTTCATTGCATTCCGATGATTTCCGTAATTTTGAGTTATTTTGGGTTATATTTTAATTAAATTCACTAAGAAGGTCATATTGGGCATAATACTTGGAGGAACCTCTTAGTGTAATAGCTCATCAGAATTGGGAGGAATAACACTATAGGTTAAGATGATGATAAGTGACTTTCAATGGTCGGAGAAGACATAAGGATGGATAAATCACTTTTTGGAGGTAAAATGGTTAATTAATTAATAAACTGATTTAATTAAGAAATATTAAAATAAAGTAAATGTCACATGGAGAGAAAAGGTGAACATGGGGTATAAAAGAGATATAGGGTCCTCTATTCTCTCATTATGTTGATTATCAGTTTTATCTGGCTTCATGCTAGTGAGCCCATGCACTTGGGGGTTTTTAGGGTTTTTACTGAACAAACCCTAGAGATCATCTCGGTGGTAAAAGATCCCACCCAACCTGGTCCAAGCTTGGTCACAGAGGTGAAATATTACTCCCTCACCATTCTACATCAGTTCTACCTCAGTTATAGGCAGATTCTACAACAGTTATAGGTTTAGAGAGAGGTAGTGCGCAACTTCAGGGGTTTCCAACAGGAGGGCACACCATCTTGAGGAGATTAGCTTGATCTGGGAAGAGGAGAAGGATTATGTGCAAAAGGACTTATGGGTATTCTTTGTATGGATTAGGGCACCTTTTCTAGCCTATTATGAAGGAGATTTCTCTTCCATATTATTTATTAGAACTTGGCATGAGTTCTACAGGAGGAGGGGCACACTTGTCTTACCATATAATTGGTTGGGAGGTCTTCCAATTGAGTTACATCTTAGAGACTTCTCATGTATCCTTGCCATCATCATATCTATCTTCTCTCATAGTTTTGGGAAGATTTGAGGCCATCCTAGAGGAGGTCGTACTTTCCTTGATCTGTTCCATCTAGGAAGTGTGAATTCAGCTAGAGAGGGTATCACATACAACAGAGGGTATCACATACAACAAATGGTATCAATTGGGATTCAATGTTACTTGGTATACAACTTGGAGAGGCTTTTGGAAGCCTGAATATTCATCTATTTTGTATCTTGGAGGATTTATCAGCCATACACTCTATTCTCTTACATGTATTCTAGATTTGCTCCATTTTGTATGAGGCCAGAGATATATTATTAATAAATCAGATCTGAGGTATTTATGGCTATTTCTTTTATTGTTGATCTTGTATCTTGTTGAGTATACTCCATTGCTATATCTTCACTATTTGTTGGATTCAAACATACATAAAACCTTCATCATAAACCCTAGCGCAACTCAAGAGACTAAAATCAACAAAGTGTTTGAAAAAATTCCACAACCAGAAAACTCATAAAAATCTATGAAAAACCCAATGTTCCTAGCATATTGGGTTGGGAACATTACAGTGGTATCAGAGCGAAGATTCCTCCCAGCCTGAGGGGTCTTCCATAAGGAGAGATGCATTCTATGAACTTCAAAAAATAAACTGTATATTGTACAAGGTAATATTACTCCCTTATTCAGACATTTAGGTCTCAAGTAACATTCCAACAATTTGTAACCATAAAAAATCCTAGGTGGAGAAAATATTAGGTTACATGTTGGGTTTTCATAGCAGAGGAATACAGAGCCAAATAAATCAAGAAGGTAGATCCATAATTACTAGCTAGTAGGTGGGAGGAAGCATAGATTGATCCTACACCCATTAGGAGCAGGGGACTTTCCTACAGTTGCAAAGAGCCTTGGGAGCCAGATCACAGATGCAGGGGTAAAGGGAAGGCACACATTGTTGAGGTGCACTATGACAGTGAGGATGAGAAGATTCATGAGGATGCAACCATAGAATCTTATTTTGAGCATTCTGATTAGGCTAGTGACTCTTGTGCAGATGAGGGATAGTTAGATGGACAAGATGATAACGCATGTTCTTCATCTTCTACACAAAGCAGTGTTGAGGATTAAACACTTCAACATAGTGGTGATACGTGAGAGGATTGACAGGTGTTATCACTTAGACATGATGAGATTAGGAGGTTGGATGACCTACCCTTGGGTATAGACATGGCTTCCAGGAAGTCATGTAGGGAGGATGATGAGCTTCCTATGATGACAATCACACATTTTTTATCTTCTCATACACCTATGATAGCCATGACACATGAGGATATCAATGGAATTTTTGTTATGATGGAGGAGCCTTGTGTGAGGATTGTACACCAGGGTTATATAGATCTGCAGACCTAAGAGAAGAGACATGACTTAGAGACATTTGACCTTACACATACCTATCAGTATGAGGAGAGTGAGTCACCTCTTTTGGAGATTCCATTGTTAGATCAGGTTGTGGAGACTAACAATTTGATGGGATACTCACTTCTAGGACCGATCTACAATGATGAGGATGCACTCCTTATTGGTCGGGATGACCACATATCATGTCTAGACACATCTGTATGGGATCCAGGTGAAAATGACATTAACAGAGTGAGTGCACATGAGGATACAGTTGCCCATACAAGATACAATGTGATTCAAATGGAGGTAGCAGTTGGGGATGAAGTGTAGTGGCATATAGGAGGACCCAGTAGCATAATGGACAGGGGGCAGTTCAATGCCTTATATTTTGAAGAGTGTGTTGTTGGGGATTCCATTGTTGGCATTAGTAGTGGGAGGCATGAGGTAGCATCTCAAAATGATTGTGACCAGGAGTCTCAACACTTGGCAGGTCAGTTGAGAGTCAGTGAGGACATGATCATGGAAGCCACTAGACACATTGATGAACTAGATGCATTGGTGGCAGATTATTGTTGGAGGGAATCAATGACACATGATAGTTCAGATGGGGAATTTTCCATGGATGACTTTCATACTCTTAGGGAGAGAGTGACTATGATGAGGGTTGACTACTAGCAATTGTTGATGGACAAATATTACCTATTGGAGGTTGGAGAGATGTATCACAGGGCCTTGAGGGACCAGGAGTTGGAGGTGGACCAACTCACTCATGAGTTGGTGAGAACACGAGGATTCTTGGAAGGAACCCAAACAATCCTTCAAGAATCAGAGTCTATATTAGAGGAGACTGATAAGAGATACATTATGTCTATCTCGGCAAAGAGTCGGATATGCCTGTCAGTTACATTGTTGGAGGATGTTCGAGTGGCACAAGGGCCACCATTCATGGGTAGTTCTAAGACAATTGGTCAGACACATACACATGGGGATTCCAGATCTAGGGGAAATTATGAGAACACTTTCATGTGTGTTCCAGGATTGGTTGATATCCAGGTAGAGGTTGATTCGATAGTACACCTTGGACATAGGATGATGAGAGATAATTCACAGGAGCATGCAAAGGTGTACAATGGGATTTAGGGGGACGCATTGGATTGCATGGAGGAGACACACTTAGTGGAGCATGAAGATTCCTCTACCTCACAACAACACATAATTCTGATAGAGGGCCTTCACAATGGCATCAACTATAATAGTGATGATGGTTGGAGAGTGATTGACCAACATTTTGTGGAGTTACCTATGGTTGTACCCGATGGTTGGGATTCAATGATGAGTATAGGAAAGTATTCACCATGGGTGACGGTGGATGAGATTTTGGTCAAATCCTTGGGGTTGACCAAAGTATATGACACTTTCCAATCCTATAGTCGTCTGCAGATATGTTTGTTAGCCTTTTCTGATACTTTCATCCTTGACAATAGTGCAAGGGGTGATAGACACAGATAGGGGACACAGAGAGTTAGTAGGCCGAGACCAACTGACATGGGTGTCTTTATTGAACACAACTGTAGAGGAGTGGACCATCAGAGACATACAATTGAGGTGTTTGGCATGATGATGAGTATCATAGGCCATGGGATAGAGGATATCTTAGAGGTTGATATAGATTCATATTCTCATTGGGATGAGGATGGGGGGATTCCAAAAATTATCAATATGACTCATCAACAATTAGTGGAGATTGGAAGTGATGAACTTCCAAATTTTCCCTAGGATCCAGGATTCCATTTGGTTAGTGGGTTGTTTCATCTTATGATGGCCCAGGTTGTGCCAGAGAGCAACATAATTCATTTTTGGATGGTTTTGAGAGGGCTTGCAAGGACTTGTTCTATGTGGCGAGACAGGTTCTCCCTATTGATACTCATGATCAAGTATGCAGATGGTTGGGCATATGTTGATTCCTCAGAGATACCTTTACAGATTCATATTCTTGACAAAAAGCCCAATTTTCACAAGTATTTCAGCACGAGGATCTAGGAGTGGGGGATCCAGTATGTATACTTTGAGCAGATAGTCATGATCAGAGTAGTGCAACATCAGCGTAATGGTCCCTGTCAGAGGCTAGCATGGGACCCTAGGGTTACAGGGTGGGCATTTCATTGTCTGATGGAGGCGAGTGGATCTTTGCAGGGGAAAGTCACTTTGATTTTCCATTGAGCTTTAGTATTGAGGGGAGCACGTCACTTGATGGTGATTCATTGAGGTCTTGTAGTACCTCACTATGGCAACAACAGGTTCAGTTGGAGGAGGTCATGTTGGATTTGGAATAGTCTTGGAGGTCAGACCCTTGTGGGGTTGAGGCCACGTGTTTTTTGCAGGAGATTCATGGTGTCGATATGTCATAAGACTACAATCCATAGGGCATTGCAGTTCACATCTTGGTATGGGATCCATGGATTGGATTGCTTGGTAGTTCAATGTTCGATGGTGTTGATATCCGAGTAGGATGGTCGCTTGAGGATTTGTTTGAGGACCTATTGCACATGATCATATTACTCATCAAGGCTATTTGAATGTCATGTGTGGTGAGCATTTGGAGGGGCCACATCTTGAGGGGATTCTGCTTTGGATCACATATATGGATATGGGACCCCAATATCATATGTAGAGGGGTTTAGTTATTGCTCGAGGACAAGCAAAGGGGATTCTTCTTTGGATCACACAGGTGGATATGAGACCCCTGTACCATAGGTAGAGGGTTTCAGTTATTGCTTGAGGACAAGTAATATTCTAGCAGAGAAGACTATAATCTCCCCACTTTTGGACATCATTATATTACAAAGTGTTATGCTAATCATAGTAGCCAAATGGGTGTGATAGTGAGTATAGGAGCTATTGAGGGGTTTTATTGTGGCGACTTGCATCATTCATCATATTTCATCATCGGGATCCATTCCACACAACTTGGCTTTGGTTCCATTGCATTTCGATGATTTCCGTAATTTTGAGTTATTTTGGGTTATATTTTAATTAAATTCACTAAGAAGGTCATATTGGGCATAATAATTGGAGGAACCTCTTAGTGTAATAGCTCATCGGAATTAGGAGGAATAACACTAGAGGATAAGATGATGAGAAGTGAATTTCATTGGCAGGAGAAGCCATAAGGATGGATAGATCACTTTTTGGAGGTAAAATGGTTAATTAATTAATAAAGTGATTTAATTAAGAAATAGTAAAATAAAGTAAAAGTCACTTGGAGAGAAAAGGTGAACATGGGGTATAAAAGAGAGATATGGGCCTCTATTCTCTCATTATGTTGATTTTCGGTTTGATATCTAGCTTCATGCTAGTGAGCCCATGCACTTGGGGGTTTTGAGGGTTTTGACTGAACAAACCCTAGAGATCAGCTCGGTGGTGAAAGATCCCACCCAACCTAGTCCAAGCTTGGTCACAAAGGTGAAATATTCCTCCCTCACCATTCTACATCAGTTCTACCTCAGTTACAGGTGGATTCTACAACAGTTACAGGTTTAAAGAGAGGTAGTGCACAACTTTAGGGGGTTTCCAGCAGGAGGGCGCACCATCTCGAGGAGATTAGCTCGATATGGGAAGAGGAGAAGGATTCTGAGCAAAAGGACTTCTGGGTATTCTTTGTATGTCCTAGGGTGCCTTTTTTAGCCCATTCCAAAGGAGTTTTCTCTGCCATATTATTTATTAGAATTTGGCATGATTTCTACAGGAGGAGGGGCGCACTTGTCTTACCATGTCATTGGTTGGGAGGTATTCCAGTTGAGTTACATCTTAGAGAATTCTCATATCTCCTTGCCATCACCAGATCTATGTTCTCTCTGATTTTTGGGGAGGTTTGAGTCCATCCTAAAGGAGGTCATACTTTCCTTGATTTGTTCCAACCAGTAAGTGTGCATTCAACTAGAGAGGGTATCACATACAACAAAGGGTATCAGTTGGGCTTCAATGTTACTTTGTCTATAGCTTGGAGAGGATTTTGGAAGCCTGGATCTTCGTCTATTTTGTATCTTGGAGGATTTATCAACCATACACTCTATTCTCTTATATGTATTCCAGATCTACACCATTTTGTACGAGGTCAGAGATATATTATTAATAAATTAGATCTTAGGTATTTATGGCTATTTCTTGTGTTGTTGATCTTGTATCTTGTTGAGTATACTCCATTGCTATATCTTCACTATTTTTTGGCTGAAAACACAAACAAAACCTTTATCATAAACCCTAGCACAACTCAAGAGACTAAAATCACCAAAGTGTTTGACAAAATGTCGCAACCAGAAAACTCATAAAAATATATGAAAAACCCAATGTTCTTATCATATTGGGTTGAGAACATTACAGGGTGGAGGGTGCTCCACCGCACTTCATTGTCTATAGTGGAAGTAAAAAGAACCTCATCTCAACATAGATCACCAAGAAGTTGGATGTGCAGACAACACCACATCCACAACCTTACACTGTCGAGTGGCTCTGCCAAGGGAGAGATCTTTGTGTCAGCTAATAGTGTCGCTTGTCCTACAACATCATGCCCTTCAAGCATGAAGTATTGTGTGAAATTCTCCCCCTTGAAGATTTTTATGTTCTTTTAGGTCAACCTTACTTGTGGAAATGTCATGTTGTATATGAATCTAGACCTCGCAGTGTTATTATTACTTTGGGTAGATGATTGTATAGGATATCAGAGGTAGCTCCACCTATTGCCATTTCTTTGATCTCTGCTAAGAAATGCAGGAAGTTCATCTCCCAAACTAGGAAATTTGTCTTCTTTATCATTCGCTCTCAAAGTAAACAGAAGGTAGTGGCCATGTCCATGGCCTCCACATAAGGCCTCTCCACGTAGTAGAAGCAGGTGGACTAGGTCTTGGAGGAATACAAAGACATATTCTCCTCACCCACTGGGGTACCTTTAGATTATCAGGTCAAGCATTCAATCAATTTGATCCCCGATGCACCTATACCCAATGGACCAATCTATTTCCACTCTCTTTTGGAAAGTGAGGAAATCAATTGTGACATCCAAGAGCTGCTCAAAAAGGGGAACATCCGACCAAGATCCTCACCTCGAAGAACCCCAATTGTACTCGTGCAAAAGAATTACAGGACTTGGTGACTCTGCATTGATTATAGGTCCCTAAACAAAATGACATTCAGGAACTGGTGCCCAATTCCTAGAATTGACAACCTTCTTGACCAGCTCAAGAGAGCCAAGTACTTCAGTAAGATTGACCTAAAGTCTGGCTACCACTAGGTCCAAATAGAACAAACTGATGTATGGAAGATTGTTTTCAAGTCCAAAGAAGGATTTTTTGAATAGTTGGTCATGCCCTTTGGTTTGACGAATGCTCCAACCATTTTCATGAGGTTGATGGATTGTATCTTGCATCCTTTCACCAATTATTTTGTGGTGGTATATTTGGATGATATCACCATTTTCAACAAGAGTTTGGCGGAACACTTGCAACATATTCAATAGGTCCTTCACACTTTGTGGTAACACAAACTATTTGCTAACTTGGAAAAATGATCCTTCGACATGAACGGGGTCCAATACGTAGGCTACATTGTTGATGAACATGGTGTGCATGTGGATCCAACCAAGGTCCATGTTATTCATGACTGGCCAGCCCCAACCACACTAACCGAGATTCCAAGTTTCTTTGGACTTACCAATTTCTTCGCTAGTTTGTGTTGGGATTATCCCATATCGCATGGGCCCTTAGCTAAGTGACCAAGGGTGGTGGTAAAACAAAGTTCATGTGGGGATAGTCACAACAAAAAGTGTTCAATGATCTGAAACATTGCTTGTGCTTAGCCCCAATGCTCTTGTTACCCAATCTGCAACAACCTTTTGAGATTAAGACATATGCCTCAGATTATGTTGTGGGCACAAGTCTCACTCGACATGGTCATTCAATGGCCTATCACAGTGAGACATTATCAGATGTCGTCCATAAGGACCCTACTTATGATAAAGAAATGTATTCCATTGTACAAGCCTACCGCCAATAGAAGCATTAATTCTCGAGAAGGAGACAATCATCCACATTGATCACAAGTCTCTTTAGTTCATGTCGACACAAGGAAAATTGCATAATGACCACCATCAAAAGTGGCCCACATACTTGCAGTAGTTTCATCTCAACATCAAATATAAGACATGGAGCACCAATAAATTCATTGTCTACCTTAGTCGAACTCTAGTTGCAACATTAACCATAGTTCTCCACTCCTGCGAACATGAGTCCTCCGGGTGGCCCCAACTCTACGAGAGTGATCCTAAATTCGCTACCACTTACCATATGTTGGGTACAGGCACGTCCGTCACTGACTTTCATCTTCAAGGCAAACTATTATGCCATCTAGGACACCTCTGTGTTCCTTCAAGCGAGTGGATGAAGTTGATTTGGGAATCTCACTACAGTCAGATGGCATGACACTTTGGTGTGGAAAAGATAATGGCAGTGCTACGAAAGCATTTATATTCACTGAAACTTTGATAGGAAGTCGGAAAATACAAATGGTATTGCACTACCTATGTTATTTCCAAACCAACCATTAAGAAGCAAGGCATGTACACCCCTCTGCCTACTCCTGACAGGTCTTGGGAAACCATCTCAATGGACCACATGTCTGGCCTTCCTTCAAGCAAGTAGGGCAATGACTATGTTTTTGTGGTGGTTGATCGATTTTCTAATATGGCCATTCTGACAACCTGTAAGAAGAGTATCATAGTGGAGGCCACTGCCAATATCTTCTTCAAACAAGCATGGGTACATTTTGGGATATCGCAGACCATCATCTCAGATCAGGACAACAAGTTCCTAAGCACATTTTGGTCGAGCCTATGGTCATTGTTGGACACCAAGCTCACCAAATCCACTACCTTCCACCCCCAAACTAATGGTCGAACCAAATTCGTCAATTGGATGATCGTGCATATCTTGCATATGTATAACTCCAAGAATCCAAACACATGGGATGAGAGTATCCCCTATGTTCAACACATCTACAATAGATCTCTCCATAGCTCGATCGACCACAACTCCTTTCAAGTGGGCCTAGGATTTCAACCATTTGGTCCCATTGATGTCAGACTGCCCCTTGCGACCGCACAAGCATAATCTTCCCATGTCCAGTCTAAGGCTGAAAAAGCCACCAAGTTTATTGAATGGATTTAAAATACCTGCCAATAGGTCCATGATATTTTGTAGAAAGTCAGTGCTAAGTACAAGCAACACCGTGATCAACACTAGTTGTCACACAAATTTTAGGTGGGAGACAATGTTTGGTTGCATTTACAAAAGGAGCACCTTACATGACTCCATAAAAATCTTCGTCCACTTTGCTATGGTCCTTATACCATCGCCAAGGTTGTGGGTGACAATGGTTTTGAGCTAGGTATTCCCCCCTTCCTTGTCTTGCACCTAGTTCTCAATGTGGACTTCCTTTGGCCATACTTTCCACCATTATTGGACACATCAGAGATATCAGAGCAATTGACACTGAAAGAGCTCAACCCTGACTATATGGAACAAGAAACCATTGATCGTATCGTGGAAACAAAAGTTAAGGGAACTTTCCAATGGAGAATCCAACTTTATCAGGTTGTCAAAGTAGGCAGCTCCTACACCAAGGAAAGTGGCTCACATGGGGCCAAGTTCAACAGAAGTTTCCCCATCTGATGGGGTCACTCAATGCAATGGAGATAATTACTTCTTGAGGGGGGAGAATTTATCTAGGTGGATAACAATGGCCACCCACCTATTCCAGTTGGCTCAAAGCATAATTTTGTTACACTTTTATCAGGTCTTGAACTTCTGGGGTCATTTTGAGGCCCTAAGCAACGTTTTCTAGGTGCGACAGCGCCCAAACGGTAGCCAAAGGCATGGTATGGGCCAACCATAATGTGTACTCCTTAGCTATACCTTTCTAATGGCTATTGAGCGCGTCAAACAAAGATCATACGCAAAATTTACGACCCTAAGAAGTTGGCATACCAACTAACCCCATCGGGGCCCACAAGCCTTTTGGCATTTCATCTCATAGCATTAGTTTTTTTGGATGTTTAGGGCTTCCTCATTGTTTCTTTATGATAAAAAGTCTTTCGATCTCATTGTAATGTGCTCTGGCGAATGCGCATAGTTGTCACATCTCTTCTCAGAGATCAACTACCACCATTCAAACGAGTTTGTTTCATTCTGCATTTTTTTTACAATTCAACACATTTCATTTATTAATAGAAGTCAAGTTTCATTGTATCTTTGTGTTTTTGTTATAACTTTATATTTCATTTCACTCCATTTATAAATTCGGATCACATGAAAGATATAACTTTTAAAACATTCTTTGGTGCTAGCCATCCTCTAATGGCTTCAATATTTTATGGATATATTGCTATATCATCCTTTGAAATAATGTGCCCCAAATAATGGATCTACTCTTGGTAAAAAGAGCACTTGCTTAGCTTGGCATACAATTGATTCTCCCTTAGAATTTGTAGCACCAATCTCAAATGATGTTCATGTTCCTCTTCTGGCTTGGAATAGATAAGTATGTCATACAATAACATAATGAAAAACTTATCCAAATAATTTATGAATATTCCATTCATCAAGCACATAAACATAGTTAGTGCATTGGTTAATCCAAATGGCACCACTACAAATTCATAATGTCCATACATGGTTCTAAAATCTTTCTTAGCGATGTCTTCTTCCTTGATTCTCACCTGGTGATATCCTGATCTCAATTCTATCTTTGAAAAAATATTTGCTTCTCTTAGCTTATCAAAGAGGTCGTCAATTCATGATAAAGGGTATTTGTTCTTCACAGTGGCTTTATTTAGTTGTCTAAAGTCAATGCATAATCTTTCCATTTCATCTTTATTTTTAACAAAGACTACTAGTGCTCCCCAAGGTGAAACACTTGGGTGTATGTACCTTTTATATCAACAATTCTTCTAGTTGCATTTGTAATTCTTTTAATTCTAGAGTACTTTGACACTAGGGCAACTCCTAGTACTAAATCAATAGAGAAATCTATATCCCTGTTTGGTGGTAATCCTGGTATTTCTTGGAATACATCCTCAAACTCTTGCAATATTGAATAATATACAAGACTTGGACCTTTGGTATTTTCCGACTCCTCCACATGAGCTGCATACAATTAGCATATTTTCCTGAAACATCTCTTTAGTTGCAAGGTTGAAATATCCCTTATAGAAATGGGTCTTGGAATTCCTTTCAAAATTCTTTGTTTTTCTTCTTCTTCAAGACATGCAAATGTCTTGTTATGGAAATCTATAACATCATGATGCTTGCCCAACCAATCCATTCCAATTAGGATATCATAATATCCTAATGGTATGATATTCATATCGACATTAGTACTCACTCCGTTTAGATTTATTAGACAATCTTTGACGGTCTCATTGATCCTTCTTTTGGTTCTAGTGGCTAGCTGAACCAAACATGATTTTTCAAGCTTACTTTTCTCTAAATGAAATTGTTGAACACACCGACCACACTAAGAGTGGGGTGAATCAATGTAGGGATCTTTTTACACTTCTTTCAAAACTTTAGTTAGCAACCACTTCAAACATATTATTCATTTGTACTTAGCTACTTCCATGTATCAACACCATTCATGAATAACAAAGAACATTACACCATCACCATAATGAACACAAACAACACCATACATATGTATAATTTTTTTGTATTATGTGTTACATGAGACTACAATCTCCAGATTTTATTAACAACAACTGAAAAAGAGAAACAACTCCAATAGAGTACCAACTCTAAATAAAAGACTTAGCTTGCAGATCTTAGCACCAACTAAGATGCGAGGAATCCAATCCCCAAGTACAAGACCCTGCTTGTAGACAGAAACCAATATTCCAACAAGTATGTGACTTGTTTATACTGTAGCCTGCATATTCACATGATATTCCTACACTGCAGCATGCATATGTACACATCCTTCCCTCTGTCAGCCTGCGTACACCTTCATAATACTAGGGCATCCATTCTTCTTCACTTCTGAAACTTTCCTTCCTCTGTCACATCCATCAGTAACCTGTCACTGCAACCAACCTGTCACTGCCCAACATGTACCATTACAACCATAAACAAATCTACACCATCCAACAACCTATGCATGTTCCTCATGCATACACCATCACATAACATAGATATCTCTCAACCATATAAGAATAGAACCACTCAACTAACCAACCGACATCTACCATATCCAAACATCATAACAAGAATGCTTCAAGCATTCACCATACCAAGAGAAAATATAAGCATTGAAACAACATATAACCATACCAGAACTTTTGTAGTAGATCTGAACCTGTAGAATGAAATATTAGGAACTTGCTTCAAACTTCATGAACCTGACACTAGCATATTCTCAATCTTTTCTTGGTCTTTTCAAATATATGCAACCTGTGCTTCAATAATCATATGTATGCACCCTGGCCTTTTGCATCCCACATATATACGCAATATATCCCACTGCAACCCACGTGCAGCTTCAAAAAACTAGGGTTTTCTGAACCTCCGAAACTTTCGTCGTCAACATTCCTTACTACCTCTGACTTGCAAAACTTCTTATGCTTCCATGAGTACCTGCAATGAACCTTTCACCAAAAATAGATCTTCAATATGCTAAAAATGATTGATCACCACAAGAGACCCTTCCTCTCTTATTTATACTCTCCAAATAGCTTCCTCAAGGGGTTATCTTCTAACCCCACTTCCTTATTTTGGGTCTAACCCACTTCTAAACACTTTGTCCACTTACAACCACTTTACCACAAATAGTAAACTCTCCACTTCTAGTTGCAACTAATTTATTTTTAAGTGTTTTCTTGTTGCAACCATTTAACCCATGACTAACCACTTTGATTGGTCAAATTCTTTTAGAAGATTCTAGAATACTTTGACTTATTTGACCTTCAAGGGGCGTCTAGACAAACTCGTGAGGGTTCTCCAACTTCACATGGCCATAAATCTCTAACCGTGAGGAGTTGTGTGACGTTCCACATATCACCGGAAATGGCATGACAAACACTATCCATCTAGAATTTTCTCACTTGCAAATTCATTGATCTTCATTACATTATTCCTCGAACAAACTTGGGTTCCCTAACCACACTATAAGCACTGCTCAACCACCTAACCATTTAGACTTCGCAAAGTGTCTTCCTATGAGGGATTTCACCATAAGGGGACCACTTTGGAGTTCATCCATTCAGTACTTCCAATCAACCATGACAAGACATCAATGATAAAATGATATATCACTGATGTACCTTTACATTAATCCATCTACACATCAATTAATCTAGAACATCAACCCATCATACATCATACATCAATGACAACACTTAACTATCAATCCTTATACACATCACTATGACACCACTTGACATCAACCCTTTGAAATCAATCCATAGACATCACTGACAACATAGTCTGTCAATCTCCCCCTTTGGCATTGATGGAAACACCAACATTGATGTCAATACTTAGACATGGAAATGCTTGTGCTCCCCCTGTGATCATTTTTCCTCATCAATGTTTCTATCTCTCCCTCTTTGACATCAAGGGAGAAGGGTGTATCTCTCCTTGGGGTTGCTTCCCTGACTAAATTATCCTAGTGGTTTCTCCCCCTTTCTACTGCTCCATCATCTGAATAATCTCTCCCCCTTTGGAAAAGGGTTATCACTCTAATGTAATGTTGATGGCATGGTTGCAAATCATCTCTCCTCTTGGAATCATTCCTCTACAATCAATCATGGGAAGAAGAATAACTCCCCATGTGGGTATATCTCCCTCTATCTTCTTTGTAAGATGAACAATATGCTACCACGACAATATGCTTCTACTAAAAATGCTACTACTCAACTTGAACATAGATCAACTGTTCAATAATGATATGCTCTTCCTATGATGATCCTTGGACCTACCCATGCATCAATCATCCAAACTCGTGCCATACCATACATCAAGTGTATGCCAATCAAACATACTATCTCATGCATCAATCATGAAGAAAAAGATATGTCAACAATGAATCATGAATAAACCATCAACCAAGTACATCTTGTGCCATACCATGTGTCAACCATTTACATCAACATAGTACCATACACCATAATGAAGTGAATCAACCATATGCCAAGAATATGTGCCAAATGTGTACCAAACATATATCAGGATCATCAACAAGTGCCTCTATCAATGTACCAATAACATCATCAACCATACAACATGCCAACCATGTGCCTCAAACAAGTGTCATATCACTCATGATATGCCTCTACCATGAACCAAATGCCACAAACCATGTGTCAAGAAATGTATCTCAAGTATCAACCAAGCACCATAACAAGTGTCTCAACTATATCATTCCATACATCATGTACCAAAGGATATGTTAAACAAGTGATACCAATGATGTACTTTAACCAAGTATGATCACCTACAATCATATACCATCTACAAGTGCATCAACCATGCACCAAACATGTATTACCACTTGTACCACAACAAGTGCATCAAGCATGCACCAAACCTCAACAAGATGTACCACAATCAAGATGTGTTCCCATACATATATTCCATATCAACCGTAACTCATGTGACAGTGATACTGCTAGCAAGTGCCTCTAACAAACAACCAAGTCTGTACCAATCATGCATCAATTGTAGATCAAGCTACGACTCATCAATGATGTACAACATAACGACCTCATCAATTTGTCAACTACATGTCCCAATATGTAGCTCAACCATATGCCAAATACATGCATCCAGATATGCCTCTAACAATACATCACAATATATGTCAATGGAGCTCACATATGTACCAGCCATGTACTACAACAAATCTTCCCCAAAAACATTCACTACAACAAGTATAATTCAACAATAACACCTCTAGACATGTGCCAAGAACATGCCTCAATAGATCAATGATATAACTCTAATTAGTATCACATAACCAATGATGTACTTCATAAACAAAGTGCCAAAAAATTTATTGATAAAGTACTTAACATAACAAACATTGTACCTCAACAGAAAATGCCTCAATCCACAAAATAGGGTTAGTACCATGCATCCAAAAGAGATCTCAAGCATATGCTCCAAAGCTAAACCATATATCATCACCATATATTCATCAAACACACATACAAATATGAAAAACTGAAGCATATCATCTGAGACCCTGCATAAACTATGTTGTACCATCAAACCATGGTGAAACTCATCTGTACACCCCTCTTTCTAAGGGCTTTACCTCATGTAGGTGAATTCACCGCATACAACTCACATATGTATGCGAATTTTCTTCATACATATCGCTTATTTACTATTGGGCCTCAGAAATGTCACATGTATATCCTCCTTTTCCTTCACTATTCCTTACATTTCATCGTCCCATTAACCTTCCATCATACCATTTCCATAAATACACTTGGGTTTCACCTTATTATTTTCCACTTTATTCATTTTAGTATTAT
>JZKD02S0447784.1:63193-76314 GCA_000966675.3 Picea glauca
ATGTCTTGATTGTCTATGACTAAATGTGAGTTGAGTTGTTAGCATAAGTTTGATTCTATGTTTGAAATTTGAATGAGAGTAATGTGTGGGTTGAAAGCAAGCTTACTATAGACTCTAGTCGCTGACCTATTGAAGCGGCAAGGGCCCACCACCCAACAAAGGTCAGCATCTTCGTAGATTAATATTAGAATTTGTTTTTAATAGTGTAAATGTTAAGTTAGTTGAAGCTTTAATTCTCTCAGATGATAGCAGTACAACTTAGAGTAGGATTTCCATTGTATGTTTGCTTAGAGATCTTTACTCGCTCTGCGTTTGCATATGCTCTGTTTTTATGAACTTGATTTTGTTTCATAGACATGAATGTTGGCAGCAGTAGTCAGACATATCTGAAGGAGAACTAGTGAAGTTCACAACAACACATTGTGAACCACAACATACTCAGTATATTGACTGTTGAACTACCCATGCTATGTCTTGATGATTGATGTGTGATTTTCCTTTCAGAAGTGTGGATTGCATAGTTAGTTTTTTGGGTCAGATAGAAGAGTTGATATATCAAACCAACTCCATCTCATACTTGCATGTGCCATAATGGAGTAGATAGCCTCTCTTGAAAGACAACCAAAGTGCATTTCAGTTTACTATTTTGTTTTGTTTCCAACATACATAATTTAGAATAGTTCTATACTCATGACATTAGAATTACCTTTCTTACTGGTGTCTTGTAACTCTATTGATTATGAATCCCAGATTGTTAATTAATGAGTGCATTATACTAAACATATAAGAAGCACAACACAGGACAACCTCTTCAACATGGCAAGCATCTCACGAAGGTTGAACAAAAGCTTATTTGGGAACTTGACACAATGGGGACCATTTCTTCCTAAGGGGGCATGATTGATCTAGGTGGATATCAGTGGCCACCCATATATTCTACTAGCTCGAAAAACAGTTTTCCACCTTGGTAGTTTTTCGACAGTTTTTCTGGTCCTAAAATTTCGAGGCCATTTTGAGACCCTAAATGACGTTTTTGGGGAATTTCGGGCTTAAGTGTTTAGAAAAAGTAATGTCTGGGCCAATAGAAATGTGTTCTTCTCTATTCAACCTTTCCAATGGTGTATTGAGCACCCCAAATGGAGATCTTATGAAAAAAATATGCCCATGGGAAGTTGACGTATCAACTACCGCCATCGGTGTCTGCAAACCTTTTGGCTTTTCATCTTCCGATGTAATGGTTTTGGATTTTATTTATGTTAAAAAGGCCTTTGGAGCCTCATTGCAACCATCATATTCTTGCGAATGAGCGTATCTGTCACATCTCTTCTCAGAGATTAGCTACCACCATTCTAGCGAGTTCCTTCACTCTGTATTTTTACAGTTTCTGCACATTTTGCTCATTATTATAAATTGTGTATTATTGTATCTATGTTCTTATTGTCATATCTCTGATATATCTTTATTATATTATTGGATCCAATGTAATATCTATGTATGTTTATTTTTTATATCTCTCTCATTTCATGCTCAAAAGAATCTGGATCAACTGTGCATATTTCCACATGTCGTCACCAGAATGTGCCACGTGTCCCTGTGCGATTGACTTTTTTATTGTTGGTCAACAACTTCAGAATGTGATAACTTCTTCATACGGATTCAGATTGAGACGAAATTTGCTCCATTGGAAAGATCTCACTGAGCTCTATGCAAGGGTACAATTTGTTTCAACATTTGAATTTTTTTCATTTTTGAGTGATCATAGATCCTCCTAGATCACCTTTCCTTGTAATGTTCGACTTCCTAAGCCATGTTTCTGATATTTTTCTTCAAGTATTATGAAAATGCTACTCTAACTTATGCCATGTCTATGGGATCTCTTCTAGTGTCTACTACAAGTAGGGTTTATTTTATTACCATGAGAATTCGCACTCATGGTAACATAATATTTTTATGGGATTTTTTTATGATCCGTCCCCTTTCTTTGTCAAATATAAATCAGTCTATACTAGCCACTCTATTTGATTTGGATGGGCTGCATGCACCAAATGTAACCTCTTTGAGTGGGAAATGGACTCCTATAAGCATGGTTCTTGGAGTGTTGAGAGAAGCATCTAAAAAACTAGATTCTATTGGGTATATGTCCTATGCCTCCTCTTTCTTCATGTCTACTTATTATTTCCTAAGCCTTTCTTCTTCATTTTCCTTAAGATTCTCTTCTTCCTTCTTTATTAGACTTTCTTATTCCTCTTCCATTTTATTCCTTTCCTCTTCCTCTTTGTCTGAATATATTATATTTCTTGGAAGGTAATAATGTCTTTGTATTATGTCGAAAGTTGTCCACAAACTTATGTAAAATAATATAAAACAAATATCCCATATTTATTATGGAATAGTTTACTCTGGGTAGGAATATTATATAAAGAGGTGATAAAAAAGAGAATTGTATTATCCCACATGAAATATGTGAGAGTAATTCATTTATATCTCATGGTATATAATAATGTCAAGAGTGCCTTTTAAGGCATAACATGTGATCATCATCTTGTACTCTCAAGCATTCTTCTATATTTGTATGGGATAATTGTGGAGTTGCTCTCTTGTAGGATTGAAGAAGATTTATGGAGATAATGGAAGACAACCTTCTTGTGGACGTAGCCTAATTGGGTGAACCACGTATATCTATCTTCATATTTTATTTTGGGCACTTCTATTTTTTGTATATTTGTCATCAAATCTAGTAGACATTAGGCTTCTCTTTAGATCATGGCATGATTCTATATGTTTGAGTTTTTAATAAAAACTCCAACCCCCTATTTTTTGGATTTGTTGCATGTTTTTTTTTTTTGTGTGTGTGTGGGTATATCTATATGAAAATTTGATTCTCCTCAAGGAGATCTATCTCCCGATTTTTCAGATCTAGTTTTTTTTGCAGGAAAAATTGAGGTCGCAACTTTCAAATCCACTTCTAAAACTTTTGGTGTAGAATATGAAGAAGCAAGTTATAGATCTGATTTCCTCACGAAAAAATACGCAATTTGAAAAAAATATCATTTTATTTTGTGTCCAAAAAGTAGAGATATCGCTGATTTAAAATCAACTATTTTTCAGAAATTTTTCAAACTGACAGATGTTGTAGATCTGATATCTTTTGACAGAATATCCAGATTTATATTCGAATTTTGTTTATGGATGCAGAATAAATGTGCCATTTCCAGAAATAGGCTATAATAGAAATTTTGAGACATATTGATCACGTTATGATCATTTCCAATTTCGTCTCAAAACCCTTGATCTACTTTAAATAATTTTATTTATTTATTGTAAGATGTTTTCAATTTACTCATTTTTTTCCTAGCTTGTCTATTATTTGCATTAGGGTTGATCTCTTGTTAAGTTTTTTATCATAATGACTACAAAAGTAGTTTATGTTCCCAAACTTGTTGGTTCTAACTATCTTGCATGGAAGAAAAAAATGATTGATGTTCTTAGGAGCAAGAATCTATGGAGGTTGGTTAATGGTGAACAGAAGAAGCTCACTGATGTTAGTGAACACAAGAATACCATTGATGCTAAAGATCTAGTTATTGGGAATAAATATGTGATCAAGCAAGATGACTCATTGGACAAACGATATCAGATAATCTTCAGGTAAGTATTGAGGTAGAAGACAACTCGGTTGAGGTATGCAAAATTCTTGTTTCTTTGTTTGATAAATATGATGATGTATCTGCTTATTACCTAGAAAACAAACTCCATGAGCTAGATCCTAATAATTTTGATAGTATATAACTCTATATTGCTGAACTAAAAACCTTAAATGAAAAATTAAACAATTGTGGTAAAGATTATAAAAAGATTGATACTGCATTAATCATTCTTGTAGAACATAAATTGTCATCTTGTTTTGACATGTTCATCCAAACTAGGAATAGAGATATTGAAATGTCTAAAGGTACCACAAAACCTACTTTTGATGAATTTTGAAAAGGGTTGATAAATGAGCAAGAAAGGTTGATTGTTTAAAGTCAATTAACTTCTAATAAATCTCTAATGGCACATAATAATAAGAATCCTAAGAAAAGTTTTCAGCCTAATACTAAAGGTTCTTGTTCACACTCTTCAACTAATAATTTTGGTAATGCTTCTAATGTTACTCATGAAGTTAATAAGAATAAGAAAGTATATGATCCTTGTAAGTATTGTGGTAAAACTAATCATCCTGAAAAGAGTTGCTATAAAGGAAAACACTTATATGCTAAGGCTAAAAAGAAAGCTTCTAATGAGCAACAAGTAGCTTTATGTGCATCTTTTGTTCAATCTAGTAATTATTATAATGTAGAATGGATAATGGATTTTGGTACATCTAAACATATGCCAAAAAACGTTTCTTTGTTTACATCTTATGACAATAATAAGCACTCATCTCAGAAAGTGTCTATTGATGATGGCAAACAACTTGACGTAATTGGCTATGGTAATGTTCAAGTTACTAATGCTCAATTAGAATATGGTTTTCATGTTCAAAACATTCCCATCAACTTGCTTTCTATTTATCATGCATGTCAGAAAAGATATAAATTTGAAGCTTGGATGGATAACTGTGTTCTTAAAGATATCAATCAAAATTTCAAAGTAGTTTCTTCAGGTCATGTTGATCATGACACTGGTTTATATAAATTTGTTGGTTTTAATTCAACTAAAAAACAACCATTTTATTCCTATGTTTCTCACGCTGATAAATTAAGTCAATTATTTCATGCAAGATTAGGTCACTTGAATTATGGTAAAATGCAATTGTTATCTAAAATGGTACATGGCTTGCCTAATATTTCGTCTACTAAACGTGTTTGTGAAGGCTGTGTGCTTGGAAACATCATAGAGAAATGTTTGAAAAAGGTAAATCTTGGTGTGCTAAAGAACCCTTGCTATTAATTCATAGTGATATTTGTGGTCCTCTTGAAACTCCTTCTCTATCTCATGTTGTTTATTTTCTTACTTTTAGTGATGACTTTAGCAGAAAATCATGGGTTTTTTTTTCTGAAACATAAAAGTTAAACATTTGCTAAATTTCAAGAATTTAAATCCATTGCTGAAAAAGAAAGAATTTGAAGCATATTTGTCTAAGCATGGAATTCAACATCAAAAGATTGATCATTAAACAACTCAACAAAATGGGGTTGCTGGAAGAAAAAATAGAACTTTGGCTGAAATGGCTAGATGTATGCTATAATCTAAAGGATTACATCAAAAAATTTGGGTTGAAGCCATTTGTTGAGCTAACTTTAATTTAAACAAAATTCCTATAAAAGAAGTCATGCATGTTACCCCTGAGGAAAAATGGAAAGGAAGAAAACTCGATATAAGTAACTTTAAGATATTTGGCAATGAATGTTGGCCTCATATTCCTAATGAAAAATGGAAAATATTAGAAATCAAGTCTCATAAATGTATTTTCATTGGTTATGCTAAGGATTCCAAAGCTTACAAGTTGTTTGACCCTTCTACTTAAAGTGTCATTATCCGACGAGATGTTCACTTCAATGCAGTCTCTCCACCACCTAATTCTGTTGAACCTCATGTTACCTTGAATATGCCATTGTCTCATGTTATACATGTTTGAATATTTTTATGTTCTCATTTTACCATAGATAATATCACTATTGTCACCCAACCATAGGCATGGAGCCAACCCCGAGCACCTAAACCTTTTCTAGATAGAATTATTCTGAAAAGCCACACTAGAACCAACAGATAAACCCTAGTTGTAGCAGTAGCATGATATGGAACTAGAAAACACCATCCAACTGCAAAAACATCACAAGACAAGGAGAGCACACCTTCTCCAAGGATAGCGCACAAGAGAGAGAGAGTCTCCACAACCACAAATCAAGAACAATATTCAACTGCAATAGTTGTAGTTACACTTCTTAGGCTACCACCAATAATATCAGAATACCACCAAGAATGTCACCAAGAATACCACCAAGAGATACTAGAAGGTAGGGAAAATATCTTAGGCTAGATAGCGCTAGAGAAAGAGAGACCAAGAATCACCCCAAAGTATGCTCCTTCCATTATTGCAGTTGCAGCTCTAGACTTGCGCTATACTTGAGAGAGTGAGTGAAGTGAGTGTACAAAAATGATCTCAAGAGCCTTTTATTTATAGTCCTTCTTGTCATCTGTCTAGGCCAGATTCTCTTTCTGAAGGGTAATAATTCAATATTATTTATTCTACTGAGCCAACTTGTCTTCTAGGGTTTTTACACATTTGTTTAGGGTTTTTATTGCTTTTAGAATATTCTATTCTATCCAAAGGTTACACATGGAGGTTAATATGTCCTGCAACTACCATAATATCAACACTCCCTCCTAGCTAGGGAGGTATTAACTGTAACGGTCTCAAACACATCCATCCATTTTACATGGTATGGGAAATGCTCACATAGTTTTGTAGACCATCCTATAGGTAGCATCATCATAGCCACACATGCTATCTCATGATCATGAAGATCAATTCATGGGCATCATCATCACTATCCATGTAGTTGGAAATCACCTCCAACACTACTGGTAGTCTCCATGGCAATCAGGTAGTAGCACCTAGTTACTACAATGCCATCCAATAAATGACAACAATGTCGATCCATAGTAGTACACAATTGTTATCCAGTGGTACACAAGCACTCCTAGTAGTGCAAAACTACTATCTAGTGACACACAGTCACTACCAGTGGAACACATCCACCACAGTAGCACATAGCTACTATCCAGAGACACACAGTCTCCACTGCAATCAACTAATAGCTACACAATTTATCAACATGTAATACAACAATATCCTAGCATCAAATCATATCATCGTCTGCATCATATCTCAAGGCCAAACTCCATCAGATTAATTGGGCATGATGTTGAATAAGTCATGTGTTGGACTTAGTGCACTCAACAGAGTGTCTCACATAAGTCACTTACTCAACATAGTGATATAGGGACCATTCTTCCTATCCTGGTCACTTCCTGTGACACAGGAAGAATGACTGTCCCAACTGTTATCAGATAAATCGGTAGGTGTGGACACTAACTGATCTCCCTAGATCCACCTGGATCTAGAACAAAACACACCAGAACATGACGCTTTCCTTAAGTTTTAGATATTGAATTTACTAACTAAAGAGGGATGGGTGACATACCGTTTAAACGCCGCTTCCTCTCGCTATCACCATCCTAGCTTCGTTCCAACGCTCATACCAAAAGAACGCAAAAAACCAAAGTGATAACAATAGCATAAACTCAATATAAACCTATGTATGTGATAAATGAATCATACAATAAAACACAACAAGCTTTATAGGAAAGAATCATATTACTGTATCATATTAAATGTGAAAGAGAGATTAAAACCATGGCCTTGATGTCGTAAGGTCCCTTCCAACTGTCCTTCATTCCCCACACACTTTCACTCCAAGAATTATGAGAGAATAGATATGATAGTATTCACAATCTATTTTGACAAAGGAAAAACTCAAAACCACTCTAACCAAGATAATAATTCCAAGCCAAATCCAACTTAGCCAATCCCAAAAGCTCAAAAGCTAACTTTCTCCATGAGAGCTCCTCTTCTTTTATAAGTTGGAGAGGATAAGGTGAGGAGGTTAGGACGATCCCACTAAATCATGAAAGTGAGTAAGATCCAAACCATTCAGATGCCACCTTACCATGGAAGTTTCTCCTTCTAGAAGATTCGAGAAAATGCTCGTTTTTCCCATCATTCTCACACCCTTCCTATAGAGCAACCTGTGAACCTATTGCAATCCAGCTATGGTGGAACCTGGGAGAATCAGGAATTCTTGCACCCTGTCTATATAGCAACTTGCGAACTTCCTTTTATATAGGGTTTTTACAAAGGAAAATGCAACTTCTTTTCTCAGAAAAAGTTCTTCTCCCTTCTCTCTTCAAGAACTCAGGCTACTGACCCCTCTGAAGACTACAGATAGGTTTACATAGTTAACGGTCATAGGGATGATGAAAATAATGTGTAATAGAGAGCCCCCCAAAGTATGAAGTTAGAACAGAGTGATAGTTGAAATACTTTGTCGAGTATGTGTAGGGAACAAGGAACAGGCGGTCGGAAACCTGCCAACAAACAAGGAAATACAGTACAATAATATATCATCACTGAGGTAGGCATTCCCATACTCAGAATACAAATGACCCAAAGCATAAATTTTGACATGTGAAGATCCATGTCAAGTAAGACAGTTCATGGCCACCAAACATACACTGTGGATCCATGCCGATATGACTCAAATCTGAACATAGCCACCAAACATACACTATGGATATATGTGTTAAAGTTTCAAATTTGAACATAGCCACCGGACATACAATGTGAATCTATGCAACAGTACAAACTGAATATACTCCAATGCAACCTTAATCTATCAGAAAAGATCTAGGGTCTTCATCTTCACCACTCTATAGTATGAATCTAACCATGTGAATACATGTGTTAAAGTCGAACATGGTAGAAACCACTTGATTACCGGTCATTAGTGTATACCATTAACAAGTGCGAGGGAAATCACCATTAATGTCAATGACTCCCAAGGTACACTAGTACAATCCAATGAATGCGAATTAATGAGTTGAAGTCGAACACTTGACCGAATCTCCTGATCAGAGGTCAATAATGAAAACCCACTATCGAAAGCGAGGAAACCTATCATTGAGGCATGCAAGTTCCAAGGTACCAATTAGTTTCTAAGTCTAATTCCTGGATAATGAGTTGAAGTCGACAGGAAAAGACTCTTCACAGGAATGCCTTAATGTATCCCCCATCAATGACACGAAACAAGTAACAAGATTTGATGTAGATCAGAGTAACAAGTGATTCAGGACTGACTCAGGGATGGCCGACACAATAGAAGGCTTTAAGGACTGCAAAAATGGATGACGCAATAGAAGGATTTTCGGGTTGAAACTCTCTTTTAACATATTGATGACACGACAACTGTCTTGGAAACACTGACTTAACAATAGGGATCACAGACCAATTTGTAATATTATAAAGGAGTATGATCAAGAGACAAGCGAATTTTCCAACCTAGACACAAGGCGAGTGAAAAGGTGTCATGTTCAAAAGTGACTCTTCCACAGAATACAGGTTTAGATACATTTCTTTCCCAATTCCCCCCCCACCATTTCTGGCGAGTACCTCTTTATTTTTACGCAAGCTTGAGGAGGATAACATATGCTTGTCAATTTAAGTTCATCCTTTGGACAAGTCCCTCGGAGTATGTTTAATGAACCCTAAGAAGGAGTGGTTCAGTCCCATATGGGCCTTTCGATGTTTGTTTAACGAGTCCAAAGAAAGAAAACTCATGGGTTTTTCATGTTTAGAGAGTCTGAAAAACACTTAAAGAAAACTTAGGTCCCATATGGGCCTTTCAATGTTTGTTTTATGAGTCCAAAGAAAGAAAACTCATGGGTTTTTCATGTTTAGAGAGTCTAAAAAACACTTAAAGAGAACTCTCCCAGTTCCCTTTTCGTAAATTAGTTCGACGAGACTAAAAAAGCGATAAACTATCTCTCACCAAACGTTTTCTTCAAATACTTTTATGAGCGTGAAAAGAACAAGATCGCTCTGCAATCTTTTCATGTTTAGAGAGTCTAAAAAGAGCTTAAAGGTGACTCCAGGTGGTTCCTTTTTCGTGTAACCTTTACGAGTCCGAAAAAGTGATAAAAGTATACTCGGTTGCATTCTCACATATTTACAAACATGAGAAAGAACAAAGACTAAGCTCGGTAACTTATTCTCATGTATTTACGAGCATGATAAAGAACAAATACTAAGCTCGGGATTGTTTTCATTTTTACGCAATCTTAAAAACTAAACAAAACTATGCTTGGACCTGGTTTCATTTTTACACAAGCTTGAACCAGAGGAAACTATGCTTGGGATAGATTTTATTTTTACACAAGCTTAAAAACTAAACAAAATTTTGCTTAAGGTAGGTGGTTTCATTTTTACACAAGCTTGAACCATAGAAAACTATGCTTGGACTTCCCAACGAATTATCCACGAATTTGCATGGTTGGTACTTAGCCCCCAGCTTAAGAAGCTAGTGGCTCAACTTTAGCATGAATTCCAGAGGCTGAGGCAAATGCCCCCCAAGCTTCGTTTCATCCAACTGCAAAGGAGAATGAAATGAAGCTTCAAATACTAGACGAAGGGCTTGACTCAAATAGAGAGGGGGAAAACTATTTCGTTTTTGAACGAGCTTGACATAGAAACAAGAACTATTCTCGTAACCTATGTTTCATTTTTTAACAAGGTTGCCACAGAGGCAAAAAAGCTATCCTCGTAAGTGGTTTCATTTTTTAACGAGCTTGAAATCAAAAAACCATGCTCAAAGACCTATGTTGCATTTTTTAACGAGGTTGCCTCAGAGATGTAAAAACTATCCTCAGAAGTGGTTTCTCTTCTTGATCATGGATTCCAAGAGGATAATGCTCTGGAATGACACCATGTCAAGGGACAAAACTTGGTCATAGCTTCCAAAAGATCTTCACTAGACAGAAGGAACACACTCTGGAAGGAACACATGTCAAGGGTTGCGACAGGGGTAAGGATATCAGGCTCTAACAACCCTATCGAAGAGATCGCCATGTCAACTATTGGATATAAGTCATCAGGAGTTGAAGACATGGGTGACAATGCCACATAATTGACCTATGGCGGGGATGATACCGTCTGCATATAAGAACCATTTAGGGAGGCAATCTAGTCGGGGTCAATGAATGAAAGTTGATCAACAGTCATAACTCGTCCATTGTGAGGGAAAGATATCACACGAAAAAGAGTAGACACAATAGCTTTCATGGCATAGACATAATCTCGCCCAAGGAGTAAAGAAAAATCCAAGGGGTCTTGGACTACCATGACATCAATAAAGATAGTTTTCCCTCCCAGAGTTACAGGAAACTGAGGAAGGGTCCCTAAAGGTTGACTAGTTCTTCTGTTAAAAGCTAACAGATTTTGTGTAACCAGTGCAAGTGGAGGACAACCCAAAGCTTGCCAAGCAATAGAGGAAAAAACACTTACAGATGAACCTTCATCTATCAACGTCTAAGGAATGTCTCGACAACAAACTTGCACTATAATCTGGAAAGGAATGTGAGAGGGAAGATGAGGTCCAGTTAGCACACCCTAATTAAAAAGAATGGCCTCATTACTTGGAGGGGGTTTCACAAGAGAAAGAGGAATACCCCCCGACACGATATAGTCTCTATCAACGAGAAAAACGTGGGCAGTATCGGGTTTACTTGCAAGTGGAAGAGTAGGATTGATCGATGATGGGATCAAATCGACCATGTAGGAAATCTTCAGAGGAAGAGTGGGATTGACCGATGATGGGATCGGATCAACCACTTTGGCACTCTTCGGATGAAGAGTGGGACTGACCGAGGAAGGGATTGAATCAGTCACTTTAGCACTTGTCAAAGGAGGAGTGGGATCGACCAATGACAGAACCAGATCGACCACTTGGGTTGCATTCTCCAAGGGGAGAATGGGGTCAACAGGTGGAAACAGATCGACTACTTGGGTGATACTCTCAAATGGGAGAGTGGGATTTACCAAGGATGAGATTGAATCAATCGCTTTAGTTTCACTCTCTGAGGGGAGAGTGGGATTGACTGAGGATGGTATCGGATCAACCAATTTGTCAACTGGTACAACTAAGGACATGACCAGATTGACGACATGATCAACCAGATTGACCGGTGAAGGGACCGTAGTGATCATTCCATCAACTATACGGGGGTCAGGAGTAAGCTTGTGATAGGCAGCTGGAAGTTGAGGCTATGAAACAGTCATGTCTTCTAGTAATTTCAATGCTTCACCCATATGAAGGCAAAGGTGAGTGAGATGACTCCCTTTGCATAGCATGCACGGGAACTTGACTCTACTTTTCTTTTTCGCAACGATATCTTGACTAGTTGATGGGGGGTCATCAACATGTTGTTCAGAGGTCGACGACGTGGACTGGAAAGGATATGCAGACCATGCTTCTATTATCTTGGATAGACCAGGGCAATCCTTAAAAAAATGGTTACCCTTACAAAGCCTACAAGGGTACTTGGGCTTACGGGTTGTTTGGGTGATCTTGAGATCATCAACACTCCTAGGACAATTAACAGTAACTGGTTGTTTTCCAACATGTTTGACAACGGTTGGAAGCTTTGTCCCTTGTTTATCTTTCTTCTTCTTCTTATTCACTGGGTTACTAGCTTCAAAACTTTCACTCGACGAAGAAGATGAAACGGAAGGCGACCTTGCAAGCAAAGAAGGCGAATAAGACCTTACTGGTGAAGAAGGTGAAGGATCAACATGAGGTTGATGCTCGTGGGGGGAAGTGCTTGGGACTGAAGCACTAACTGCATTCGGGATTACCTGAGTGGAAAACAACCATACCAATAATCCAATTGTGAGACCTAGAAGGCTCAAAGTAGCAATTTGAGGAGGACCAATGTTTCCATAAGGAGGAAAAATAAAAGGTTTCCCTAGAGTAGGGGTTCCTTCATTGGTCATTCTGAGAACTAATGCCATTAAATAAATATCCAATCTAGAGTCCTCTAGGGAAAACAAACAGCACACGCTAAAAATGTAGTAAGCAAGCAAGCAAGCAAAACCTTCTCACAATGAACGCACTAGTTGGTGATGAAATCCAACATCGTGGAAACAAAGTAAGAAGGGGCTAACATAGAGTGGGTGGAAAAGTTACATTGATGACCTACTTAACGGACTTACACCTTGGTGAAAGCTCCCACACATAATCGTGGGTATACCCTCCAAGGAGCCTGAGTGAGTTTGGCCAACGTCGATTCCAGGTACCGTGAAGACTTGCCCCTCCACAGTCACCTTGTGTAAACACCCTAAAGAGATAGGCCAGTAAGGTTACCAATCACTACAGCGATGTCTGGGGAAACAACCGACAATCTGATTCACGTGCAAGGGCAGGGTATCTAGCCCGAAATCAACTTGAAAGGCTTCCACTCATCATTGTGGGTATACCTCTCAAGCGACCCCCATAATACACATAATCTCTACACCAAGACCA
>JZKD02S0447784.1:76364-96613 GCA_000966675.3 Picea glauca
AGCCCTATGACTAATCTAATGTAGGTTTGTTACCAGAAAAGATAAAAATGTCTAATCAATTTTTATAAGCGCTTTATTTTATGGCTGTTGTTACTCAAAAGGAAAATGGCGTGGATAATACGGTGTTTCGACCGACTCGAAAGTTATGCAAAGAGACGAACATGCAATCTTTTCATTTCGATGAAAGCTATGCTACAAGAAGGAGAAAACATTTATCATTCCCAGATGCACAATGTCCCAAAATATATTAAACTCATCAATATCAATATTCTCAAGAAATGAGAAAAAGGTACTGTACACCAAGAATCATGCAATTTCGCTACTTCAAATGCAAGGATGCCCCCAATTCAATATAAATCAAGAAATTAAATCTTTTTGTTTCAAAAATTTCACTAAAAGCAATAATGAACTTTCTTAAAACAAATAAACCCAAACTAATAGTTTTCTTTTAAAGCGAACTATTCAGAAGAAATCTAATCTTTCCCTAAACAATTCTAAAGAAAACACACGCTTTGTAATTGAAAGACACTCAAAGCAAGAGACTAATCCTTCAAAACCAAACAAAGCAAAGATGGCTAAAATAAACTCAAAGAATGTCAATCAGACTGTAAACAAATCAATATTGGCTCCAAAAGATCAATCCAGCTGATCAAAGCAAAACCGGGTCATCAAAAGATGACAAGACCCAATCCAAAAAGTTTACAAACAAGTTCATAGCCTAGCAATAGAGTACATGCGAGAATTGGGTATTCTCGCAGGCTATACACTGGTAGGGTGCGAGAAGTTCACATTGAACTGAACAGTAGGGTGCAAACATCAATGATTCTCGCAGGCCACAAAGATGTACAATGCGAGAATGTCTATAATCAAAGAAAACTTTGAAAAATGACAGGGAATCTAAGTGAACTTCTAGATCCAGAGAGTCTGGATGGATGTTCCACAGACTCAGAAACCAGAAAACAAGCAATCAAAGGAAGGGAAACTAGACTAACTAGGAAACAATCTGTTCCCCAGTGGAGTCACCAATTTTGTTATCGGATAAATCGGTAGGTGCGGACACTAGATGATCTCCCTAGATCCACCTGGATCTAGAACAAAACACACCAGAACATGACTCTTTCTGTAAGTTTTAGATATTGAATTTACTAACTAAAGAGGGATGGGTGACATGCCGTTTAAACACTGCTTCCTCTCACTATCGCCATCCTAGCTTCGTTCCAATGCTCATACCAAAAGAACGCAAAAAACCAAAGTGATAGAAATAGAATAAACTCAATATAAACCTATGTATGTGATTAAGGAATCATACAATAAAACACAACAAGCTTTATATGAAAGAATCATTTTATTGTATCATATTAAATGTGAAAGAGAGATTACAACCATGGCCTTGATGTCATAAGGTCCCTTCCAATTGTCCTTCATTCCTCACACACTTTCACTCCAAGAATTTTGAGAGCACAGATCTGATAGTATTCACAATCTATCTTGACAAAGGCAAAACACAAAACCACTCTAACCAAGCTAATAATTCCAATCCAAATCCAACTTAGCCAATCCCAAAAGATCAAAAGCTAACTTTCTCCATGAGAGCTCCTCTTCTTTTATAAGTTGGAGAGGATAAGGTGAGGAGGTTAGTATGATCCCACTAAATCATGAAAGCAAGTAAGATCCAAATCATTAGGATGCCACCTCACCATGGAAGTTTCTCTTTCTAGAAGATTCAAGAAAACACTCGTTTTTCCCACGTGTAAGCATTCTTGCACCCTGCCTATAGAGCAACCTGTGAACCTCTCGCAACCCAGCTACGGTGCAACTTGCGAGAATCAGGAATTATCGCACCCTGCCTATATAGAAACCTGCGAACTTCCTTTTTTATAGGGTTTTTACAAAGGAAAATGAAACTTCTTTTCTCAGAAAAAGTTCTTCTCCTTTCTCTCTTCAGGAACTCAGGCTACTGACCCCTCTGAAGACTACAAATAGGTTTACATCATTAATGGTCATAGGGATGACGAAAATAATGTATAACACCAACATATGTTGAAAAGCCATGCCATGGGCTACAAGGGCCATTCTTCTAATCCTAACATACATCCTAGAAGAATGGATGTCCTCCCAGATTTTGAAAGCCACGCCATGGGATAAAAGGACCATTCTTCTAATCCAGACATATGTCTTAGAAGAATGAATATCCTGGACCATTTTCCCCCCTCTTGCCACTACTGTGAACTCAGGAAAAATGTTTTTCCTATACCCATCTCCCCACTCTGGTCACTACTGTGAACTCAGGGAGATAGACCATTCTACCTATTTGGGAAAATCCCCAAGAGAATAGTTGTCTTGGACCATTCTACCTGTCCAGAAAATGCCCCAGGAGAATAGTTGTCCATGGTACATAAATATTTTTTCAACTTGGACTATTCTCCATAGGAAGAATGTCAGTCCATCATCAATATATTCTTCCTAGACCATTCTCCACCTGAAGAATGTTTGTCCACTAGCACACTAACTATCCATGATGCCATATATCATCACTCCCTCCCAACTGAGGAAGTCATCTCCTCCTTTTCAACCAAGGGAGGGTATCTCCACAAGTCCTAGCTTGTCCCTCAAGTATGACAACTTTATCTTGGACAAAGGCTTCGTCAAAATGTCAATTTTCTTCTCATCGGTGGAGATGTACTGGAGAATCACTTCTAACTTCTGGACTTTATCACAGATAAAATAGTACTTGATATCAATGTGCTTTGACCTGTCATGGAACATGGTTTTTCTTGAAAGCTTCACACAACTCTAATTATCACAATACATCACAGTCGAATCCAACACCTGATCAAATAGTCCATAAATTAGCTTATGGATCCATATTGCTTATGTACAAGCATCATAAGATGCAATATACTATGCTTTTGTAGTGTTGAGTGCAACAAACTTATATTTCTTGCTATCCCATGATATCATAATAGAGCCCAAACTGAAACATATACTAAAAGTACTCTTTCTATCATCTACACTCCCTTCCCAATCTAAATCAGTAAATCCATGCAGTTGTACATCACTGCTTGAGGCATATCTCAAACCATGATTTAGCATCCCACGAAGATATCTCAAAATGTTCTTTGCATCTATCCAATGCTTATGTATAGGTTCCACCTGGAACTGAATCAATGTGTTCACATCAAAGAAAATGTTTGAACAAATACATTAATGGGACAATCAACTTTCGGTACATGGATGAGTCTACTAGATCAAAATCATAGTCTCTCAACTTCTTCATATCTGTCACCATGGGGATTTCCATGGATTTGCAATCCATCATCCCAAACTTCCGAAGGATCTTTACAACATACTTCCATTTCCCTAGGAAGGTTTCACCACTCTTCTTCCATACTTCTAGTCCCAGATAATAATGCATGAGACCAAGATCCTTCATATCAAATTCAAAGGCTAAATCCCTCTTAGATTTAATAATGAGAGTCTCTACACCTGTCAGAAACAAATCATCAACATATAGTAGCAGGATCATAGGTGCATCATTCACAACCTTGTAATAAAGGTTTGGATCAACATAGCTCTTGGAATATCCAAGTCTCGTCAAGTAACTTTCAATTCATGCATACCAAGCTCTTGGAGATTGTTTGAGTCCATATAAGGCTTTCTTTAATAGGCATACATGAGTTTCTCTCAGGCGTACCTCAAAAACTTGAGGTTTCTTTATGTATACTTCTTCCTCAATTAATCTATTGAGAAAAGTAGTCTTTACATCCATCCGATATAAACTCCAACCCATGGATGTTGCATGAGATATGATGGCTCTAATTGAGGTGTATCTGGAAATTGGATCAAATCTCTCATCATAGTCTTCTCCCTCCTGCTGGGAGAACCCTCTAGCCATGAATGTTTCCTTGTATTTACCTATAATCCCATATACTGCATGATTTATCTTGTAAACCCATTTTGAAGTGACTACAATTTTTCCTTCAGATCTAGGCACAATTTCCCATACATCATTTTTCATGATTCTTCCATCATAGCTTCCTTCCATTCTTTCTTATTGACAACTTATTTAAAGGTGGAAGGTTCTGCATTGACAGGACTTGTCACGAGTGTTGCATAACTAGAGAATATTTTGGGCCTGTTGCTTTCCCTAAAGGTGTCACTGGGAGATTTATGTCTTTTTTCTTCTTCATTGGGATGTTCTAGAGAACATGTAGTTTCTTCCTTGGGACCTTCATGTTCTTCTTCATTGTTGGAATCCATGGAATCTTCTATAGATTTCCTAAAGGAAATATTTTCATCAAAAGTCACATGTCTATTTATTTCAACCCTATGTTGAACTGGAACATAGATTGATCCAGGTGGCTATTGGTGGCCACCTTTTGTAGGAAAATCCCCCTTCGGACAAGTGAATTCCCTCTTGGATCTTAGACTCCTATGATCAAGATAGAAAAGTGCTAACTTTGATCACTGACATTCCTTTAAAAATATATAAACTATTCAATAGAGAATAGGAAGAGAGCATGAGTACCTTTTTACGATGTTTTTCCTCACTCAGTCCAAGTTGATCATGATCTCCAATTTGTTTAATGAGTTCTGCAATCCAATAAACAACGAAGACAAAGCATACTTCCTATTCTACCATGATTAGTTTAAAGCTAGATTTATCCAAAAGACAAGCTCATGCAAATGTACACAAACTTGAAGGAAATAGGCCAAGCACATGTATTAATGAGAAATCAAAAGAGATATGTGCAAACCATTGATGAAGTCGCAACAAACACTCCAAATCCTCCTCGTCCAACCCTTGCACAAAGTTCTCAAAACCATAGGTTTGATGCCTCCAATATGCCTCCTCTCTCATGAGATCATAACTTTGCATCTCTAAACTCCTCCATGCCCCTCTCCTCCTTGTAAAGTCCTCATTATATAGGATTTGGAGGCTTAACCACCATGGAGAGGATCTCTCATCAGATCCACTAAAAAAGGGATCTCTAAGATTTTTAGAGAGAAAATATTTCTTAAGGATTTTAGGGAGGAAATATCTCTCAAGGATTTTAAGGAGGAAATATTTCAACCATCCATGAGATCCTCCACCTTCCCTAAAAAATAGGAAACCAAATGTGAGGTGGACTCTCACACTTAATTACTTTCTTTTTCATGAATATTAATAATAATGCACGTGCACTTGATTCTCACACTTAATTAATTTCTTTTTCATGAATATTAATAATAATTCATGTGTACTTGGTATTTTGGCCTTCATGTAATATATCTATCCTCCAAATTGAATAGGGATTGTGGCATAGGTTATTCCATGGTGTCGAGGTGTATGAGACACTTATATGACACTTTATGACACTTAGGGTGAGGTACCTATGTGTGCAAATTTCATGTGTAACAGAATGCCCCTTAAAGTGTGAGATCAAAAGAGAGAATGATGGTCAAAACACTTTACAAATCTTTAATGCAAGGGCGTGGAGTTGGAGAACCTGTAAGAAGATGAAAACAACCATCAAACATTATTAATATATGTTCCATTTCCAAGGCAGGCATACCTATGCTCGGAATATGATATGACTCAAAGCATGGTCATCGACCAATACACTGCAGATCCATGAAAAATATTGACTAAGGATATGGCCACCAAATATACAATGTGGATCCATACCTCCATGAAATGAACTGATCATAGCCACAAAAAATACACAGTGGAGCTACGAGATGAAAAAACATAGCCACAGACCAATACAAAGTGGATCTATGTGACGGTATATAAATCAATATGCTCAAATGATGTCATTTCGTAGCCTTGGTAAATTAGATATCAGAGTGAAAGCTCAACCCAGGGTCTTCGTCCCAATCCCGATGTTGTACGAATCTAGCCATCTGAATAGATGTTTTGATGTCGAACATGGTAGAAACCACTTCATTACTGGTCATTGAGGTAAACCATTAACAAGTGCGAGGGAAATCACCAATGATGTCAATGAATCCCAAGGTACCCTAGTTTTGAGGAAAATATATGAATTGATCTTACTCAAGCATTTTCAAACTTTACTTGGCTAAATAAAAGTAGACAGGAATATCACCCTATGTTTATAGCCAACAAAAATAACATCCTAACTCACAAGTATTAATTACGAGTGCTTAGGCTAGTCTTTTATCTACAAAAAGATTTCTGGATATTCAATTTTTATGTAATTTTATGAATATAATAGTTCCTGAAATAAATGTAAGAATAGAAGTAAAGACACCAAGATGATAATCAAGACAATTGAGACATAAAGCAATCCTTTATTTCATTCCAATTCACTGAAGAGTCATTTTCTTTACAAAATCTCATACAAAAATCTTGGACCAAAGTCAAACTTAGACATCCCCGATGGAACATACAAAAGGACCTCTGACATAAAACCAAAACTGAGCTCTAAAAGATGGATCAACTTGCCACAGATTTCTTCCCACTGGACTCTACACAATAGCCTTTATTAGTCATGAAAATTAATTCACAAACTGACAAGTCTACACAGATTATCAAAGATAGATCAACACCTCTGAAAAGCAAGTTTCTTAATGATTTGATTCAGCCATGAATATTGTTGTCTACAATAAGAACCTGTTATCACAAAAGAGAATTAGGATGTGATGAATATATGAATGAATGAAAACTAAACTATCTCAACATAAACTCAAAGAGAAAACCTTAGCATGCTTCTTCTTATATCCTCATCTATTCCTCCATTTCCTTTTTCTTTTAACAAATTAAAATTGGTTGAAGAAGTTGAACCAATTCATTAGTTAAGTTAATTAAAAGACTCAACAAACTTTAGTTAGGGGGAAAAGTAATAATTATAATAAGGGTCATAAATAAATAGTAACTAGTAGGTGGGACCCCTTGTGACTTCCTTTAGTTCACATCAATCATAACATAACCATTATTTAAGAAAAATACACCTCCTTGTGCCTCCCATTAACATATTCACTTTTGGCAATTAAAACTCATGAATTTTGAAATTATTTCAAAATAATACTCATATATCCAAAATAAACATGCTGTCCAAAGATCCATGAAGTCAACTGTCATGAAAATATAGATAACATAAAACTCAAAAACCATATTTCCTAGTCTGCGATGCAACCTTTCCTTGGTTTCTTCTGTCACCTCTTGATTTTCCTGAATTTTCCTTTGGTTGTGCAGATCCTTTAGGCTTAATCTCACTGATCATGTGGGAACAATCGTCCCTCAAATGCATCTGGGAAGACATGGATTTGTCAGAGTCACTGGAGGGTGAGGAAGGGGCAACAATGGCTTTTCCTTTATCAAGTGCATGGTGGGATTCAATCTTCAATCTCTTTCTAGCATGGGAGGATTGCACTGGCAAGTGATTAGGGGAAGCTTGGACAATGGGGTTCAAATGTGGAGGAGAAGGAAAATACAAGTTGGGCTAGCCACAATGTTGGGAGACTATTGGGTGGAAAATATCCTGCCATCCATCATTCTCAGGGACCTTAGGTTGTAAGGAGGCATGAGGAGGTACATGGATATTGGGGACTTGTGGGGCTTGGAAAGGAGGCCTTTCAGGCCTAGGTTGGATTATTCCCTGCCCAATCCAATTAAATAATTTGGCATGAAACAATTGGCCAAGCCCTCTTGAATCAACGTCAAAATGTATGGAGAACCTGGGCCTTCTTAGGCCTCGGTTCCAGTTACCTCTACCTTTGTTTTCTAGGCCATGGCTTCCTTGACTGAAAAAACTCATCCTGCATGCATGATTGATTAGAAAATAGTCTTTTAAATAACCATACACAACAAATTTTAAAAATATGAAATAGATTTGGCTCAGAATGTATCAGACTCATGCAATCTAATCCATACAAATTGTTTTGTTGTTAATCAATGAGCAGGGGGGTGAAACAGGGTTCTGGGATATGTGAGGGGTTTGTATTGAGTGAAAAAAATGATATAATGAAAGGGGAGAAGCATGGTCACTGCTTAATGACAACAACAATCAACTGTAAAGAAAACCAATAAAACCTAACTACAATCCACACAAGACACTGCCACTTTCATCCATTTTAACACATAAATTCTCTTGACTGTAATCAATCTTAGAACAGGGAGTGAAAAAGGAATATGGGAGGTGACAGGGTTTGTAATTAACGGAAAGTGAAATATTGGAAGGGAAGAAGGATGGTTACTGTTCATGGAATTAATTAAGTGATCCACAAAACATTTTGCGAAAGGAGATGCATCAACCATCAATCACTTGACTAAATAATAATTTATGTGTATTTAACAAGTTCACTGTTCAAAATCAAATGTCCCACATAGTGCCATCACAAAACAATGGGCATCCTATACAATTTGAAAGAGGTTATGTTCCCTTCATTCAGACACTTTGCATTTTATAACAATTTACTAACAATACCCATTTCCAATCTGTAACTATCAAAATCAACCACTTCCCATGCATTTCTTCAATCCACAACTATACTCAAAAGTCATGTTTTCAAAATAAGAATGAATTCACTATTACTGCAATAGAGCCCATCAAAATGCAATGATATTCGTTAACATATATATGAAGTAACGAAAATAATCAAGACCAAATTGCCACGCCTGAAATAACAATTAATCATACAACCGACAACCACCATTTAGACACAAGCTATTCACAGGCTAATTTTCCCAGACAATGTAGTTTTTCTACTGTAAAAGAAAAACAATTCAATGTGATTTAAAATTTGGGCCACCTATCCAACACGACCGTCGTCAACAAAATGCATGTTTTAACTAGTGATCGATTGCAATAAATAAAATGCATAAAACTCTGTGGGTATCCCTAAGTATGATAAACAAGCTATCCATACCAAACACAGTGCATAGCTAACAAAAATACATGGTGAAAAATTTCCACTTAACACAACAACACACAGTCACGATAATAACTCAACATATCATGTTGAGTTATCGATTTAATATAATATTGCTTCAACTTAGTCATTGTTATCGACCATGTTCAGGCTTATTCAACCAACAAACACAAGGATGCAGTGGATATACTTTCTATAGTCATCCAGTTCAGTATTCATTCGGCCCCAAAGAAAACCATAGTTACCATGACCATTATCTATTTTTCAACCACACAACACGATATGTGTGAGAAAGACCAATAATTTGTAACCAATGCCAGCTATCATCTGAAAATTATTACTACAAATACTAGTGACTATATATCAACCAAACAATTTTCCACTGCTGTAGAAAATCAATCAACTGAACAAGCTGTGGTAGCTATGCATAACCACATAGCCATTTGAATTAGGACAACATCCCTCTCTATTAAACAATACTGAGTTATCAAACATAAGGAGAGCGACTGTGTAACTTGATTCATGCATATAACAAACAATGTTTACTAACGTTATACAAAGGCCGTAACTAAACTCCAAACTAACACGACTATCATATAGCCAACTGGACGCGTCTGTACTAAAACATAGTTGGAAATACACAACCATCAACATTCAAGTAATAAAACCAACAGGCCAGGCTGATGTTCCATGTCAACCCTCGGACCTGTGGAGTTAAAGGTTCACATTGTGACTAACATAGGGAAGCTAGATCCAACTTCCTTCAATGGTTAAAAACCCAGATACCAACAATGCATACATAGATTGAACCACAAATTATTTGCAGATAGATAAAAAGTCCCAAGACAAGAGGGATACCATAGAGGAGCGAGGCTCCAACCCAAGCAATAGTGATGCTTAATGTGCTAAGGGTGTAACCCTTGTGTCTCTTAAAACAACCACAACACTGAAGTGATGACAAGGCTGAGTAAAAACAAGAGATCCCATTTCGTGGCCTTTAGTGATGAAATCAACCATTTCCCAAATGAACAAGACATAGTGATGGAGAGTGCCTTCAACCATTAAACCCATAAAAACTAGAGACCAGACAAGTGATGCACATGCATGGGGATAGCCAACCAAGCAAACCAAACAAAACTTCCAACTAAACCAACAAGATCACAGAGAGCCCCTATGGCTTCTAGCACCTAGGACGGCCCAATAAAACTATGAATCCAAGACTATTGTAGAAGAATCATCACGCTTCATTCCAAGAACACAATTTTACACAGTTTCAACCTTAAGGAAAACCCAAACTGATACACTAGAGCTAGTAATTATTTCATAACTAGAGTAAAATCATGAATGGCAAAAAAAATGACATACCTGTAATCTAATTCCTTAAACCGAGAGTTGGCCGAGCGGTTCCTTCCTGCTGAAATTTCGGAGCATAACCACAACCAAGAGAGAATAATAGCTCGACTAGGGTGGTGGCCAATGGGAGGAGTAAAGGTGACGTGAAGTAAATGCATGTTGCCTCCACCCACAATTCATTAATTCAGAAGTACATGCCAACAAGCCCTCCATTAACATCATTAATCAAATCATGCATCGAAACCATCACCATATTACAAAGCTAAATCAGATAACCATTAGTGTCCATCACTTGGTCAAAATGCACCACCCCAATTTTGTCCATCTTATTCATATTTCCAATATAACTCAATTTAAAACACAAAACCATTACCACTATTACCCTGCCAATATGTGCCACCAACATTTCAAACCATATGCGTATTTACCATATCATTCAATCACAATTGCATAACCATTCACTTGCTAGCTAGGATTTAACCATAGTTGTTAAGTCTTTTATGCACGTAGTATAATATGTAGGATAGCTTTAAAATATTCCTCTTGCAATTGTTTCTAATATTTTTCCTCTCTCAAAATTGCCCTTCATGCAATTTCACTGATATGTTTGTTATGCAGGTGTGATAAGAACAAACAACAATTATATTAATGAATAGCATAAACGGTAGTAACATAAGGAATCAACACTTCATAAGCTCAATTCATAATCAATAACAACAAGATCTTCATCAACCATGTGATCCATGTCGCACAGCATCTCAACCTCAAAATGAATAGATCTGCTCTCCAATAGTTCAAGGGGGTCCCACCTACTAGTATTATTTATTTTTTATAATAATAGGCTTTAACAATACTTTGCGGGAAAAACTTTGTTAACAATTTTTAATTGTCAACAAACTTGCGACTCCATAGGAAAATTTGTTTCCAACAATTTTAGAACTCATAACTCATGGTTTCACAGACCAAGAACAATAGTTTTAGAAGACGTAACCAGAATAATTATGCAATAGGGAGAAGTGAGCAAATTTAATGGAAAAAATGACCGGGAATTTGGGAATAACTTATGAGAAATGTTAAGTATGAGGGGGTTTACTCCTTTATGCAAAATTATTCATCCATAATCGACTCTTATCTCAAGGAAAAAAATTGAATGTTCTACTCTTTTATTTCTCAATGGATGAAGAAATGGAAAGAAGAAGCGGGAAATAACCATTTTCTTTACAAGACAACAATGGAAATATATAACAATTTCAAGGGTACTTCAGAGGAGACATCATAAAAGCTATGTAATCTTGATTTTTATTGACTAACAATGCTTCATAGGAGTGTCATTGTGGCAGAATCGATCAAACATTCTATCTTGACCAAACACTAAAAGATGATAAAGACAAAAATCACAACATAAGTAATAATGCAGAAATGAAAACAACAGCAGTAAAAGACTCAATTTGAAAAACAAAAAGGAGAGAAAACTTTAACTTAGAAGGAAGAAATCAAGGTACTGTAAGAGTAGAAAAGAAGCACAAAAATTGAAAGCATATCTAGGCTACTAGTATACAGCAAAATCCAGACAACATCATAACTTTTCATGTTGGTTCCTCACAATATTTCAAGCTAGGGCTGTCAGTGCTATAGGGAAACAATTGCTCCTATAAATATTTTGAGATATAAGAATTAGTATCCAAGACAAAAGAAATTTGGAAAGGACCAATCACCTGGAAACATGATGTAATCATAATTCCCTTGACATGCACAATTAGCTCATCAAGATAGAGATGGAGACTGACCAATTCATCAAGAGTCATGTGCATAGTTTTTTTAAAAGCAGTACATATATCAAGTAAGCTAAAAAGACGACATTTGTAAGGCATGGTATTGCAATTTGTAATGAAAGTGGTTTTGTGAACATTTTCCCCTTTTACTTTGATTTTATTGTAACCAAACAAACTGTCAAGTAAGGGTCTTAACTGTGACTCCACAACAAGTTGCAAAAACAGTTCTATACTAAGAGGGGGAAAGGGATTTCTCAGAATCGCTTTCCTGAAAGTTCAAATACAAATACAAGTTCTGATATTATTAGTGGTCCTCGAGGACGATTCCCAGATTGAGACCCATTCGAGTGGGCTGAAAAAAACCTACCAGCCCTTAAGAAATCTCTCAAATCCCTTCGAAAGGGTGCTTCCAATGCAAAGTTAACAAATTCTTGTTTTTTCCTAGCTAGTTTCATAATATAATGAACAAGACCAGGATCAAAACCATGAAGATCCTCATAACACCAAGCAAAAACCTTTTGAGATTCACCAAGTCATCCAATGGACCTCATCTCTTCTTTACCAGAACATTGGACCTTTATTTTAACATTGGTTGAAGGTTCAAATGTCCTAATGTTTGGGAGGATGGTTTCAATCACCGTCCTCTATAACTCCTCTTTTTTTTTTTCCTTATTACCTACAACACTCAAATAAAACGAACTCTCAAGAGGATTCAAGCCCTCAGGAATCTTATTATTTTCTACAGATATAATCTCCTCGGGCTCAAGAGGTTCATTTTGAATGACAACACAAATTCTTTCATCGTTATGCATGGCCTCCTAGAATCCTTCATTTTCAGAAATGTATGGACGATGCAGATACTGGAAAGCACATTCAAGCCAGTGAGGCAAGAGTTGCTGAGTAGGGGAGATTGCAAATACAACTAACCAATCAACTATTGAATTCAACTCCTTCCTAACAAGAGTGATGTTTAAAGATAGAAGGTTCAAGACAAGTGCCCAAACAGTTTGGGAGTATTTTTCCATCAGCTTGTCGCTAGGAGAGCATGTCTTACTTATCAGATTCACATCAAGCTCAGAATCTTTGAAAACTAAAAGGTGACTGCAACCAAGATTAAGGGCATTCTCAATGCCTAACAACAAAGCTTCAAATTCAACAACAGTGTTTGAACAAGCAAACTCCAACCTGTATGACATATTATGAATCTTTCCTACAGGGGAAACCAAGATAATACCAGCGTCGTTACCTTCGTTAAAGTGTGAGCCATCAAAGTGCATATACCATAATTCATCATTTGAATCAATTCCTTCTAGAGGAATATTATCCTATTCAACAAAGATGGAATACACTCCTACGTCTTCTTCCATATAGTTTACACTAGATTGCAGAACACTCTCTATGTAGGGTGAAATTATTCCTTCTCTAAGGACTATAATATTCTTACCATTCCTAGGAACGGATAAATGCGTCCCGCCAAGTGGGAGGTATCCACCTGTTAGGGCTTTCCAATCTCTTCCCGATATAATTGAATAATTTCTCACAGGCATATCAATCACCTAAATTCTGAGGGTTGTCCTTATCTCAGGATGAGCGCATAAAACCAAGGTTACATATTTAATATCACCTATGGTTGTTTGTTGTAGACTATTATAGGAGAGAATGCTTCTAGCATTAATGTTTGTACATGACAATCCTAGCTCTTCCATAATAATATTTGACATGACACTTGGGCCTGAACCACCATCAATGAGGCAACAATGGGCAATCTTATCCATGACCTTTACAAAAATATAAAAAGGGGTTTCTTTTATAGGGTATCTAAATTTATGTACACCTACTTTATTTACATAATAATCCTCTTCTTCTAACTCTTCAGAAAGATTGGTTACAATGGAATATTTTCCTTCCATGAATTGTTTCAGATGCATCTATTGTTCAGGGATGACAACCATGTCTAGGAGGGTGGAATCTTCTTTGATGTTGGTCAATTGATTCAAGATATTGTATTTGGAAGAGGGAGGAGGGGGAGTGATTCTTTGACTCTCAAGAATTTTAGGAACCTGGGGCATAGCAGTGGTTGAGGATGAGCTTGGGCTAGAAGAACTGTGAGGAAGATCAAATTTACCCTTGGGAGCATAGGCTTTTCTCTTAGTGTTGATGACCATGACATCCTATGGCTTTGCAAAGTCTAGGAAAATAATAGTAGATTTTGGTATTTTACCAAAGATCGTATATATGGCACTCTTATTTACCTCACACGTGGTTTCTTTGTGGTGTTCTTCACAAAAGTTACACCAACTTCGAGGAAATATATCCTTAGGCTGAAAATTATTTTCAGCTGGATTTCTAAAGGGAGTTGTAGAAGAGGTTGAAGCTCTAGGGGTGAGAGGGGAGACAACACCCTTCCGCTCAAATGTTGTCATACAGTTATTCATATCTTGTACTAGTTGTAAGAGAGCAGACATGTTTGTCTGTCTAACTAATTCTCCCTGGGGAAGACTAGTTCTTTCAAGTTGTTCTTCATACTCTGAGAAAGTGTGTAGAGAGGAGCCGATATTGTTGATGAAATTTTCCTCAAGCCTATGATGGTAGGGAGAAGGAAATGCATTTTAGTAATGCATGAAAGAGGCTTGGTTCTAAGGGTGGATAAGTTTAGAGATTTGATTATACAACTTGGTGAAATGCAAGTTGAAATACTTGATGGTCTCACCATATTTGTAAATGACATTATTGTATTCCCTTAACTTCTCGACAGGGCTTTTAGATTTCCCATAATTGGATCAGAACCAATAAATTAACTCCTACCAAGTAGATAGGATCTTAGGAGGAAGGTTAAAGAATTCAGCTGCAACCTTTCCTTCCAAGGAATTGACAAACAAGCACACGCAAGTGTCATTATCATTAGCCTCTATGTTACAACAAGCATTAAAAAATGCCACTAGGTGTTCGTTAGTACTGACAGTGTTATTTCCTGAAAACCTAGGAAAGTGCTCTTTAAACTTCGGAAGTGGGCAAGTAGCAGGTTCTAGGTTAAGAGGAGAGGACACATACCATGGTGTGGTTGTGGCATCCTCTTCGAACTAAAAAAGACCATACTTTTTAATGACTTTTGTGGGGTTTGTAGTAGATTGGACAGGGATATGGTCATTGTACAAGATACCAATCACCGATGACGATGAAGATTGGGAATATGGAGCACTTCCAGTGCCACCTGATCCACCACTAGATGCCATCTTGTGGATGATAGATGAGGGAAAGAAAGACGAGTTGGATGAATCAGATAAAGTCCTCCTTAGAGCACTTTGTTGGACAGATAACACTGCATTTCTTCTTCCTATTTCAGAAATAGCATTGATTTCATGTGACAAGCCTCTTCTTCTTCTAGAAGAACACGAATCTAAGGACATGAAAGAAAGGCCAAAAATTGAAGAAAGAAAGGGTTACTGCTGATTTCTAGGTTGTCTATGTCTAACCTCCAATTTTTCTTGAGCACTAATATCTCATTCAATCATTGCCCAAGAATGGTTAAGTTTGACATGGGTATTGGTAGTGTCTAGAATGGTGTTTAAATAGGTTCAAAGCAATGCTCATTTGGTCTTGAAGATCGGGCTCAATATTAGGCTGCCTTGCAACAGGAACAATCATTAATAGAAAAATAATCAAAGAATCAATTTCAGAAAATAAATATGTATTGATGAAAAATTGAATGTAAATTTTTTTAACTAGAGAGATATCAAACATCTCCCCAGTATGGTCTCCAAATAAATGTTGAGGAAAAGATATCAATTGATCTTACTCAAGCATTTTTAGACTTTACTTGGCTAAATAAAAGTAGTTGGGAATATCACCCTATGCTTATAATCAACACAAATAACATCCTAACTCACAAGTATTAATTACGAGTGCTTAGGTTAGTCTTTTATCAACAAAAGGCTTGTTGGAAATTCACTTTTTATGTAATTTTCTGAATATAACAGATTCTAAAATAAATGTAAGAACAGAAGTAAAGACATCAAGATGATAATCAAGACAGTTGAGACATAAAGAAATCCTTTATTTCATTCCAATTCACCAAAGAGCAATTTTCTTTACAAAATCTTATACATAAATCTTGGACCAAAGTCAAACTTAGACATCCCTGATGGAACATACAAAAGGACCTCTGACAAAAAACCAAACTGAACTCTAAAAGCTGGATCAACTTGCCATATATTGTTGCCTACTCGACTCTTCACAGTAGCCTTTATCAGTCATGAAAATTAATTCACAAACAAACAAGTCTACACAGACTATCAAAGATAGATTGACACCTCTGAAAAACAAGTGTCTGAATGATTTGATTCAACCTTGAATATTGTTTTCTACAATAAGACCCTACTATCACAAAAGAGAATTAGGTTGTGATGAATATATGAATGAATGAAAACTGAACTATATCAACATAATCTCAAAGAGAAAACCTTAGCATGCTTATGCCTCTATCCTCCTTTGTTCCTCCCTTTCCTTTTGATTTTAAGAAATTGAAATTGGATGAAGAAGTTGAACCAATTCATTAGTTAATTTAATTAAAAGACTCAACTAACTTTAGTTAGGGGGGAAGTAATAATTATAATAAGGGTCATAAATAAATAATAAATAGTAGGTGGGACCCCTTGTGACTCCCTTTAGTTAACATCAATCATAACAATCATAACATAACCATTAGTTAAGTATAAGACAACTCCTTGTGCCTCCCATTAACATATTCACTTTTGGCAATTAAAACTCATGAAATTTGAAATTATTTCAAAATAATACTCATGTATCCAAAATAAACATGCTGTCCAAAGATCCATGAAGTCAATTGTCCTGAAAATATAGATAACATAAAACTCAAAATCCATATTTCCCAGTCTGTGATGCAACCTGTCCTTGGTTGTTGTTGTCACCTCTTGATTTCCCTAAATTTGCCTTTGGCCGTGCAAAGACTTTAGGCTTAATCTCGTTGATCACGTGGGAACAATCCTCCCTCAAATGCATAATGGAAGATACATATTTGTCAGAGTCACTGGAGGGTGAGGACGAGGAAGTAATGGATTTTCCTTTATCAACTGCATGGTGGGCTTTAGTCTTCAATCTCTTGCTAGCATGGGAGGATTGCACTGGCGAGTGATTAGGGGAATCTTGGACAATGGGGTTCAAAGGAGAAGGAGCAGGCAAAGACAAGTTGGGACAAGTTGGGCCAACCATGATGTTGGGAGACTGTAGGGTGTACAATCTCCTGCCATCCATCATTTTTAGGGACCTCAGGTTGTAAGGAGATTTGAGGAGGTACAAGGATACCGGGGGATTGTAGGGCTTGGAAGGGAGGCCTTTCAATCCTAGGTTGTACTATTCCCTGCCCAATCCAATTAAATAATCCAGCATGAAACAATTGGCCAAGATCTTTTGAATCAACGTCAAAATGTATGGAGAACCTGGGCCTTCTTGGCCTCAGTTCCAGTTACCTCTCCCTCTGTTTCCTCAACCATAGCTTCCTTGACTTAAAAAACTCATCTTGCATGCATGATCGATTAGCAAATAGTCTTTTAAATAACCATACATGACAACTCTTAAAAATATGAAATAGATTTGTCTCAAAATGTATCAGACTCATGCAATCCAATCCATACAAGTTGTTTTACTGTTAATCAACAAGCAAGGGGGTGAAACAAGGTTCTGGGATATGTGAGGGGTTTGTATTGAGCGAAAAAAATTGATATAATGAAAGGGGAGAAGCATGTTCACTGCTCAATGACAACAACAATCAACTGTAAAGAAAACCAATAAAACCTCACTGCAATCCACACAAGACACTACCACTTTCATCCATTTTAACACATAAATTCTCTTGACTGTAATCAATCTCAGAACATGGAGTGAAAAAGGAATATGGGAGGTGACAGGGTTTGTAATTAGCAGAAAGTGAAATAATGGAAGGGAAGAAGGATGGTTACTGTTCATGGAATTAATTAAGTGATCCATAAAACATTTTGTGAAAGGAGATGCATCAACCATCAATCACTTGACTAAATAATAGTTTCTGTGTATTTATCAAGTTCACTATTCAAAATCAAATTTCCCACACAGTTCCATCACAAACCAGCGAGCATCCTATCCAATTTGCAAGATATTATATTCCCTTCATTCACACACTATTCATTTTATAACAATTTACAAACAATACCCATTTCCAATCTGTAACTATCAAAATCAACCATTGCGTATGCATTTCTTCAATCCACAACTATACTCAAAAGTCATGTTTTCAAAATAATAATGAAGTCACTATTACTGCAATAGAGCCCATCAAAATGCATTGATATTTGTTAACATATATATGAAGTAACCAAAATAATCAAGACCAAATTTCCATGCTTGAAATGACAATTAATCATACAACCAACAACCAACATTTAGACACAAGCTATGCAGAGGTTAATTTTCCCAGGCAATGTAGTTCTTCCACTGTAAAAGAAAAACTATTTAATGTGATTTAAAAGTTGGGCCACCTATCCAACACGACCGTCATCAAAAAGATGCCTGCTTTAACCAATGATTGATTGCAATAAATAACATGCCTAAAACTCTGTGGGTATCCTTGAGTATGAAAAATAAGCTATCCATACCACACACAATGCACAGCTAACAAAACTCCATGGAGAAACATTTCCACTTAACACAACAACACACATTCATGATAATAACTCAACATATTGTGCTGAGTTGTCGATTTAATATAATATTGTTTCGATTTAGTCAGACCGTGATTGACCATGTTGTGCACACTCAGTCTTATTCAACCAACAAACACAAGGATGCAGTGGATATACTTTCTACAGTCATCCAGTTCAGTAGTCATTCAGCCCCAAAGAAAACCATAGTTACCATGACCATTATCTATTTTGCATCCACACAATGTGACATGCATGAGCAACACCAAGCATTTGTAAGCAATGCCAACTATCATCCAAAAATTATTAGTGAAAATACTAGTGACTGTATATCAACCAAACAATTCACCACTGTTGTATAAAATCAATCAACTGAACAAGTTGTGCTATCTATGCATACCCACGCATCCATTCGAATTGGGCAACGTCCCTCTCCATTAAACAATATTGAGTTATCAAACATAAGGAGAGTGATTGTGTAACTAAGTCATGCAGATAACAAACAAGGTTTACCAACGTTATACAAAGGTAGTAACTAAATGCCAAACCAACACGACTATCATATAGCCAACTGGACGGGTCTGCACTAAAAAATAGTCGGCAATATACAACCATCCAACAATCAAGTGATAAAACCAACAGGCCAGGTTGGTGTTCCATGTTAACCCTTGGACTTGTGGAGTTAAAGGTTCGCACTGTGACTAACACAGGGAAGCTAGAGCCAACTTCCTTCAATGGTGAAAAACCCCGATACCAATAGTGCATACATAGAAGGAACCACAAATTATTCACAGATAGATAACAAGTCTCAAGACAAGAGGGCTACAACAGAGGAGCGAGGCTCCAACCCAACTGATAGTGATGCTTAACGCGTGCAAGGTGTAACCCTTATGGCTCCTAAAACAACCACAACACTGAAGTGATGACAAGGCTGAGTAAGAATATGAGAGCCCATTTCATGGTGTTTAGTGATGAAGTCAGCCATTTCCCAAATGAACAAAACACAGTGATGGAGAGTGCCTTCAATCATTAAACCCATAAAAACCAGAGATCGGACAAGTGATGCACATGCGTGGGGACATCCAGCCAAGCAAACCAAAACAAATTCCAACTAAACCAACAAGATCACAGAGAGCCCCTATGGTTGCTAGCACCCAGGGCGGCCCAATAAAACTATGAATCCAAGACTATTGCAGAAGAATCATCACGCTTCATTCCAAGAACACAATTTTAGACAGTTGCAACCTTAAGGAAAACACAAACCGATACACCCGAGCCAGTAATTATTTCATAACTAGAGTAAAATCATGAACGACCAAAAAAAAAGACAAACCTATAATCGAATTCCTTAAACCAAGAGCTAGCTGAGAAGTTCCTTGCTGCTGAAATTTCGGAGCATAACCACAACCAAGACCGAACAATAGCGCGACTAGGGTGGTGGCTAGTGGCAGGAGTAAAGGTGATGTGTATTAAATGCACATCGATGTTAGTTGTGGAGCCTGATTATCTTCCTGATTCAGAGGTCTTTGCTTTCAGCCGTGTCTATACCCCATGAAGT
>JZKD02S0447784.1:149429-160408 GCA_000966675.3 Picea glauca
ACTATCAAATCCCTTTGGTTTTTCAACCTTCTTAGACTTGCAATCTTTCTTATAATGCCCTGTTTTACCACACTTCCATCATTTCCTCAAATATTTTCTTGAAGACTTAGATCTACCTATCGATTTAGATCTCCCCCCTGAAGGCTTACCAGGATTCCTGTCTTGGGTACAACCTCTTACAAATAAATCATCTATGCTATGACCATCCATGATTTTCCACCTCATCTCTTCAGATAACAAGGATGAAACTACATCCTCATACTTCAATGTAGATTGAGTTGTACTACCAATTGCTACAACCAGATTATCCCAATAGTCTGGAAAAGAACATAACAAAGTAATACACTTATCTTCTTCTACAATCGTAATATTAACATAGATAAGTTGACTTACCAGAGTATTAAAGGAATTTAGATGTTCTGTCACAGAATCTCCATCTTCCATCCTAAGATGATACAACTTCTTTTGAAGAAACAACTTGTTTACCAGGTACTTTGATTGATACAAATTCCCCCACTTATCCCATAGTTCTTTGGCTATAGAATCTCCTAAGACATTCAACAACACCGAATCTGCCAAGCAGAGTCAAATAGTACTCCTTGCTCTTCTATCCAACTTCTCCCAATTTTCCTTTGACATACCAGTAGGTGGTGTACTGGTAGTTTGTGTACTGGTAGGTTGTGTACCAATAGCCTATGTGCTAGTAGACGGTGTACTAGTAGGTTGTATACCAGGATCCACAACGATACATTGTTCTTTGTCTACAAGAAGGTCCTCCATCTTCAGCTTCCATAGCTCAAATTTTTTATCGTTGAACTTCTCTATCTTGATTATATAATATCTTTCCATTCCTCTTTCTGCACTCAAATCACAACTGCAAAAGCTCCCACTAAACCCAAGTTTATCACAGACCCAAGATAAACTTGATCTATCAAGACCGAGCCAAACCCCCAACAACAAAGGCATCCCTCTGAAGCCAAAAATGAGCTCTGATACCACATGTAAGTTTTAAACCTGTGAAGTAAAGAAATGCATATAGATTCTTAAGAAAAACAGAATTTAATCAATGGCTCATACACAGAGTACACAGAGATATTATACCGGAAACCCTCAACTGGGAAAACCTTTCTTATATTCATTATCAAATTTCATCATTCATCATACAACATACAAAATGTTTTTAGGTATTCCATAGATACCAAAGCAGTTTTCGAACCTAACGCGTTCACACACACACATGCAAAGAATATAACACATACCCAGCAACATGGACTCTTTTCCCCCTTCCTCCGGGAAATAACTTAATTGGTTGTAAATGTGTATACAAAAAAATGTTTATTGCAAAATATCAAATTGAAAAATATAAAGCAAGGTTAGTTGCAAAAGGTTTTAATCAACAAGAAGGTATTGATTGTAATGAAACTTTTGCTCTTGTTGCTAAAATGAATACAATAAGAACCATTTTATCTCTTGTTGCATCTTATAAATGGGAAATACACCAAATGGATGTTAAAAGTGCTTTTTTGAATTGTGATCTTAATGAAGTAATTTATGTGCAACAACCCCCTGTATTTTTTACTACTAAAAATTCTAACTTAGTATGCCAATTACACAAGTCTTTGTATGGTCTCAAGCAGGAACCGAGGACTTGGTATGATAAAATTGATGCATATTTCTTGAAGAATGGTTTCAAGCGGTGTATATCTAATCCAAATTAGCATGTCAAGGAATTTGGCGATCATGTCCTCATTATTGTCTTATATGTGGATGATCTTATTATCACTGGAAGCCAACTTGTATTAATTCAAAATATGAAAAGTGATCTTCAAAAGTAGTTTGAGATGACAGATCTCGACATCTTGCACTATTTCTTGGGTCTTCATATTTTGTATATGGCCAATGGTATTTTTCTCTCTCACCCAAAGTATGCAATAGATTTATTGTCTCATTTCCATATGAGTGATTATAATCCCTCTCCCACACCATTTTAGTCTTGTGTCAAGTTAACTGTGGGTTGTCCTATTCCTCTTGTTGATGCTACATTGTACCATCATCTTGTGGGAAGTCTGATATATTTGACTCACAATACGTCTGATATCTCATTTGTCATCAATATGGTTTCTAGATTCATTTAGTAGCCTCATGAAAGTCATTGGTAGGCATCCAAGATAATTTTTTGATACTTAAAAGAGACAGTGAATTATGGTGTATTTTATTTGAGCAATGCTACAATTTCACTTCTTGGTTATACATATTTTGATTGGGAAGGTGACAGTCCAGAGATACAGTCTATTGTAGGTTATCTATTTCAACTTGGTTCATGTCCAATTTCTTGGTCTAGTAAGAAGGTGAATACTCTTGCATTATCTTCTTGTGAAGCAGACTACAGAGTAGATAAAGAAGAAGCTAAAGAAGTAGTATGGTTACACCATGTTCTTACTAAGCTTGGACTAATTCAAAAATATGCCACAGATTTAAGATGTGACAATCAAGGTGCAATACAACTTGCTTGTAATCCGGTATATCACTCCAAGACAAAACATCTTGATCTTGATGCACATTATATTCAAGATCTAGTTGCAGAGGGTACTATATCTTTGGCATATTTCCCTACTGAGCAGCAAGCAACCAATATCTTCACCAAATCCATGATAGAATCAAAGTTTGTACATCTTCACTCTTTACTAGGGATGATGGAAGTTTTCATCAAGGGGGAGCATTAGTAATGACTCCTTCCTCCATTAGTGTGGGGTTTTCTCCCAACCATTATTAAGGGGGAGTGTTGGAATATATTATATTCCTTGGAAGGTAATGATGTCTTTGTATTTTGTCAGAAGTTGTCCAAAATCTTCCATAAAAGAGTATAAAAAAAGTATCCCATATTTATTATGGAATAGTTTACTCTTGGTAGGAATATTATATAAAGAGATGATAAAAAGGGGGATTATATTATCCCACATGCAATATGTGAGAGTAATTCCTCCATATCTCTTGGTATATAATAATTCCAAGAGTGCCTCTTAATACATAACATGTGATCATCATCTTGTGCCCTCAAGCATTCTTCTATATTTGTATGGGGTAATTGTGGAGTTTCTCTCTTTTAAGATTGAAGGATATTTCTAGAGATAATAGAAGACAACCTTCCTATGGACATATCCCAATTGGGTGAACCACGTATATCTGGTGTATTTTGTTTCCTTTTCTCTTTCTATCCTTATTATGTTTGATATGTTGTTGGATTCATAGATAGGAGGTTAGTTTAGTTATCTTTCTATACCTGTGATTTCTCACTCTTGTCTCTTCTTTTCTACTTATTGTTGAAGCCTCAATGTTTCATCCTCTTGTTTTCTCTTCTTCTCCTCTTGTGATTTTTGAAGCCTTCGTGCTTCACCCTCCTTCTTCAATATTCCCTTCTTTGTTTTTTCTTTCATTGCAACTTCGTTTTCTAATCTTTCTCTTTCCAAGTGATCCTTTTCTAATTTTTCCTTTTTGGGCCTGGAGACACTCTCCATTTTGAAAAGAACTCCATCAAAAGGTATATGTCTCCTATATATCTCTTCTTATTATCACACCTCGTTATTCTATGGCCATCTATATTTGTATGCTCTGCAATCGACATGCAATGGATCATGTCGCCAAAATATTTCCTCCCCAAATTCTAATGTTTCTAGGATCTCTACATTTTTTAGTGTCTCCTTGCTATATTTGAAACTATAGGACCCTACATAGAAGTGAAGTTAGGGAGAAGGGAATTTCTTGTCTTGGTTCAAAGTTTCTCCAAGTCCATGGATGAGTGTATGATAGGAAATTTCCTGGAGGGATAACTTGTCTAGTATGAATTCTAGGAGAATATGGGGAGATTTTGTAGCTCCAAGACTCTGATATATGTCCCCTTTCGGTGACGTACCAATCACCTACCCCACAAAGTGCCTACATTAATTTATATGAAATACAATTGACTATCAAATAGAATAACATTTGATATAGTAGAATTATAAATTGTTCACATATCTTGTGGTACTATATCGAATACTTGTGTTCCCATGAATTTTCACAGTATATGTGTATTGATGAGTCATCAAATTGCCACTACCAATCCATACCCAGGAAAGTGTTGATAATGAATATTATGTTAAGTATTTAAGAGGCCATGTAGAAGGCTAAATACATTCCTAGAATTCTATGTTTGGTCGTCAAGATGCCTTGTTCTAAGGAAACAAAGAAGATTTCTCCCCATTTGAACACCGTGCCTATTTTGGTGACTGCGTATATTAAAGAAACTCATGAATCCTTGAATTTTGTGTCATCTTTTGCACCATAATTTTTTTTTAAGAGAGATACTTAATCTTATAAGGAGTCCTTAGTAGACTAGTTGAGTAAGTTCCTTTCCTCCTAGATTTGAATAATTTGAAAACTACCCACCATTTTTTCATGACATATTTGCAATTCAAGGAGAATTTCAAGATCCACTTGTAAGTAAGGATGACCTATGATGTGGGGAAATTATAATATATATCCAAGGTATAATTATGGAATGAAGCAATGGCTTTTGTTATTGGATAAATCGGTGAATGTAGACATAAACTAATATCCCTATATCCACTTGGATCTAGAACAAAACCAGACACGACATGACGCTTTCCCTAGGTTTCTACCATTGAATTTATCACCAAAGAAGGAGTGTATGACATACCTTTATATATCACTTCCCTATATCTCTATTGTCCCTGCTTCGCTCCGATGCTCTTTTGAGATCAGATCTGCATTGACACAAACCAACCAAAGTGAAAGAAACAATTATAGATTCAATGTAAACCTAAAAATGTGATCAAGGAGTCATGTAATAAAACACTAATAATTTTATGGGAAAGAGACATGTCGCTGTATCATATTAAGTAAAAGTGGAAGATACATATAGAGTGCCTTGATGTCACAAGTTTCCTTTCAGTGGTCCTTTTTTCCAACACACACATACACTAGCTCCAAATTTGCATGAAGATAATCCACAAAGCTTGATGGACAAATGGAGGAATCAAGCATCAATTGTATCAGGATTCTTCACACAGTCTTCAGCCTATTCTTTGCTCAATCTTGCTTGACCTTGCTAACCTTTTCCATGAGAAACCCATTATTACATAGGATAAGGTGAAGTGGTTACTACGATGAGGATGATCCCACCAAATCAGAAAAGCTAGTGAGATCACAACCATATGGATGCCACCTCACATTCTAGAAGATTCTCCTTCTATAAAATTTGTGAAACTTCTTCCTTTTCTTAGCTTCAAGCACTGTTGCACCATGCCTATAGAAGCATGTGGAAATCCCACAAGCCAGGCATAGAGAAACCTATGGAAATAATTGATTTCCGCACTGTGTACCACTGTCATCCTGCGACATCATTCTAAAAATGTGCCTTGTAGGGGAAGAACTCAGCCATTTTCCTCATGTGGAAGATTGTTTTGAAATCCTGAAAACATGCCTATGGGGTCATCATCAGAGTGACCAAAATAATGTGTAACAGAACTCCCCCAAAAGTATGAGTCTGGAACATGTGACAACTGAAATACTTTGTAAAATGTGTGTGTGTCGGAAACAAGGACCACACCAATCAGAAACATGCAAACAATCAAGCATCTGCATAGAATTATAATATTTCTAAGGTAGGCATTCCCATACTAAGATTACAAGTGATTGAAATCATAAATGTAAGGCACAGCCACCAATTATACACTGTGGATCCATGTCATCGAAATTTTACACAGCCACCAAAAGTACATTGTGGATCTATGTACTAGAAAATGTAAAGTTAGACACAACCACGAGACATACAAAGTGGATCTGTGTGTCAATTCAAATCATAAATACTCCATCGCAACCTGGGCCAAAAAGATTAGATCCAGGGTCTTCAATCTTGTCGTACGTGAGTACGAATCTAACCATGCGATTACAAGTATTGAAGTCGAACATGGTAGAAACCACTTGATTACTGGTCATTGAGGAAAACCATTAACAAGTGCGAGGGAAATTACCATTGATGTCAATGACCCCCAAGGTACCTTAGTACAATCCAACGAATGTGAATAAATGAGCTGAAGTCAAACACTCGATGAAATCTCTCGATCGGGGACTAATGATGTGAATCCACTGTCGAGAGCGAAGAAACCTGCCATTGAGGCATGTAGGCTATAAAGTACTAAATGATTTCTAAGTCTCATTCCCAGATGATGAGTTGAAGTCGACATGAAAAAGACTCATCATAGGAGGGCCTTGATGTATCCCCCATCAGTGACACGAAATAAGAAACAGATTAAGGGTAGATCAAAGTATTAAAATGATTCGAAACTGGCACAGGGAAGGCCGACATGGTAAGAAATGACAATGCAGATAGTCGACTCGAAGGAGGGCTTATTTGGACTTCTCTTGAACATATGAATGACACAACACTAGTCTTGGCAGCATTGACTCAAAGACGACCCAAGATATGAATTCGATGAAGGCCAAACGAGAGACAAATGGATTTCCCAACCTGGATTCAAATGATGAAGGGGGTGTCATGTTCAAGAGCGACTAGTACTGCCACTAACACAGGTACATAAACACATCTCTTTCCCAAATTTTCCCCCACCATTTCTGGAGAGTACCTCTTTATTTTTACACAAGCTTGAGGAGGATAAAATATGCTTGTAATGTAAGCTCATCCTTCGGACGATGACCTCGGAGTATGAACCCTAAGAAAGAGTGGTTTGGTCCCATGTGGGTCTTTTGTTGTTTGTTTAACGATTCCAAAGATATAAAAATCAGGAGTTTTTCATGTTTATAGAGTTCGAAGAATTCTTTAAAGAGAACTCTCTCAATTCCTTTTTCGTAAGATAGTTTGGCAGGACCGAAAAAGTGATAAAATATCTCCCATCGAATGTTTTATTCAAATACTTTTATGAGCGTGAATCGAACAAGGTCACTCGACAATCTTTTTGTTTTTATGGAGTGTGAAAAGAGCTTAAATGATACTCCACGTGTGTCATTTTTCGTGTTACCAAGATGAGTACGAAAGGAGGGAAAAAGTATACTCGATTGTGTTCTCATCATTTTTCGAGCATGAGAATGAACAAAGAGTGAACTCGAGGTTTTACTAAAAAACCCTAAAAAGTATTGATATGTGTAACGAAGAGAAAACAAATTACGAAACAAAGATCCATATTCCATTAATTAGGACTCTAATCTTCCTCCTGCAAGAAACAAGACACTTACAAAACTATTAGTTATGAGGTTTTATGACCAAACACATTTTTATAATATAAAATATTATTAAAAAAGGCAAAAATGAAATAAATAAGAGAAAGAGGTATTTTTTACCATTTCATTTGTGTTTGGTGAAGAACTTGTCAAAAAACCCCTTTTTTACCCCTTACTTCAACGACCGATTGTGAAGACCACGGGCAATCAATCGACGAACGGTTTCCGTGAAAATAGTAAGTACTTCGTCTTCTTCCTTTTCAATGGTTTAAAATTCATTTTCAGTGGTTAAAAAATAATTTTTTGGGAAATTTTGGGGCCGGTAGGTATGTGCTAGGTTCGCCGCAGGTGGCCTATATCAGGCCCTATGGAAATCAAGGATTTTCGTAGGTGCCCAATGGCTCGCCTACGGAAATACCGCATTGTAACTGAAGCTCAGTTGTGGTGGCCAAAAACTAAAAAAGAAAAGAAAGCATTGAACCAAAAGAATTCCAAAGAAGGGTGGATAAATATTCTAACTGTCCTCTTTTACGTCCATGTAGGTGTTTGATTGCAAATATGTTGGAATGGAGATAACCTGAGCATGAAGGGGATGACTCTATGGCTTTGAATGATCTAGGGACCATTGATGCTCTTTGACAATGTTGCCTATTGAATTTTTTCAAATTCCAGGGCATGATATCCCAACGAAGACTATTAGAGTACTTGGTCCATATGTGGGATGTGGAACAACAAGTATTTCACGTGGGTGTTCATGTCTTCTCCTTGGACATTGAGGATATTTACTTTCTAACGGGGCTATCCCGTTGTGGGGAATAGGTGTCTTTAACAAGGGGTCGGGGTGGTGGCTTGAAAATGAGTGAGTATATCGGTCAGCACTGTGAACCGGATGTCGAAAGGCGCAAAGGTAAAGTGGTTATCTGAAGTGTGTGGGATTTGACTCTCAAAACCATCCTCTTTACCATTGCATGGATGGCAGGAAGTGTGTTGCCACACATGGTTCTCCAAAGTTACTTTCAATATTCCATTGAATGTCTGGAACCTCAAGTATTCAATTGGTGTGACAGTTTGCTCTGGAGTATGAAGATACAACTCACTAAATGCAAGAGAGGAGACCTAAAGCAGTTTGGGTATGGGTCCATTTTGGTGTATTTATTCTTAGAAAGAGTTCCTCATTTGCACCTACAGGTAGAGTGGGGGTTTCCAGCCCGACGAGACCCAATAATAAAACGGTGGTGTGACCTTGTGGCACGGCACGTAGCGGGCCCTATAATCAAGTACAATGATGGATTTTTTGATTGGTTAAGGACCCAAATCTTAATGATTGATGATTATGTGTACACCAGCCTAGAATTTCAGGGTGATCCCAACTTGGCTCTCCCTGAGGGATTTCATTGGGGAGATCTAGGTAAGAAAGACATTTTGTTCTTTATAATGTTCTTATGGTTTTTAGGATATTAGATGTTTTTTTGTGTTTTCGATCTAAAGACTAATAAAAGACTTTTGACTATGCAGATGTAGGGCCGCATCGACCTCCAGGCACGTCTCTGATTCAGAGGTGAGGAGAGGCACGTGTGGTAGCAGGGTGGGACGTTGACAACTATGAGGCAATGGAGCAAAACTTAGAAGGCTTGACGGAAGACATCCTTGACATGTCGATCGAGGAGGTCCCGAGACGTTATCAACACCATACTTTAGGTGTGTCTGGCTCACTTAGTCGGTTACTTCACCGAGTAGCACAGGCAGTGGTGTGCTATCGCGAGAGACATCCATGATTAATACTAGTTGCGAATCAACTCATACAACAAAGTGATGAATCCCAAGTGAGATAGCATCGGTCAATAATTCAATGACTGTGCTATATTATGCGATATTATTGGTTGCACGACCGAGGCAAACACCTTGTAAAATAATAAGTTCGTGGTGGGTGCATTGGTTTCCCAAGTAGCAGAAGCTAGGTTCTGAGTACTACAGCTAGCAGCATCGGCGAAGCCAATATAAGGTAGAGAAGACGTCGACATTTGGAAACCAAGCACAACGCAAGGTAAGCAGTTGGGGGTCGAAACCGAATAATGAAAAAACACACAAAAGTAACACAAAAGAGTATGGTACAGTAAAAGTACAAGCACTCAAACAGAGATAATCTAAGCATAGTACTTCTTCAAGTAAAGCCCATTTCTGGGTTCACTCAAAGGAATGCCATATAATATATTAACTCGTAAGCTCCCTTCTCTAACACTCGTTTGATGATATATGGACCACGCCACCTAGCTTTTAATTTTTTGGCTCCTAGCAGGTCACGATCTTGTTCATAGAGGAGAATTAGATCTCCCTCAGAGAAAACACGCGGCTTGACATGTTTGTCATATTGGGCTTTTACACATTTATTTTGGGTTTCAATAACTAGGGTGGCATCATGATGGGTCTCGTCTAATTGCATAAGATACAATAGACATTCCTCTTCAGTAGAGGTGTTTGGGAGAAGTTCAACGGCTAGCTTCAAGGATGGTATTTCACATTCAATCAGGAGAATGGCTTCAATGTCGTAGACTAGTTGAAAAGGGGTAAATCCCATAGCAGACTTCACAAACGTCTGATAGGCCGATAATGCTGAAAACAACATCGTGTGCCAGGTGGTCTTATGGATTCCTATTATCCAACGAAGCATAGTGATAAGGATTTTATTTATTATTTCAACTTGGTCGTTTGTTTGTGGATAGTAGGGTGTTGATTTTTCATGCCGAATATCCAACTTGTCCGTAAGTTCAGACATCATAAAGTTTTGAAAATGGCTACCGTGATCAGTAATGATAGCTTGCAGGATACCGAATCGAGTAATAATATGATTAAATATGAAAATGGTTGTAGTTTTCCAGTATTGTCGAAAGTAGGCATCACCTCGGCCCATTTTGTGAAATAATCCATAGCTACAATAATGTATCCATGCCCCCCAACTGAGTGAGGGTTACAGGTCATGAAATCAATGCCCCATTTCATGAAGGGTCCAATGGAAACTACAGGGTGTAAAGGAGTAGGATGCGATCTTATCTTGTTGTTGTATTCTTGGCAAGCATGGCATTTTTGGATGGTTGTAATACAATCTTTAAATAAAAAAGGCCAAAAATACCCTGCTCATAAGATCTTCTAGGTAGTAGCATACCCAGACATGTGACCACCACATGCTCTAGAGTGGAAGTCATTCAAAGCTTTCTCAGCTTCATCATAGGTGAGACATCGTCAAAAAATAGAGTCAACCTCACGACAATAAAGAGTGTCGCCAAGGATAATATACCGATGGGCTTGGTAATGTATTTGATGATGGTCAGCGCTAGACAAATCGGGCCAGAAAGTCTGAGTTTGGAGATAGATAATGATATCCCCATACCAAAGGTCATCTGAACTAATCAGAAAAAGGGATTCGTCGAGTAAAGAATCCTCTACTACATTCTTTGTCTCAGTGTAGGGAAGGTCACATATAAGTTTGGAAAACACCAAGGATTTATTGGACTTAGCGCGTTCAAATTCTAAGTCAAACTCCTGGAGAATTACTATCCATTTGGAGTATTTCCCCCCTATCAATTGGCATGTAAGAATGTGTTGCATGGGATTGTAATCAGAAATTACAGTGGTCTTTGTTACACATTATTTTCGTCATCCCTATGATCGTTAATGATGTAAACCTATCTATTGCCTTTAGAGGGGTCACAGTGGCCTGAGTTCCTGAAGAGAGAAGGAAGAAGAAC
>JZKD02S0447784.1:161065-185480 GCA_000966675.3 Picea glauca
TTCAATATTTAAAACTTAAGGAAAGCGTCCTATTCTGTCATGTTTTGTTCTAGATCCAGGTGGATCTAGGGAGATCGGTTTGTGTCCGCACTTACGGATTTATCCATAAACAGTCTTGCATAGTAAGATATATTGATGGAATCGTTGGACAACTTGAACAGCTACCAAGGCCAGTTTTTCAACATGTAATTATTTGGCTTTGGTAGTTGTGAGACTCCAACTCAAATAATAAATGACATGTCCGTCATAGAACCATAGAGATGGTAGAGTCTGAAGCAGCATGATAAAGGAAGTAATCTCAACTATAATTGGGTGGGAAAAGTAACGGGGTACGGGTTAAAGTCAGTTTCAAAGCTTCAAAAGATTTGTTGGTAGTGGAATCCCATACAAACTTAGAACCTTTCTTGAGCAGTCGAGTAAATCCGAGCGTTAATTGAGAATAGTTTGGGATGAAACAACGTAAAATTTTTGCCTTCCATTGCAAAATTTGAAGTTGGCGAAGTGAAGAAGGGGGAGAGAGATTGAGGATCGCCTCAACCTTCAAAGGATCAACCCTGATCCCCTGGTGTGACACGATAAAACCTAGAAGTTGGTCAGACTCCACACAAAAAACAAATTTGTGTGGGTTTAAGCATATACCATAGAACCGAGAATGAAGGAAAATGGCTCGGAGGTGGGTTGGATGGTCACTACGATGCATGGAATGCGTTGGTAGGTCATCGATATATGGTTGTACAATGTGCTTAATATCATGAAAAACATAAGACATAGCACGTTGAAAAGTCACACCGGTGTTCTTTAAACAGAAGGGTAGTTTCGGGTAGGCAAAGGTGCCCCAAGGACAAATAAAAGAAGTTTTGTCTTGATCCATAAGCAAGATGTTGATTTTATTATAGCTGGAGAAACCGTCCATTAAAGATAAGATTTCACTCCCAGCGTAATTGTCGACGATCTGGTCAACGAAGGGGGTGGGAAAGTTGTCCTTAGGAAAAGCTTGATTTATATCCCTATAATCGACGCAAACATGGATCGTACCTTGTTTCTTGTTAACCAGAATGAGATTGGATACCCAATCAATTAAAGCCACAGGATAAATAAAGCCAGCTTTAAGAAGTTTTTCGACCTCAAGCTTAATAATAGCTACTTTATGGGGGTGGACTGGATGAAGTCTCTGCCGGACAGGTCTAGCACCCAAGTATGTCTTAATTTCATGTACAACAATATCAGGGTCAATACCTGATATTTCTTCATAGCTCCAAGAGAATATTTCACGAAATTCTTGGAAAAGTGATTAATAGGTGACAACCTCGTTAGTAGAGCACAAATCTCCGATATGAACATTTTCAACAACTCCAGGTTTAATGGATATGTCGAGGGGGATGGTGGGTGAAATATTACTTAAGTTCCCTTCATATAACACATCGTGTGATGTCTTGGGAACAAAGGAAATGACAGCAACAGTCGACGGGGTCGAGATCCATTGGTAACTCTCGATTGTGTGTGGTTCGAGGAAGAGAATGGAACGACGATGTCCATCATACCAAGGGGTATCTTCCATCGACATAACCGACATAATCGTCTCATATGTGGTAAAAACAACATGGAATGGGTCAGGAGATGAATCACCAAGAGAGGGGGTAGAAGGGGTTGTCGATTGAATGGCTTGATAGGTGGATTCAACTGGACTTAAATTCATTTGGTTGTCGTAGCGAGGATAATCACCAGGTTCGGATATAATCCATGGGTTGGAAGACGGGTGCGTTTGGAAAATCGAGGTGGAAATCATGTTGATCGAGGCAACTAGAGGAGGTGGAACATTGGGAGATGGGATTGGGAAAGTACCCATCAGAGTGGAATCTTTAAGTAGGCCCACACCATTGTTCTCATACCCAGGAGGTGTCTTCGCGATAAAAGGGATGTTGCTAGTACAGGTGTTAGAGTTGAAAAAGGCTAGCTGGTCAACAGTGATGACCTTTCCCTGATGTGGAAAACATAAAACATGAAAAAGGGTAGACACAATGGCGTGCATCACATCAATCGAGCTATGACCAAGTAAAAGGTTATAATTGAGAGGTGCATCAAAGACCTCAACTTCAATGTTGACCGATTTTACTTCCAACGTAATAGACAGCGAAGGAAGTACACTGTAGGGTTTAAAGCTGGAGCCATTGAAGGCTTTAAGTGTTTTATGGGATTCAGTAAGAGGAGGAGAGTTGATGGCTTTCCAACAGGCAACAGACATTACACACGAGGAGGCACCCTCATCAATAACAGTCCTACATATGTTCTTGTGTGAGACAACAACTTGGATTTGGAATGCTAGTTGAGGGTAGAGTCTCAGAATGTGATCTTTGAGGTAAAAAATTATCAAATTTGTATCCATAGGATCAATTCCACCGATAGCCTTTAGCAATGCCTTCCATTGAGCAGGGAAACTTTGAAGGAATTTGATGGCCGACATCACAGAAGGTGCTTGCGCCAGATCTTCTACAATACTGTAGTTCTGAGCAGCACGTGCATGAGGGTTGAAGGCGGACTTTTGAACAACACCCTTTGGGGGAGGGCTAAGAACTGTATCGAGACTCGGTCTTTCGAGATGAAGAGGACCGTCGGAAGGTGAAGTTGAAGGAGGTTTTTGAACCAACAAAGGGGGTATATCGTCAACCTTCTCCTTTGAGGAAGAATAATCTTTGGCTCGAGTGGTGAGTGTAACGTCATTCTTTCTGGAATCACCAATACACATGAGTACATAAGAAGTAGTGGAGGGAGAGGGCTGGTCATGGATGACCAGTAGGGCCTACTGTTGAGAAGGGAAAGGTTGAGACAACACAACAGGTGTGGGAGGTTTTCAATACTTTGGAGGAACTTAGTAACCTCGGCCTGTCTTGGACAATATTTCATATAGTGATCGTCACCACAGATAAGGAAAGGGTATCAGGGTTTTCACTTATCCTTATCATCAGCAGGTTGGGTTTTGGTTTTCTTAGACTGCGGGTTATTCATTTCCTCCTTATTCTTACCCTTCCCTTTTTTAGATTTATTTTTTTCGGTAGGGGTAGATTGAACAGAGTTAACCTCAGCAGTTTTGCCAGTGGGAGGAGTAGGATATAGAGCATTTTGAACATTAGAAGCATTGGACTTGGGGTTGGTGAGAGAGGATTTTGTATTTTTAGGTTGAGTATGGAAAGTGTTGATCACACCGTCAGCCGCATGAGAAGCAGTAGGGATAGTTGAAGTAACAATAGTAGAAGGGCGAGGTGCATCATGGAGTAAGTCATAAAGAGTACCCATCTGTGAATAGACGAGGTCGAGGTACTAAGTGCAACTGATAGCCTATTCTTCAATGAAAATGCCACCCATGGAAATATCACGAGAGATCTTATTTACGAATGATTTCATGAACCACTCTGCCAATAACTAATCAGGAAGCTCAAGTTTGATCAAACATCCTCTTCATCTCTGCTCATGAATGTGATCAGAGATGTCACTGACTTTAATTTGTTTGAAGGAACTTAGGATCTCAGTTCATGTTTTATAATGGATCGATAATTGGTAGTGTGTAAGGAAATCCATGGTGAGGGTATTAAAGTCAGTGAAGAAACCTCGTGGTATTTCTATATAACACTTTGCAGTTGAACCCATGAGAGTTCATTGTAGGAGTCGTAACTGAATGGAATCATCCATCAAAGAGTTGGATGAACACCAAAGCTGGAAAGTCATGACATGGTTGTTTGGATACTCTCCCGATTTATCGTCAAACTTTGGGATGTTAGACGGTAATTTGGTCGGTATCATGGGCCAGTGGGGAGAATGCAGGATAGGATCATTCAAGACTCTAGACAAATCAGGTAGATCCAAGGTGTCTAAAAAGGGAAATTGTCTATTCATAGGAGGATACTAGTAAATTTGGGGAGGGAGTCCCGTTGGTAGACCAGTAGGACCATAAGAAGCTTGTATGTGAGGTGAAGGTCCTAACAGATTTGGGTGTGTGTGTGGAGGTAGGTAGGCCACAGGGTTGTATTGATTGGGGATGGTCGCTTGAGGAGGGACACTAGGTTGAACATGCGAACTCCAAATGGGAGTGGAAGAACCGAGGTATGACTGGCCCGAACTAAGGGGTATAAAAGAGCTAACCTGAGGTTGTTTCCCCCCAGACGATTATGGATTCCCTTGAATAAGAAAATTCCAATACTGGGCTAGTGATCCGGGGATGTTCTGTCCACACTGTCGATTATACTATGGATTATATCCTTTGTGTAGGGATTGTCCTCCAGGTGAGGATGATGCCCCAATTTGGGTTTGACCTCCAAATTGAGTTTTCCCCCCTGGGTTATACTACCCCCCAATAGGAAACTAATAACCAGAAGTGAATAACGGAGTAAAAATTCCAAAGGTAGTAGAGCCACTGGGTATGAATCCCCCTACAAAAGGTGGATTAGACCCTCCGGAGAGGAACTGGGACGATGTCGGAATAAAATCAGAAGCAACATTGTACCCAAGAGGAGTAAAAACTCTAGAAGCTCCAAACGAAACTTGGGTAGGAATGGGGATAGAAGCATTCAAGGAATTATACCCAAGAGGGAGTGATGGGACTTGTCTAGACGAATGTGGTGTACCAATAGGAGGTTGGCTAGCCACTGTTATCTCGGTGGGGATAATCATAGTGTTTGGGACCATCGTGGAATGGGCCTGTTGAAGAGGGATAATTGAGCTAGGACCGGCCTTTGAACTAGCGAAGAAATAATAGGTTGTATTGTTAAAATGATCTAAAGGTATTGTAAATGTAGTATATGTTTTGGGTGGTTAACATATGACAGGTATCTCAGCTCTTGCCTCTGAGCCAGGAGGGTTCTGTCTAGAATTCGGAGTTCAAGATATGTCAGTGGTCCAAAAAGGATCCTTGTTTTCAATGCTAGAAAGGACTTCAGGTGGTATTCTAGAAGTGTCAACAACATGTTCTTTGAATGAGTTGAGTCGGAGAATACGTCTCTCATATCCAGGAGGCAAGCAGAAATCATCCAAAGAATTGGAAACGATTCAAAAACTTTCTAAAAAGTTATTTCTTTCTGCTTGTGAAGGTACATCATCCTATATCTCACTCTTTTAAGGAGAGTCCTCCGATGGATTAGGGAGAAAGGCTTCGGAAACTTCTGGATCTTCCGGAGGTAGTCCTTTCATCCTACGTGAATGGCGTGGAGGGTCGATGTTAGTCGAACTGAATATTCTACGGAAAAAATCTATGGCCAACTATGTAAACAAAAAACACTCACTAGTAGAATATAGGAATCAAAGACAAGCAAACAAAACCTTCTTGTTCTGAAGTCACTAGTTGGTGATGAAATCCAACATCGTGAAGTCAAGACAAGGAGGGGTTGGGCTAGGGTGAAAAAGTTACATTGACGACCTGCTTAATGGACTTACACCCTGGTGCAAGCTCCCACACATAATCATGGGTATACCCTCCAAGGAGCCTGAGTGAGTCTGGCCAATGTCGATTCCAAGTACCGTGAATACTTGCCCCTCCACAGTCACTTGGTGTAAGACCCTAAGAATATAGGCAACTAAGGCTACCGAAAACAACAATCATTCCTGGGGAGATAGTCGACAGTCCGATCCACGCACAAGGGAAGGGTATCTAGCCCGAAATAAACTTGAGAGGATTCCACTCATCATTGTGGGTATACCTTCAAGATACGCCCATAATATGCACAATCTCTACACCGAGACCAACAAAGCAGGGTGAGTAACTCTGCTAATCTCGTTGCGACCTTAGGTTTGACCCTTGTGTGAGAAGGTCTTCACAAGACAAAATGTTGCAAATGGAATTTTACACTCCCTATCACAAGATTCTATTGTGTGTTTTGTGCTTTGGAGAGTGTGTCTCACTGCCTATTCCAAAGCTCTAGCCTAGCTAATGTTGGTGTAAAAGAGCCCTAGAAAAAGTTACTAGTTAAATTTTAGATTTTCGCAATATTTTTAAAAGTTGTTGTTACTCAAGAGGGAGATGGGAACGAAACCGATGTTGTGTATGACCTTGATCCAATAATATGCAAACATAAATGAATGATGCAACTTTTCGTTCAATGAATTCTATCTACAGCAGGGAGAAGGTGTTTCCAAAATAATGTAAACTATGAAATATACTTCCTTTTTCTTTAAATGAACACACTTTCAAACAACCAAGAAACAATGAAGTTCTTCAACGTTATCTTCTCTTAAATGCAATAAGATTTCTGATATATGTTTATTCAAATGAATGGATAACTTCAAAATTTTCCTTTTTGAGACTAGAGCAAGGGCATGGCAGAGAAAAGACAAGAAATCCAAGAAAATGTATACCTTCAACAAGCACCCAAATCAAACTTTCAATGAAGACAAAAATAAAAAATGATGAGAAAGTATTTCCTCAAATGCAGATGAAGAGACAACTTCTCAATCATCAAGCAATCTGAAATACGTAATCAATACAAAATTTCAAATCCAATCCAAGATTTTTAATCAAACAAGCACTCAGATACAAGCTCAGAGATTATATCCTTGTTGTTTAAAAATAAAAAATGAAAACTGGAAAATGACTAAGATGGGTGTTTGATCTCCAAAAACCAATCAACAACAAGTCAAATGTTCAAAAAAAAGTCATATGTTGGTATTAAAAATTCTTTCCAGATGGTTAAAGTCAAAACTGGGCATCAACAAAGGCTAAGACCCAACTCAAAAAATTTCACAGACATCGCCTCAAGTTGATAGTATAACACAGTGCGGAAATGAATCGTTTCCACGGGCCAGAAATGGATAGGGTGCAGAAATACTGCACTGAAAAAAACAACCAGGGTGTAGAAATTGGAGGTTTACGCAGGCTATGTATAAAGTACAGTGCATAGGTGTTTGTAAATCAAGAAATTTTGAGAGAAAGACAAAGGATCTAAATGGATTTTTAAATCCAGAGAGCCTAAATGGATCTCCCATAGACTCAAAGACTGATTTCAAATAAAAAGAATAGGTAAAGAGAAAATGGCCAACAAAAAGCCACAATCAAGTCATATCCCCAGTGGAGTTGCCAATTTTGTTATTGGATAAATCGGTGAATGAGGACATAAACTAATCTCCCTAGATCCACTTGGATCTAGAACAAAACCAGACAGGACATGACGCTTTCCCTAGGTTGCTACCATTGAATTTATCACCAAAGAAGGAGTGTATGGCATACCTTTATATATCATTTACCTATATCTCTATTGTCTCTGCTTTTCTCCGGTGCTCTTGTGAGATCAGATCTATAATGACACAAACCAACCAAAGTGAAAGCAACAATTATAGATTCAATGGAAACCTAAACATGTGATCAAGGAGTCATGTAATAAAACAGTAATGATTTTATGGGAAAGAGACATGCCGATGTATCATATTAAGTAAAAGTGGAAGATACAACCAGAGTGCCTTGATGCAAGTTCCCTTTCGGTGGTCCTTTGTTCCAACACACACATATACTTGCTCCAAATTTGCATGAAGATAATCCACAAAGCTTGATGGACAAATGGAGGCCTCAAGCATCAATTGTATCAGGATTCTTCACACATTCTTCAGCCTATTCTTTGCTCAATATTGCTTGACCTTTCCTAACCTTTTCCATGAGAAACCCATTATTATATAGAAGAAGGTGAAGTGGTTACTAGGATGAGGATGATCCCACCAAATTAGAAAATCCAGTGATATCACAACCATATGGATGCCACCTCACTTTCTAGAAGATTCTCCTTATAGAAACTTCGTGAAATGTCTTCCTTTTCATAGTTTCAAGTGTCGTTGTACCCTGCCTATATAGAAGCATGCGAAAATCCTGCAGGCCAGGCATAGAGCAGCCTGCGAAAATCATTGATTTTCGCACTGTGTACCACCGTCAGCCTGCAACGTCATTCTAAAAATGTCCCTTGTAGGGGAAGAACTCATCCATTTTCCTCATGTGGAAGATTGTTTTGGAAGCCTGAACACATGCCTATGGGATCATCATCAGAGTGACCAAAATAATGTGTAACATATTTCCCATTAGTGTCTTGGATAAAACTATTATCAATGTTGGCCCAACTGATGAGCTAGGAGATGGTCTCTATTCAATGAAACATGATAGTATGTGAAACAACCTTGTAAAACTAATAATTCTTAATAGACATGTATAATCCTTTATCTAGATTAGCTTCTCTAGGGAGGAGTGGAATTTCTGGATATGCTTCCTTGTGAAACATATGGTACAAATCTATCCACCTAAAGATTGTTCTAGTTTCTATACAACATTTTGTATCAACATATGTTTTTCATAGACTACCAATGTCTATCTCTGGCTTTGATTCCTTATAGTCTAGGATCAACTTAACGATAGGTTCCTTCTACTTCTAGACTTCTTGGAAGGCAATTTAGGATCATACAACTCATCCATGTCAACAGCAAAAAACATTACTAGTGTTAATTTCAAAAGAAACGTGTCTCTTTGTGTGTAAATGATTAATTGGGGTTTCAAAGACTCTTATCTTCTAATCTCTATTTTTGAGAATTCCAATTTAGTGAATCCCCCCCAAAACTTGAATCATTTATAAATTTCTCCAAGAGTGATTTCTTTGGACTCGATTTGGGTGGGGGGAAGGGAAAAAATGAGTGTCCCTTCATCAATTTCAATTGAGGAGACAAAGTCAACTACTCATTTCACAATCCAACGTACGAAGTAGATTGCTCTTCCAAAGGTGGAGATTGAGACTCATGGTAGTATATATTTTGTGCATCTAGCCACATGGTACATTGAGTGAGGGTGGCTCAAAGAGATTGGATTTACATGAGGAACATAGACCACATTGAGTGATTTTTTCTCCCAACCTTTAAATACATAGATCAACTATCATAAATGAGGGTGTTTGAAGCTTCTTTTTGGGCCTTGGATAATACCTTGTTTTTCTTGTTGAATTTGACTCAACAGTATATTGGTTTTTTTTTTATGTGATCTATGTGACCTTGATCAACAAAATGTTTTACCCCTGATGAGAAGTCCCAATTAGACCTATCACCATTTGGAATAGGGAAATCATTCAGATTCTTTCTTGACAACCATTGTTGGTTTGGGGTTTACTAATTGTGACTCATACCACCAGTGTCGGTTTTTAAACTAAAGAGTGAAATGAAAATAATCTAAGATGAAAACTCATGTTTGCAGATGAATCTAAAGGTAACCAGAAAGAAAAAACAAAAAAACCATACATGCTCTTATCAATGGCCCATGAAATAGTTCACACATAGAAAAGACAAGAATATGAGTAAATAACTGCAAACCCATAATAGTCTAGCATTTAAACAATCATTTACAATCCTATGTTCATATATTTTGATAAATATTCCTTGAATAATAGAAATAAGAATGTAGAAAACATACATAAGAATATTCGATAGTGCAATATATATTCTTACACAACCCTGGTGCCAAGAAAATGTTGGATTTTCAGTGAGCTATGGCTCATGTATTCCTTTTAAATTTTTTGTCAACAACTACTTGAACCATAACTATTGCAGCAAACCAATATCACAAGAAGAATATACATGCACAAGTACACAATAAGTATCTTGGGAAACCCTTCTCAACAATCGAAGAAAACCTAGCCAATCCTTTGCTATATTCCTCAAGAGAAAGACCTCCCACACCTTTACCAAAACTAGCACAGAAGGGGGTGCTACAATTCTCATAATTTCAGACCACAACTTCTGAAATAATGAGATGACATAATGATAAGTTTGTTTCGCCAATGGGGATTCACCTTTATTTATATATGACTTGTCACATCAAATGATGTGTCTATTGGCACAAAAGTGCCAACCTCAATAACTTAAAATATAATTAATAATTACCATATTAATTATCTTTTATATCAATTATATTTTATATTAATTATTAATCACATTAAGGTTGGGCCGACCTGTACCCTTTACATTATAATTAGGGTTACAAGCAGGTTTGACTCTTGAACAATATAGCAATGGATCTTATACACCCACTAGTGCTCATCCACTAGGGGCACATCCATAGGGATGTCCATATCTCTGGCTCACTGCACTACACAGAAGAACCACTTCTTCACTAGTGCTTAGCCACTAGGATCATGTTCACCTATGTTCATCCACATGCACGTCCACTCAACTAATCTTCTTTCCCACTACATTACATAGGGGAGTCATCTGTATTTTCTCATCAAATCCCTACTCAGAGGAGGATAATACATCATCTTCATTTATGTTCACATGACAGTGCACCCAACACTTTGGGATTTCACACGTTCACCTTGTGCTTAGCCACATGCACGTCCAACTATGCAGATCTCCTTTCTCATTGTGTTACACAAGATAATCATATGGAATTATTCTCAACTCTCTGTAAGGAGGAGGCCATCTCTACATTCCATCTTTGTCTCATATAGGAAACACACACCCATCTCAGGGGCTCTCTCTTAGGTTTGTGTCCTAGAGAATGTCTCATGTAGTTGTAATCATCAACACTCCTCTCAGCTAGGGAGACATTCTTCATCAAGCCAAGGCCAAGTCTCACACGGAAGTACTTCGAACTTTGTCTTGGTTGTAGTCATCAACAATCCTTTTCAACTAGAGAGGTATCCTTCACCAAACTAATTTGGTGAATGTGTCTTCAATCTGCTCATGTTTAGGAAGGTAATGCATGTGTACTATTTTCTTCTACATCATGTCTATTATATAATGATATTTTATCTCAACGTGTTTCGATATATCATGAAACACTAGGTTCTCAAATAGATTTACACACATCTCTGGTTATCATCATAGGATCCATCTCATGATCAAGTAAATCTGTCAGAAGCTTATGAATCCATATTGCTTTACAAACTCGACGCTAAAAACTTTGCTTATGTGATACTCAAGGCCATAGAGTTTTGTTTTTGCATTAGGAGACCATGGCAATCTTCATGGTAAGACAACAACTAGATGTGCTCTTCCAATTCATTATACTCTCTGCTTAATCTGTATAGGTATATCCCTACAAACTCAAGTCTATACTCGAGACACATCACATTCCATATCTAACTATGCCTTGTAGATGTCTGAATACATGTTTTGTTGTTCTTCAATGAGTCTGTCTTGGATGACTCATGGAATGACTAAGTACATTCACTACATAGCATGAATCAAGTTTGGTGTTAACCAGATACATCAGTGATCCAATCAGTTGTGGATCAATCTTGTTTGAATCATCTTTATTTATTTTTTTCAAATCCATCACTGTGGATTTGCATTTTGTCATACTGAGCTTCTTCAATATTCCCACTCTATATTTTCCTTGACTCAAGAAAATCTCATCGGTCCTCTGTCATACTTCTTGTCCCAACAAGTAGTGTATCATACTTATATCCTCCATCTCGAAATCAGAAGTCAAAGCTTACTTGTATCCAATCAACACAACTTTCTGAATAAGTTATCAAAAAATCAGGTTCTCGTCACCAATACTGTAATAGTAGTTTTGGATCAACAATACTCTTGTTGAAAACCGAACTCATCAAGAATCCATCTATTTGATGTAGTTTCCAACTCTTGAATGATAGTATATATGGAAGTGTATCAGATTACTGGATCAATATGTCTCATCATAGTTTACTCCCTTTGCTTGTGAGAATTCTCTGACTATAATTCTCATTTTATATTTCTCAATACTTCCATCGACTGCATGTCTTTCTTCCTATTGAAAATTTTGTTAATCCCGGACAAGCCTTTTATAGCTTACTACAAAGTACATAGGAATACCAACTGGAGAAACTGGATCAACATGTTAATGGCTATCTCCCTCTTGAATGCTTAAAGAGGAAGAAGGTATTGTCTCTCTTTCTCAATTAGTTTGACTCCTTCTGAATCAAGTGACTCCCTCTGAAGTCTAAAGGATAAGATTATTCCTTTGTTGTTAGCCTACCTGAAACAAGAAAACAAACAAAAGGAAACAAGAAAAGAATATCTCCTAGAGGAGATTCATGAGTACATCTCTAAAGTCAATTTTTTTTTAAGGATTGTTGTCATGGAAACAACACCTACTTGTAATGTAGCAACTTTAGAAATGTAGGTTATAGTCATAAAATCAAATCTAGAGTCTTCACTTTCAGTGTGTTGTTCTTTTGAAATGCACTGAGACTTCTCTGGGTACATGATTTTCACCAGGAGTTCCTTCCTCCTGCAAATTCCCTTATGACAATGATGCAAATACTATATATATATATACAAGTGCATACCTGAGAGTGAATGCCATTGGAGGTTCTGCTTCAATTTATGATGATCAATGACATTCCTTGCAAGTTTTCCTTGTAGCCATCAGTACCATACAAGTCTCTAACAAGGTTTGCATCATCCTTTACTATTGTAACTGACATGAGAGTATCACATATTTGAAATTATGTCCTTCTGTTGGTGATCCAACTTGCTTATGACTATTTTAATTTATGAAGGTTATGTCCATTGTTTGACATTTAGAAAAATTTCAAACACACTGTTGTAGCTATCCTTGTAGCTTTTGTTGCTACTTAACTTTGTTATGTCTTGACTTCATATTTGTACTTTAAGGGTTTCAATTTGGTTTGTAACATATTCAATGTACTTTAGACAAACCATCAATATTCTTCTATGTTTGTTGGGATATAAACCAACACTATCATTTAAAAACTTGCACTGAGATAGCCCACTTAGATACAGGCCTTGAACTATTCGAAGGAATAATATTTGATATAGGCGAATCATGCAAGGTGTTTCCATATTTATCATTGAATAATGGAGTTGAATTGTTCAAGAGCAGTCAGAATTAGTGAGAAATCTCTTGCAACATGAGGGTTGGATGAGCCATTGACAAGAGCAATTGTAGAAGTAGAGAGAGGAGCAACACCATCCTATGAAGGAGAAGGGTCCATTAAAACATGACATTAATCATCTAGGAGAGGTCCCTAAGGGGGATTCCCTACTCAAATGTTTCTCTACTATGTCCAACACTGAAGAAAAGAAGGATCCTTTGTTTTGTGTGTGTTGATGAAACTTAAAAAATCACACCACCATGATTAAAGAAATGGAACAGTTGTAGGCCTTCTTGCACCTTGTTATCTGATGTAAATGGAAAATAATTTGTCCCATCAAATGAGGCATGTGTTTCAAGGTTGAATAGCCTGAGCACAAAGTTGGTAGAGACTACTTCCTTCTAGCTTTATAGTCCATGTATAAACGTAGAATCTGGGCAACAATAAGACTCCAAAATTTAGATGATTGTGCTATTGATATAAGCTTGCCCTCTTAGCTGTTCAAAACTACTCAAGAAGCCAACTGTTGCAGGCCGACCACTTTATTTTGACAGCCAGTCTCCTCCTAGGCTCCTGGATCCTATTCTTCACCATAAAACTTTAACAAATAGCCTTATAAGGGGTTCAACCCTTCTCTTCTAAGTTTCAACAGTCTTGATTTTACTACAAAAGGAGTCCAGAATTTCTTATTTAGGTGTTTGTTGTTGGTGTCTATCCGTGATAGCTATGGAGGAGCCTAAAAAAACGTTGCTTCTTTTACAATGGTTATGTTTTAGAGTAGGAAAAACTCCTTAGGCCTTCAAATACCTTCTCCCTAGGTTCTGGCCTCTTCTAATAGGTTCTGGTCCTTCTTCCGGGTTCCATCCTCTTTCTCCATACATTTCGGCTTGTTTCAAGGGTTAGATACACCACATAATTTTTTCTAAGGAAAGAATCCGACCCTCTCTCATCTTCATCTTACCAAATAATTGGTAAACCTTACCTTCAATTTTTGTGTGCAATGGTCTTCTTCAAGTCTGCTCTGATACCATGTTGGATTTTCAGTGAGCTATGGCTCATGTATTCCTTTTAAATTTTCTATCAACAATTACTTTAACCATAACTACTGCAGAAAACCAAGATCATAAGAAGAATATCCATGCACAAGTACACAAGAAGTATCCCGGGAAACCCTTCTCAACAAGGGAAGAAAACCCAGCCAATCCTTTGCTATATTCCTCAGAAAAAAGACCTCCCACACCTTTACCAAAACTAGCACACAAGAGGGTGCTGCAATTCTCATAATTTCATACCACAACTTCTTAAATAATGAGATGCCACAATGATAAGTGTGTTTCCTAAATGGGGATTCACCTGTATTTATATAAGACTTGTCACATCAAATGATGTGTCTATTGGCACTAAAGGGCTGACCTCAATAACTCAAAATATAATTAATAATTACCATATTAATCATATTTTATATTAATTATCTTTTACATTAATTATTAATCATATTAAGGTGGGGCCGACCTGTACCCTTTACATTAAAATTAGGGTTACAAGAAGGTATGACTCTTGAACAATATAGAAAGGGATCTTATACACCCACTAGTTCTCATCCACTTGAGGCACCTCCATAGGGATTTCCATTCTCTGGCTCACTGCATTACACAGAAGAACCACTTATTCACTAGTGCTCAGACACTAGGATCATGTTCACCTATGCTCATCCACATGCACATCCACTCGATAGATCTTATTTCCCATCGCATTACACAGGGGAGACATCTAGATTTTCTCATCAAATCTATGCTCAGAGGAGGATAATACATCATCTTCAATTATGTTCTCATGACAATTCACCCAACACTTTGGGATTTCACATGTTCACCCTATGCTCAGCCACAGGCATGTCCAACTTTGTAGATCTCCTTTCTCACCACGTTACACAAGAGAATCATCTGGAGTTCTTCTCAACTCTCTTTAAGGAGAAGACCATCTCTACGTTCCAAATTTGTCTCAGATAGGAACCACACACCCTTCTCAGGGGCTCTCTCTCAAGTTTGTGTCCTACAGAATGTCTCACACAACTGTAATCATCAGCAGAAAAACATAGCAGAAAATTCCACAACACATGTGACACAAGAATCAATCTCTCCATAAAATAGTTTGGCCAAGCATGTGTCTTCTCATTAAAGTTTCAACAGTATTACATGAAATCTCAAAGACCCAAAATCCCCCTAATTCAAGTAAAATCCCTCTATTTATTGAAATTCATATTGATTGTTGGTCTTATGTGTTCTTTACTCTTAGCCTTCCATGTTCAAACGTTTCTCTCTATCCTCTATGTGATGATGAAGAGATATTGACAACAAAGAAATTATGATTTACTACCTCCTACATCATATACATTCACATTTCAATTTTTTCCTTTTAGTGCTTGTTGGCCACCATGAGATACATACTTCATTATTTGGCGTTTGAGCCTAATTATTGTTTATTGATTTCTTCCCACATTTTGGTATGCCATCCTTTACTAAAGATCACATTTGTAAATACATTGATGCGTACTAGCAGAGTATCCATGTCTTGATGTAGAGCATCTATGTTTTTATAAATCGCTCCTTCACACACCATGTATCCAAGCTCCTTTGTATGATCTTCTTCTAGCGCTGGTACTTGGGTGTAATTCGTCACAACATAGAAGAGTTTCTAGAGTAAAACCTCAAAATATAAATTTTAAAAATATGCACTTAAACCTACAAAATTGAAATGGTATCTGAGCGAGAATTTCATATATGGTTCCTTGAGTTTTAGTCCCTGGTCCCTCTAACCTTGATTGAAATAATGTGTTATTCGAGCTCCTCAGATGTTGAAAATATGCAAGTGTTCAACCCTAAAAGTTGTGACAATTGGTGATGAATCTCCTAAATCCTATAACTCATAATTTTTATAGCTCTATGATACCTTTCCAATTGTATAAGGAGTATGTTAAACAGATCTCAGAGTCAAAATTTATGGAAAAAATAAAATTAGTTGTTTCATGGAAAAAGATGTGTGAAGAGGCCCAACATATGGTGTATCAACTAGGAAAGTGGATTCTTTATCGACATGCCCTATATCAATGGGGAACAAATATAACATGTTTATGTGTCAGTCATCAAGGAAGATTCTAGTGTGAGCTGAGTGACAATGTGTTGGGATGTGAGAAAAATCTTAAAATATCTAGGATGCTCTAACATGCAGAAAAATGTTTCCATGTGTCTATGATCACGAGAGATTGGAAGATTGGGTGAGCTCATTGGTGTTAATATGGAATAATAGGTTTTAAAAATGATTAAACCATGGTTAAGGGTGTTTTAATGTAACTTAGCCTAGCTTCAAATGTCCATAACATGCTCATACAATGTCCAATTGAGGTGTCATTTTTTGTAATGTAGAGAGCATAGGGAGAGGTTTCTAGTGAGAAAACATGTCAATTTATCCATGCATTTCATATATCTCACGATTAACGAGGCTCGCTTGATGGGAGATCCTTGGTGATCATTTTAGAAATTTTGGACCTCAAATTTCAATTATGTCAGTGGCACTAGATTCGTAATCCTACAAAACATATAGTTGGCCTATTTCAAAGGTGAAAATCCACTTTGACTAGTACCCACAATTATGAGAAAATACATTTTTTAATAAACTTTAAGGGCTTGTTTTCGCTATTACTTAGACTGAATTCGGTTCCATCAATCTATGCAACATATGTGTCATAAAGGATCCTAATATATCCATTGTAATTGAGGTCATCCATTAGTGGTTGAGAAATATTATTACATGAAAATGGTCAAATGACATTTGGATCACCTGATACTGGGTATGTGACAAGAGTACCAATTCTCATATGAGAAGCAATTAAGAGACATCCTATGTCTTGTATGTTGATGCATGTAGCATCAGATAGGTACTTCCATATTGTCATGTGTCTAACATGTGGAAGTCATCGAAAGAATTCTAAGTATGAGACTTTACATTAGTTAATGTAATTATTAAAATAAAGTGATTTTGTTAGTGAGTTGAGTTATTTAAGGAAAATGCTAAAAGTAAGTAACATGTAATAATAGCCATTGATCTTAAGTGAGGTGAGAAGTAATCTAAATCATCAATGACTTTGGAGATTAGGGTTGGGTTATAAATCAATCTTATAAAAGCAAGGCTAAGGGAAAGAAGAAGACCTTTCATGAGATACCAAGGTCAGGCTTTTGGTGAGGATGCCAAGGCCATAATTTTCACACAGAGATAGAAAAGGAATTTTTCAAGTGTGGAGTCATTCGAGAGCGTAGAAGCAGAGAAGGAATTTTTCTTACACTTGAGACATATTTTTCAGGTTGATTGAGATAGATTGACAGAGGAAAAAGAGAGTTGGGTCATGAAGGACTGTAATTCAAGATCTTGGATAGGTGAAGAAGGACTTGATCAAGGCAAAGAGAGAACATAGGTTGTCGCAGGTCGGTTTTAGTGAAGCAAAGCCACATGGAAGAGTTGTGTTGTATATATTTTTTTGTACATGTATGTCGGCTCCAATGGAGATATGTGTGTGTACGTGGGTGTGTATTAGGGACAGTCCTGTACATCTTGAAAAACGTGAAGTTTTGAGTCATACATCAGATCAAACTTTTCCAAGTTTTTCAGCGGTTGTATTTCTCTTAGTGGGCCATTATCCATGTTACAGGAGCCCTTATTTTAGCATAATAAAATCATTCTCAACACTGGTTTTACCTCCAAGGTTTTTCCAGGGGTATCTACCCAAAAACATTGTTGTTCATGTCTGCATGATTTGGTTTCCATTTTTTTGCTTCCTCAATATTTATTGAGTTGAATATTTCAGTAGTGTATTTTTTTTATGTGAGCTACTAATCTGATTTGCAATAAGAAAATCACTAGTTAACAAGATACATAGGTGTTGGAGTAAGAGGTTTTTAACATTGTAGATGTTGTAATCAACCCATATAATAATAAAATGAACTTTCATGGTGAGGGTTAGTCATAGAATCAAAATGCGCGAAACACATGCATATGCGATAGGAATAATGAAAGGTGTTGGGGACATAGGAAAACTTGATAAGATTATTATCACACTCAATCAAGACTATAACATGACATACCTCAATAGCAATAGGAAATCAAACATTAGTAATCTAGCCAAACATGAAATGCTTAACCATTGAAAATCAAAAGAACTTGACTAATGGGTGTAGCGATCAAAGGATATGTGTTGGAAGAATTTAGGAGGGCCCTCAAGATGTGAAGGTCTCACCAATACAGTCTATGCTAGTGAGAAAATTGAATTCCTTGTCGATGCACCCTATTTTGACGAGGGATGAAAATATTCCACCAACATATCAGTGAAAGAAGAGGATTTTGCGTCGATGTATTGATTAAATATATGGGTTCTTTGCCAACAGTCACTATATTGGAAAGAAATCTGGGTTCTTGGCCAATGTATCGACAATAAAAGAGGATTACTTGTCGATACGCCCTGTATCAGTGAGAGATACAGATTCTCTTTTGACACACAGTGTATTGGAAGACAATCAAGGTTTTTTAATTTCTCAAATGTTCAAGTTTGGAGAAGAGAAAATGAAATTCACACTTCAAACTTTTTGCAAGAAAGAGTTTCTAAAGTTTATAGTAGAAAAAAGTAATAAGGGGGGACATTGTCTTCTATTAAAGTAACATTATTTAGAATCGAAGAGAATAAATTAAGGGGAGGTGTTTTTGTTGACACAACAATTGGTGACACACTGGACGAAGCCAAAATCTCTACTAGTCTTCCCTCACTTATGGGAATAAATTCTAGATGGTTATATTCTTAATTTTAAGATCATTCTAGAATAAAAGTGCAGTAGGTACCTGAAAGGTTTCATCGTGGTGGGCTCACGAATGATTCTCGCATGCACACTAGTAGAGTTTGTTTGTTGTAATAAGAGGATGAATGATGTTGATTTTTTTTCCTTAAACTCCAGCAACAATCGAGATTGGTATCTTCATCATGGGGATAACATAGGTTTGGGATATAAGAATACTTTCACCAAGTGTGTTTATATTATCCCTCAAGTGTTTCTCCACTACTAGTGAGTGTCCACAACCCCATTGGAGTCACTACAACATCACTGATCTTGCTCCACTGCCAGCGAGAATCCATATCCCTGACGAAGATATCTACATGTCCCCTAGTCTGATCAATATTTATTTCCCATTCCTTCCTATTTTATTTAGTAGAAATCAAGATCATTGTCATGATTTTCCAAAATCATCATGATTCATCTTCAATAGGGCCCTCTAGTTCAACTCATGATCTAGAAAAGAGATGCAAGTTGATTCATGTATGTTTCCTATGCATGGTGTTGTCTAGTTGAGATGAATGGAGGTGAGATGTATCATAAAAAACATTTAGGTATTTCAAAATGAATTGGAAGAATAAATTTCCTTCAGGGGAAGAAATAACATGAAATAAACTTTGCAGTCACATATAGAATCAAAAGGTACAAATTTGTTCAAAACCTAATACAATTGAGAGATGAAACCTCTAGTCAATGATGATTAAGGATATGAAATTAGAAAGAAAGAATACACTAAAATAAAAATCTTCCGTTTCAATGTTGCAAGCATTTTAAAAATGTTCATGCATCCCAACACAACAAATAATTTTGTAGACTCTTGAAAATACTAACCCCCGTGAAAGACTAATATTTCGTTTAAATGGGATTCAATGCTAGGTTGTATAAGGATTACATCTCACATATTAGTTTCTAAATATTGTTATCTCATATTGTTGTCCATCTTTGTGGCCTTATGCTTCAAGAAGTAAGGACTGGTAAGAGATTCCCTTACTACTTCTCTAGTGGCTTTGTTATAGTCTTGCGACATTCTAAGGATTTTAGAATGTGTGCTCAATTTCTACCTCTCTAAGTCTGGAAACTTATTATGAAGTGTGAACATGATCACCTCATCATTGGTTCACATTCTGCATGTGATATCAACTGGACACTTGTACCTACATGGGAAATCCATTTATTACATAAGATTTATTTTAACCCAAAAACTTCAAAAAGGAAAGGACTCAAGAAAATCATGGGCATATAATTGAAAGTAGAATCCTAAAACTGGTCTAAGTGTCATGTCCCATGATCATGTCAAATTTTCTAAAGCCCTTTTTCTCAATATGTGCCTTCCTTTTTAGGTGATCTAACTCTTCAATTATTGAGGTCTGCACACAGGTGCTTACCAAAATAAGACTATGCCAAGTCAAACATGATGTGCTAAATAACATCAATAAAACCAATAGCCATCGAGATGAATTTAATTTTTAACCATTTTCAAACAAAAATGTTTAACCAATTAGCAAAATATGACTAAAAATCAAGGTTGACTAAGATAATTTCCTCCTAGAAAAACATGTTCGTAGAGATCTTGTTACATAAACTAAAACTGATTCCTATATCTGGGCTAGCATGGAACACTAAACCAAAAGTTGATGTTTGAAATGAATGAGGAACCATCCCTACTAGAACGCATTAAGTCAAATTATGAATCTTACCAGTCTCCTATTGTCAATATCCTAGTAGAAAGGTGAATTCAACTACCTTGAATCTTCTCTTCTCAGTGGAAGTTCTCTTTTGAACAACATATGACTCTAACTATGATGATTAGTTGGTTTCCATGAGATAGTACTTGTTTAGAACAATTTATTGTTTATCAAAATATTGTTGAACATATCATAATTCCCATGAGAGGATCCACTTCATGAACTTTTTCACGAGATGTTAAATTATGATGCTCTTTGCATGGTTGCATATGGTCATCAAGCAACTACTATTAACAATTCTTCTATTATATTTTCAAAACCAAGTCACATAACCTATATAGTTGGGTTTTGGCAAGTTGCAACTCTAAAACCAAGATAATAATCCACATCACACATGCTAAGGAAAATGATAGAGCACAAATGCTTATAACCCTTTTTATTTTGGAATTCCTCGGAGTATGGAATCATAAACCAAGAGCTAATACTTTAACAAGTGAAAGGGGTGCACGTTGCATGTTCCATGCTTCGTGAACTTGGTTGGGATTTGAAAGAGTATTTATGATCAAATTTCCAACACTCTTCCTAATCTGAAATATTTGCAAACCAATGTACTTTCCACATTGAGAAATAGAGTCAACTTTGAGTTACCTAATGAATGAGTTTACCAGAGGGAAGCAAGAAATGGAAGACTCTGAGTTTTCATGTAAAGAGACAAGCAAGATGTAGTATGATACTCTGGACAGTCTCATGGTGGTGAAGCCATGAACATGTGAAATTGATGTTCACTTTTGTTGGTTATGCACAAAGAACTTAGATAATCAATACTTTAAGTGTTCTCTTCTAATCAAATGTCAAGAAATTTGAAGGGAAAGCCATTCATTTCCGCGAGGTGAAATTATTCACTTGTAATCTCATGAATTTTTAATTTCAATCCTCCCTAAACTCTAAAGTATTCTATAGCGGATACTTTTTCATAGGCTCACGATCATACTCTTCTGGATTTTTGTTTCCCAACTGTCAATGCTAAGGTGAATGTTATTGAAGTCAGTGAATCTTCTATTTGAAGATTTTCAAGAGGATTTTGCACATGGTTCTCTCATGAAGATGAATGTAAACCATAATAAAACCAATATTCAAGGTAGACAGCAAAAAACAATGGCATGAATGAAAAATAAGAAAAATATTATACAAAAGAAACTAGAACTAGAATAAGCCATCCTAAATTGCAACAAAACCTAACAAGATTTGGTGGATTTTATTCAAGAAACGAAAAGAACCCCAAAATATATTCTACAGAGGTAGAAATGGAAGTAAAATCTATGTATTCTTATTCCTACTCTTCCCTATACTGGATGCATATGGACTATGTGAAAGCATAGTGCCAATGTACCCATTCAAGCAACTCCAAACTTGCAATCACACGTTCATAAGAAGTCAATAGTATAAATTGGAGTAATAGGAGATAAAAAAATAGGAAGGATTGAATCAAGTAAAATTCTATCCAACATGTGAAAGTTGGAAGAATTATTATTCCTTGGAAACATAGACATGCAAGATTCCTCCACCTAAGCTTCATTTCTATCATAACATTTACAATGACTATCATAGAATTGTTGGAGGGAATTCAAAAATGAGTGGCATACATGATGACACCCATGAACGATATTTTCCTGAAATGTACCTTGTGGGAGAGTCTTAGTATTGATGGTATAATTTATTCTAGAGGTCAAAGAAAGATAATGAAAACCTAACATAACCATCGATCGAAATCGAAGTGCTTGATTGTCTAGGCAAATCTTCACGGGCTCACATTTTACATAACCCATAGGCTGAGAGGAATAATGATAATGATGATGATGATGATGATTAATGTCCACTAAGACTAAATTGGTATATCATACTTTAAGAGGGTAAGGTATTACTTGCAATTCTTTAAAATTTTGTTTCTGTGCTCGAAAAACATTAAGAGAAGCTTTCCAAGATCACCATAGTTTTCTTGAGTTAAAAGGTTAGGAAGGCTGGTAGTGTGACAAATATTTTGAAATTGAGATCTGGTTTGGGTATAGGATGGAAAGTGTAAGAGAAAATGCTTTTCATCTTCAATCTTCTTAGTGTCACAAAGGTGACTCACTCTTTCATGGTGATAGATATATTTGAGTGGGCCTAATGGTTAAGAACATGTGTTTCCTCCTAAGAGATCACAAGTTCAAATCCAGAGCGGGGTAGGGTATGTATACCTCCATAGACTTTACTAGTCAAAATAGTTGGCGGAGGGGATTCCTTGTCCCACAAACAAAGGGGTCATAATAAAAATGTGATTCTTTTCATGGAAAAAAAAATTCTTCATATTTATGATTTAAATTTTTAAATTAAAAATAAAATCAATTTATTTTATTTAAAGATTTTAAATGAAAATAAATAATAAGTATTCAACTATAATACATTTACTATTCCAGGTTTGCACCTAGGGAAAACCCTAGCCACAGACTCGCGATTAATCTATCTTTCGATTGCTGGTTTTTTACCGATGTCCCTTTTTTTCCCTTGACGCATTTTGGGAGCGATGTAGAGTTATACGAGGTTTCTTTCTTCGTGTGTGTGGATATTCTGGTGATTGTGGATCTCACACTGTTTCAAATTCTGATTGTTCGATTCTCCTTTTCTCAGATTTGGTTTTCATTAGCCTCGGTTGTTTTCTCTGGTTCGTTTTCGTTTTTTGTTTCGACGATGGAGTTTTGTTGCGGCCTCCTTGGTCGCAACATTCCAGATCCAAGGCTTCTTTTCTCAGATCTATCCTCCTCCATGGATGGGGATTTATTTGTGTTTCTCTCTAGCATTTTCAATGGTTTGATCGGGGGTTGGTTGTCTCCTTTGATGCGGTTTTCCTATGCGACACTTAGATCTGCAACCTCCATTGCGGATTTCATCTTGCGATAGCCTGTCAAAGGTGTGGGTTATTCCTTGTGGCATCGCATCCATAGAACACTTATATTTGTGGTCATTTTGTTTTCTCCCCATCCATATTGGCTCTTATGTATACTGGTTGTTCAGGGTGTGATGCATGCTCAGAGTTTTACCCTTGCCATTTTTTCCATGGGTGTCAGTGTTGTGATCTTGCATTCTTGGTGGTTGGTGGCAAGGTTCTGTAACTCTTTTCTATTGGTGGCATGTGTGGTCGGTTCTGGAGCTCTTCTGCTCTTTTGTCAAGAATAATTTATCTTCTCCTACTTCCCTTTAAGCTATTGTGCGTTGAGGTCCTATTTTGAGGGCGTGCAATGTTGCTACTCTCATTGGAAGCTCCTTGAGTTCCTCTGTTGGGCGTGTTGTATTCTTTGGGATCATTGTTCGTTGAGGTCTCTTATGATGGTATAAAGTGTTGTTTGGGTTTGTGGCAACACGTTGTGGTTTTGTGGTGGGCATGCAGAACTTGTTGGGAGTGTTAGTGTTTTTTGGCTATGTTCTTGTACTTGGGTGCTGGGAGCTTCAAATCTCTTTCAACCTATCATTCTCTGGTTGGAATTGGGATGTATGCTGCTCATACCTGGTCCGTCTAGTTACTGGATTTTTCTCAGGGTTTTTATATTTCGGCTTTTTCATAGCAGGTTTGGTTTTTTGGCTTTCAGTTACATATCTGATCATGTGTGTATGATGCATTGTGCGTTTGGTTCCCAGTCGACTGCGACCATGAATCATTTGATGTTTTTTCTAGATACTATTTTTGATCCAGGTGGATATCGGTGGCCACCCACCTTTTTCGACTGGCTCAAAACAGTTTTCTGACAATTTTGGCAATTTACTATTTTTAGCAGGTTTTAACTTCTGGGGCCATTTTGAGGGCCTAATTGAAGGTTTTTTTAGATCGAGGTTCTCAATGATATTCAAAGGCATGATTGAGACCCAAAAATGAATCTCCTCGAAGATACCTTTCCAACGAGCTATCACACTCCTAAAACGGAGATCGTATGCAAAAGTTACGACCCCGGGAAGTTGATGTACTAACTTACCCAAACGGGGCCCACATGACTTTTGGCGC
>JZKD02S0447784.1:198979-221028 GCA_000966675.3 Picea glauca
GTGGTTTTGTTGTTCCAGAGAGGTTCAGAGCCTGCAAGTCTGCCTTCTACGAAGTCTTCTCTGTTACTTCCTGTAGATTTTCCAACTTGGCTTTTGTCTTACAGAGCTTCCTTTCCTTCTTTCCTGTGATCTGAGTCTCTGGATTCCTCTTTCTATTCTTATTCTTATCTTCTCTTAGCGTAGTAGCTTCGCGTTGTTGATGTGTTCTCAATGGGTTTGAATTTAATATCCCTTCTCTTATAATCCTGGGTGGATATACTTTTTTCTTGTATGTATAGGTCCTTCAAACCTTCTTGCATTCTTTCAACCTCGATAGTTAATTCTATGGTCTTTTGTTGCTTCGACTCAACTTCTCGTTCTTCCATCAATCGATCTATTTTTCTAGCTATGAGATCCCTTAGTTCTTGCTTTTTCTTTTCTGTAGCTTCTTCCTCTGCTTTCCTTCTAATCTGATCCTCCTTGATCCAAGTCTCTCCTAACAAAAGAGGAAAAGAGGTGTTGTTCTCAACAAACCTAATAAGTCCAAATTCTTCTTCTGTCGATGTTCCATGGATGATGATAGGTACATTAGTAACTCTTCCACGTAGGATTATCATCTTTCCTTTAAAAAACCCTATCCTTCCTAGTAAAGGTACCACAGTAGGCTTTCCTAAAATTTCCCAAGTGCTTTCTGTCATAATATTCACTTGTGTCTCCTCATCCAGGACATAGTCTATGCTGTCTCCTATTCTTGTATTTATGCATTGTTTTTCCTTCAATATCTTTGATAAACTGACATCTTTGTGATTATTTGTTTCTTCTTTTAACTGTACTAACATAGTCTAAGCTTTCTCTGATTCTTTCTCTTTATGATTCTCTAGTATGATCTTATTTTCTTGACTCATATTCATTTGTTCAAATTTAGCAATCATCCTTGGATAGTCTTCAACTTTATGACCAACTATTTTACAACATAGACAAATGGGACTTGCACTAGGGAATCCCTTAGCAAGATGTCTCAGTCTTCTGCAGTTATAGCATAAGGTCAATCATCTCTTCCTCTTGTAAGTTCCCCAACTTCTCCCGTACTGCGCACTAGGATCACATTGTTGGACCTACAATCTGCAAAAAATATTTCTAGGTTCCTGCATCCATTCATTAGTCAAAAATGATTTCTATGCATAGGAATAACATATCTTTCTCTAGTTCTATTAAATTTATTCAGATCAACTCTTTCTTCTAACTGTACCCTAGCTTTCAAGCTAGGACAAAATCTATCAAACATACCTAGATTCATGCTTCCAAAACAAAATCTTCCACTTATCTTACTCTATACAAGCATGTAGCTTTACCTATTTCAAGATCTTACCTCTTTTCCTTCAGATTGGGTCTCTTTCTTAACACAGAGTTTCACAAGTCAAGTAGAATACTGTGCACTACAACAACAAATCTACATATAGAGTTTCTCTTCAGTTCCCAGCAATCACAGTTTTAGGTCTCGTCAATGGAACCATTTGTTGGCACAGGATTAGACCCAGGTTTCAATGCTTCAACACTGCACCAACAAAACCCTAACTACTAGTCCTTTCGGCAACACCTGCGAAGCAGGCGAAGTCTCACTCGAGGTAGAGGCAGGGGGGTTACAGGACTCAAGTGTCTGTAACCAAGCTGGGACATGGATCTGTGATTATAACACTTCGCAAAGTACTTAGGAACAACACACATTAATTCATTATCTTTATTCACATCGCGAATCAAACCCTAAGTACAGATTGACGCAGTAACAATGACAAAATACACATCGCACTTAGCATCATAAATCAGATCTAACACATTCAACATATACAAAGCACTAAGAATTCATAGATCTATCTATCATTCATAATAATCAATGCACTAAACATATCTACAGCATAAATATCACAACACAAAGAAAACCATCAACACACAATATACATGGTTCACCCCAGTGTGGGGCTACGTTCACCAATTGCTTCTTCTTCTATTATTATGCTTCAATCTCTTACATTCATCTGCTCCTGTGCACTAAGCCACATATCCAAGATTCGCACTTGACAGGTGATCTACACACTAAGAACCATATCCACCTTCCCAAAATCAGGTCAAGGCACAAAGCCAACTCCTTTATTACACACAAAGTCTTACATACACAGTTTGTTGCACAAAGCAACTCAGAACTACTTGCCTCTTGCACTTAGATACTTACACCACTTTCTAGCACTAAGCTTCCACACTTTCTACATTACATTCCTTCCTATATATACTTTTACATACCTTACAAAAAGGCCTAATCGTAGGTAAACCCATGGGTTGACATCCAAAAACCCTATTGAACCCCTTGTTGGGTCCACAAAATAAGTGAGATCCCGCGATCTTAGCTTCGCCTGGGCGCTCCATCTTCGACCAACCTATCGAAGTCCAAAAGTGGTCAAACTTGACCAATGTTTCCTCAAAACTTGGTCGAGGGCCAACAAGCTTTAATGCCTCTTCCAGTACTTGCTAGTCCTTTAGCAATGATCAGGCCTACCACACCTGTAGCAAAATTTAAAGGATAAGCAAGAATTCTCACATCAACTAGGGGCTATGTGGAGAAGAACATTAAGAAAAGAATGGAATTAATTACAGAGGCTTGGGAGATGTCAAAGAGCATGGTCTCTTTTCGAATGAGGGCAAGGGCCTTCCATGAATATTTACAGGCAAATTTGAAAAATGAAGAAGATTTTTACCTCGATGCAGTTGTACCCTTTGATTTTATAGTTACCAATATGATAGAGTTGAGAAGAAGAGAGGAAGATCTCCCTTCTCTGAACCGGATAAAACAACTAAACACATGCTGGAAGGAAAAAGGTTAAGAACATAAATATTATTGTCCAAGCATGCAGCCAGGCCATAACTAGAAGAGAAGAATTATTCAAAAGGTTGACTAAGATAGACCTGGCCAGAAGCACCAATGACGTCCAAGAACCCAAATTGATTCTCAACTCGTTGTTCTTAACCAAGCAATCCTTTGACGAACAAGTTGAGATCTTTAAAGGGTTATCATTTGAAATTTTTTATGGAATTCTTGAGTATAGTGAAGATGATGTGGAAAACTGGCTAGTTGACTATTCAATGAAAAATCGATATATTGAAGAAGCTTTGCGGAATATTTCTATTGATCTAAGGGACTTGGAAGGCGAGCTCTTCAATATAAAAATCCAGCATGAAATCAACGTGGCATCAATGAGAAGCTACATCGAGGAGTGGTTTAAAAAGGCTGTCGACCAACTTACCGATGAAGGGAAAAGGATCGTTGAGACGGTTCCTGTAACCGTCGATGAAAGCCATAAAACGACAGTATAAAGCACATGACAAGGAGGATATACCATCATAGTAAGTTCATACTGATCACATCTCTCTATCTTTATCAAGTTCTTCATCCAATTACTCCACCTCTTTAAATAGAGAGGTTTAACCGAAGACTAATAATTTCATTTTTCTTCTTACCAGGTCTTGTTGCCTTCCGCTGCCCACTTTCTTCTTTCTACAAAACTTCATTCTTATACATATTTGCTTTATGGTCTGTGGGAGCCCCAATCCCAATCATTATGACAAACGCATTTTAATTTCAAAGAATATGTATTGAACTATATATTTTTTAAAAATTCCAAGAGAGTTATTTTGGGAACAATCTCGGTTGTGCTTTGTAACCCAATTTTTCTGAATATAAAGTATTTGAGGTTGATCTGTCATTATCTTCATTTGAGCTTCCCATGTATCACTCTGTCAAAGCTATCTTATGCATGCATATCATTTTCTTTTACTTTTTTATGTGATCAAAAATCTTTATCCCTACTATGATGGATGTGAGGAAATTTTGTTTATTTGCTTTAAATGTATAAATGTCTGTGTTTCCTGGTCCATTCTCAGGAACTTTCTTTAAAAAAAAAAAAAAAAAAAAAAAAAACATTTTTTGTTTTTCTTTTATATATATTTTTACTTTCCTTCGACGAACTTCTATAAAAGTCCCACATTTTAAAAATCTCGAACAGAGGAGTACCACCTCTATAAAACACAGGGGGATTTATATCCTCATGAGGATGTCGTTTCGGTCCTAACAGATTCAACACTTCTTAGAGACAACAAAGTATCAAAAGATATTTTAATTAGAGTGCAATTGTAAGAATTTTCAGAAGGGAGAGTTGGTTTTACTCTGGAATAACGCCAAGGAGAAGCCATCGTTGCATACAAATTTCGATGCACTCTATATTGAACCATACATCGTCGAGAAGATCCTGCGTTTTAATTCCTATATGCTCCATGACATGAACGGTAAAATATTAAGCATGCCTATCAACGGGAAACATTTGAAAGGTTTCTTCACCTAAAACTTTCTCATTCTCCTTGTACATAAATTTATTTTTCAGTTTGCATATTCTTACCTTTGACTCCATAGCCCAATGGACGRAAGCGCTTGGTCATGAAGATTTTGGATTCTTGACAACCCATTGGGGGTTATCATCCCACAGCTGGAGCCAGTTTTTGAGATCAACTCCCGCTTCCAAAATGTCCCTYCCCTTTTCTATTTTCCCAACTTCTTTTTCCCATTTCTTTTCCCTCTTCTATACCTACCCTCACTCCCATTTTCTTTTCTCCTTTCTCTTTTCCCTTTCTAGTTACTATACTTAGTCATTTTTCAAAAACAACAAGTTCGTGGGTTGGCGGACTCGTGGATCTTCATATCCATCCATACTCCCATATCATGAGTCTGATAGATCGTCGTGTTATTATGTACTTGACCATTTTTGTAATCGTTGGTTCACAGGTTCAAGCTTTCATATTCCAAGTTCCATGATATTCATTTTGCACCAAAAGATTTGTGATCTACATTATAACCATCAGAATTGTCGCGAGTACCGAGCTCCTAAGTATTTCATTTCTCTTGTATCCAAGTCCGACCGGCTTCTCTCGACGCTTATCTTGTTTTCTATCATTCGTAACAACAGTTTTGTGGGTTCCCAGGTTGGCGAGTTCACAAAAGTTCCCAAATCCTAATTTCTCTCGCTCATCCCCGCCACCTTCGTGCTTTTCCCAATATGCATTTAGTATGGTTTAATGCTAATAACTCATCATGTAGGTTCTGTAAAGATCGTCATTAATAAGCGAAGGGCTTGAGGAGATTTCTCATCAAACCGTATTAAACCACCATTTGTCGAGGATTATATTATTGTTATCTCTCTCAAGCGCTAATTTCAATTATAATCTAGTTAAATGAACACTCTCATCAACCTACGGAAGAATCATCTCAACAACAGTTATGCGGTGATACTTTGATTTTTTTTGGGCATGAAGACCAGAACTTCCAATGGTCCAATGCATATTATTACTATTCATCCCCTTCTGCTAAAAAATAAGTGATTTGGACATCCGAAATTGCTCATGCAGGGTGTGTCCTTGAGGTTTTCGACCGTAAGGAACTGGTTTCATGGTGCATTGAGAAATACATACCGATTCAGTGGATTATTCAACTTCAAGACCATTCCCCCATCTGTCTTTCACCACAAGTGTTTCGTAAGATGTTGAATATCCATGAGCCAACACTTACCTTTAAAGGAGAGGATTGCAGGGATTTCCTGAAAAGGCATGACAACGACATGGACCTCTTGCTTGAGTTCTTAGAGAATCCTGCGGTTGTCCTAGAGTACATTACTAGGATTCAGGTTGACTCGTTTAAAAACCCCTTTCATGAAATTGCTCGGTTATTTACCAAGTTGACAGGCCAAGAAAGCACTGCCACCATTTCCCGAATGATTCTTTATATTTTATATTTTACAATTAAGGAGAAAGCTATTTTCGATTGGGGAAAACTTATTTCCATTGAAATCTCCTCCCAATTGTCACAATACAAAAAGGACAAGAAATTCTTCATGGCTTCTTATTTGGTGTTTGTGATAGCGTATTTCTGTCAATTTCCAAAATTGTCTATTTGCAAGAGGGTGAACTGTGAACTTGATCCGGTTACCTTATGGTACCAAGCATTGTGGAGACACAAGGCTTCTTTACATTTTTATGAATTTTACAATGATTTTGTTTCAATTTTTAAAGGATTATTGTTTGGTAAAGATACCCCCACAATATCCGACCAGGAAAATAAATTCTTGGACAAAAAGGGGATGTTGGAGCAAATGGAAAATCACAATATCATTAGGATTTTTGGTTCCAAGGAAAATCCCTCCTTTTTTCCATGCCATGTATCTGATAAAAAAATTATTACGGAAGTAGCAAGGTAGTATAATTTATGGCTGCACTTTTTCCATCAGAAACGAAAAAAGCAATTCATACCCTTTCCTTGGAAAATATGAGACTTTATATTCAGGAATATAAACAAAATCGATGAATTTGCGAACCACTTCCACATTGTGAATCTAAAATATGTTGAAAAGATAATGGGGTTTGACCCTAACAGAATATCCGTGGAACATATGTTGGCAGTAGAATTCAATAATTCATTTATTCATACTATTCGGAGTGAAGAAGAAGATAATAACTTGGGTGCTCATGCTCACAATGTTGGTGACTTGGAAACAATACTTAGTACTAATGAGTTTTAAAAGAAAAAAAGAAAGGGTCCCAACGAGAAGAGCGCCCAGTCCCCAACGGTTACTCCTAAAACTACCACATCTCGGAGCAATGCTCCAGTGGCCCACCCAACCAGAAAACTTACCAACACTAGTTCCAGCAGCGGAGGAGAAAAGAATCCCCCTTCGGGAAAAATTGAGAGCTCGCACAAGCTTCCTCTGAGAAAGAAGAGGAAGAATGTTGTGCAAGAGGAAGAAGACCACCACATAGAAAATGACATCAACAAATTCTCCCTTGAAGACATGGAGCTTGAGGCATATATCGAGAAAACATTTCCCACAATGGATCAGCCAGGGAACACAACCCATCAAAATTCATCATTGGAAATCATTGAGAAGGAGACCTTCAATGAAGAAGAGTCATTTTCTTTTCAGAGCGTTGTCTTTGACAGGGAATCCAAGAAATTGATTATTGAAAAAGGTGATATGAAGAATAAGAAAGGAAAATCTCGTTCAGAGCTTGACCTAAGAGATATGCAACCTTCCCAGATTTCTAAAATTCATAGAGCAATCGGGGATGCTCTGGATGACTCCATTGGTGGTTTAGAAGCAGAAAACACGAAGTTGAAAGAAAGGATCAAGGAACTAGAAGACGCCTTAATGCCTCTTCCACTTCTTACCAATCATTTGAAAATAGTCAGGCCCACCACACCCGTTGCTAAATTGAAAGGATCTTCAATCCTACTTACATCATCCAGGAGCTATGTGGAAAGAAATATTAAGAAAAGAATGGCATTGATCACAAAGGCATGGGAAATTTCGAAAAACATTGTTTACTTTGGCTCGAGGGTGCATGCCTTCCACGAGTATTTGCAATCCGACCTTAAAAATGAATAAGGTTTTTACCTTAATGTTGTACTACCCTTTGGAATCAAAGTTTCGAACATGACAGAGCTAAGGAGAAGAGAGGAGAATTTTCCCTCCCCAAGTCGAATAAGACAGTTGAATGTGTGCTTGAAAGAAAAGATAAAAAAATTTGAATAATATTGTTCAAGCATGCAGCCAAGCTATGTCAAAGAGGGAAGAACTATTCAAGAGGCTCACAGAGATAGAATTAGCTAGGAGTATTAACGAAGTACAAGACCCCAAACTAATTCTCAACTCGATATTCCTAAGAAAGCAACAATTTGAAGAAGTTGAAAAGTTCTATGGTATACTTGAATATGATGAGGACGACGTAGGCAATTGGCTAGTGGACTACTCCATGAAGAATCGGGACATTTAGGAAGCATTAAATGACATTTCCCTTGATCGGAGAGACTTGAAGGGCGAGTTGTTCAACATCAAAATCCGACATGAGATAAATGTGGCACCATTGAAAAGTTATATTGAAGAATGGTTCAAGAAAGCTATCGACAAATTGACCAAATAGGGGCAAGAAACAGTTGAGATGGTTCCTGTAACCATTAATGAAGACAATAAAAGGAAATCAACAAGCAAGTAAAGACACGAGAGACCATCATAGTAAGTTCATGTTGATCACATCTTTCTTTCTTTATCAGTTCCTTTATCCAATTACTCCACTTCTTTGAATAGAAAGGTTTAACCGAAGTATGGTAACTCCTCTTTTCTTCTTTCCAAGTCTTGATGTTCTTTTACCGCCCACCATCCTCCTTCTACAAGCTTAATTCTTGTGTATATTTATTTTATGGTCCGCGGGAGCCCCAATCCCAGTATTTAAGACAAACACATTTTAAATTTCAAAGAATATGTAACATACTATATATTTTTTAGAAATTTCAAGAGAGTTATTTCGGGATCAGTTTCGGTTGTGCTTTGTAACTCCGAGTTTTTAGTATAAAGTATTTGAGATTGATCTATCATTCTTTATTTTGAGTTTCTCATTTGTCCACTCTGTTAAAGTTCTCTTATGCATGCAGATCATCTTCTTTTTATTTTTATGTGATCAGAAATTTTTAGTTTAAACTATGATGGATGTGAGGAAATTTTTCTTATTTGCTTTAAATGTGTGAATATGCGCAGTTTCTGGTCCTTTCTTAGAAACTTTCTTTAAAAGAAAAGAAAACATTTTCCTTTTATCTTTCTTGCAATCTTTATATTTCTTTGATTACCACGTTGAACTTCTACAAAGTCCCATATTAAAAGGATAATATGAAAACAATAATTTTATTATTATACTAAAATATTTAGATATGAAGTATGTTGAAGTTTTAAAAAATTACTACAATTTCAATTAATTGTGAATTAAAAAATTACTACAATTTCAATTAATTGTGAAAATATATTCTAATTATAACTGTTTATGAAAATCTACATATTCAAATAATATATTTTTTTCCATAGTTGTTTTTTTAATGAATATGTGAAAGTCGTACTTGATTTGCACTACAAGTTCAATATATGTTGATATGAAAAGCAACTTTTACAATTAATAAATATACAATTATAAAAATAATTCACTACATATATATATTAACAATGAAAATAAAACATAGTTCTAAAGTTTTTTTATTAGAAAAAATACATAATAATACAACTAATAAGGATGGAGAAATTTTTCAATAGTTGTTTTTGAATGAATATGTGAAAGTCGTACTTGATTTGCATTACAAGTTCAATATATGTTGATATGAAAAACAACTTTTACAATTAATAAATATAAAATTATAAAAATAGTTCACTATATATATTCACAATGAAAATAAAACAGAGTTTTAAAGTTTTTTTATTAGAAAAAATACATAGTAATACAACTAATAAGGATGGAGAAATTGGAAAAAATATATATACTGAAGTTTTGAGGAGCATTGTTGGAGTGAAATCTTATTTACTAAGTGATTATTGAAAAAAATTGTTCAAAGTGATTTAACATGATATATGATACACATATTTATACAAATGTTTAAATGTTAAAATAATTGGTATAAAATTGTTTAACCTTCTATAATGGTTTTGGGCGGTAGTTGCATCCCTTAGTTGTAGGCATATGCATAAAATGTCGAAATGTATGTACATGGAGATGAAACTTGGTGTGCAAGCCTTGGATCTAGGTGCACATGGTGTTGATGGGAGGTCACCAAGCACATTGACCCTTGAACTTGGTTGGTATTCTTATTGCATGGGGTGTCTAGGTGTTGGGGCACAGGGGTTAGCACATATAGAATGGGGAATTGAGGTGGTCCATGCTTGATCATCAATGTCTATACCAAGATCGACACCTTACCTATTATGAAAATTATTACAATGTAACAAGTATACCCTACAACAACAAAATATACATTGGTTGATTAGTTGTGATTCAATTATATATTTTGTCAAATTCAATTTTAAAACTTCTACCTAAACTCAATCACATGAATCATCATACTTATATAAACGAGATGGTTCATGAGAGATAAGCATGACATGACATGAGAACTAGCCAAAACCACCTTTTATCTCATCCAGATTGAATTGCTTGAGAGTTTGATCATTAAATAATATTACTTACATGATGGAACTTTACCTTCACTATGCACTTTGTATGAATATATGATTTATAGTTGATATGATTGTGGTAGCTTTATGATTTTCCTCTGTAATACCTTGTTTGTCCTTTTTTATCTATATTTTGGCAATCTCAATGTGCTTGCATGATTTGAATTCGATCTTTGACAAACCTTTGTAAAAATTTATTAGGTATATCCTTCTTCTTTTTTATTGTATTTTGTCTTTTTGGAAAAGTTGGAAGTGGAAGCAAACCATTGTAATGGTTGGGTTTCCAAAGGAAATCATTAAAACAATGAAGGTTGGAGTGAGGAGATCAACAAGAGTTGAAAAGAGAATTGGGAGAAAAATCTTGAGGGAGCAGAAATAAGAGCTTGAAAGAAAACATACTCGAAGTCAGTGGATGAATGAGTCAAGAAGCTTGTCCAGATTGAGCGAAGGTGTCCCTAAGCCATGGTATCTACAATTTGGGTCTACTAGTGAGTAACAATGCATGAGATTTTGAGCATGCATTTCTCACCCCCTTTGTAATGAATTCTCTAAGCATAATAAAATGGTTCGGGTTTCATGTCTTGGTTTAAATTCTTATGTGTTATTTGCAATGGATGTTTGGGTTATTTTCATGAATTACTGGACTGTGGTATGAAATCTACAAAAATCTCCATATTGTTGGTTGATTTCCTCTCACCCACAAATCATATCTCCTCCTTTGGGTTGCATTTTAGATTGTTGGCTAGTTTATTCTTTGCCCGCGGGTTGTACACAATGTTCTTTTCATTATTGGATGTTTTGGCTACTACTTTGGCGATTTTACAAACCCTTGGGCGTGTTATTCTCTGCCTGATCATTTTATACTATGCCTAGGAAAATTCAGAGACCCCTGTAATTTTTTTTTATGTCTTGGGAAAATTTAGAGACCCCTGGGTGTTTATTTCACTACCTGAGTGATTTTCCTTTCCCACAAGTCACCTGTTGGCACGGGGGCAGACCCAGGGTTCAATGCTACAATGGCGCACCAACTAAACCCTAACTACCAGCCCTTTCGGCAACACCTGCGAAGCAGATGAGGTCTCACCCGAGGTAGAGGCAACGGTGGTTGCAGGACTCAAGTGTCTGCAACCTTAGTTGGGACACAAATCTATGATTCCTTACTTAATATAGCACTCAACACTGTTGGATCTTTACTATGCAATCAATGACTATTTTACAGATACAACAGAGCTTCGCATCATTCACAATGACTAGATTGTTTGATCACTTATCATCTACAGAGTGTTCAGATCTAACAGGTCAAGCACTTATCATATACATATGAATCAAACCCAACATTCTACACTTCATAAGCACTAAGCATAAACATATATAACAGATCTATCTACTCATCTCAAAGCACTTAGCAAATAATCACATCAATGCATCAGAACAAGGCACAAAGCAGACAACACCTGATTTACGTGGTTCACCCCCACCCTAGGGCTACGTTCACCAACTCTTCTTCTTTATTATCGTCGGCCAATCGGTTACAAGCACAGAGCCGTAGAAACCCTTACTTCGCACAAGACAGAAGATCTGTGCAACTCGCTAGATCCTTCTTCCTTGCCTTTCAACACAAAGCCTTCTATACCTTCACACATGGACTTGCACTAAGCTCTGCAAGTCTATACGGAATGCACAAAACTCTTGATCACACAGATTCCCTCTTGGCACTTAGCCTATATCACATAGATATTGTCCTCTACTCGATGCCTAGATGTCTATTTATACATTTACAAAAGTGTTCCTAAGCGTGGGTGAACCCACGGGCCGACATCCCTTTCCCATTACATATTCCCAAAACCCAAAAAGGGACCCAAAAGTGGGCCGAGATTCTGCAATCTCCGCTTCGTTTGGCGCTCCATCTTCGACAGGCTGTCGAAGTCCCAAAAATGGTCAAATATGACCAAGTGCTCCCAAAACTTGGTTAGGGGCCAACATCAACCAAGGAATTTTGTAAATGATTCTTGTGCCTGGGAGAGTACCTTTCACTCCCATTTTACCCCCCCAAACAGTGGGACTCTTCTCTGTACATGTAGAGGCACCAAATTCGCTTTTGAACTCCCAACAATTCATTTTTTTTAAATGTAGACCACAAATCCATTTTTGCACATAGCCACATTGTGATTCACTTTTTATATTGTTTATAAGCATCCATATCGGTGAGATGGATGAGACATAGGCCTACCATTTATGGATCATTACAATGCAGAAAAAATACTTTTCTTTAGTTTCCATATGTATTATGTACAAAAGGTGAAAGTAAAATGCGATAGGGGAATGTCTATGTGGTTAGGGTTTCAAGTTTAGGCCTCGGGCTCCTATCTTCATGAAACAAATTCTATTTCTAGGTTGAGTCAAGAATAGGGTTCATGGACAAGGAAGAGGTGGACTAGTCAGAACATCCCCCCGAAGGTCATTATATTTGGGTCATGCTAAGGAAACTATACAGGGAAAGTGACTCTTCCCCTCCTCTCACCAAGAAGCATGAAGACAAATTGTTGGAGGAAGAAACACTAGTTTTCCTAGGATCCATTATCCGTGATCTTTCCAACCTCAAGGCTTCTCCATACGATGTGACAAGGAAATTACCTCCCAACCCATCGAGTTTGTTAGGTATTCAACACAACATGAGGGATTTGAAATGCTTACACGACTGTAGTTTTTCGGAGGATACTCTAATATATTCCTTGTTTGAAGACGAAGATCAATTGAATCATTATTCCTGCTAGGCTTCTTCCACCTCCCAAAACAATGATGCCATTGAATCTGACATGATTTCAGGTAATCGTGTGTTCCTATCCATGAGCTCATTTTATTCTATAGTTTATTACTTGAATGGTAGTTTCATTGGTATAATTATTTTGGGTGATATTATGGGTGGAATCCCTTCCAGGAAAGACATGGTTGCTAACCAGGACAAGATGGTATTGGGAGGCTTGGAAAATTCTAAGAATAATAGGAAACGTGTTAAGAGGAAGGAAGATGACATCAATTTAGAACTGGGAGAAGGATTAAAATTGCATCATATCCTAATGATGGAGGACTCGACCTTGGTGGGAAGCTTTGTAAATAAAAGAATGAACATAAAAACCCTGAAAGGTTGGACATCTAATATATTTGCAAAATTACTCGGGTATGAACCTCAAAGCATGATTTTATCTAAGGGATGGATTTTTTGGATCATGAGATGATGCCAATAAAATTCTTCAGTTGCAATTGAAATAGGGATCTCAAGCCATTCTTTTGAAAAATGGAAGGTAGATTTTGATGCAAAGACCGAGCATCTATATTTTGTTCCTATGTGGGTCAGACTTCTAAGTTTTCCTTTGATTCTTTGGTCAAACTATGTGTTTAAAGAAATAGGAAACGCCTTGGTATTTTTCTACAAAGTGGATAGCTCGTTTAAATTCATAGGATCTATAGAAATGTCCCGTATTTTGGTGGGCCTGGAATTCTCAAAAAGGTTAGCAGACTCCATTACAATATGGAAGGGGACCTCCATCTTCTGTCAGGCTCTTGACTATGAAGGGATTCCCTTCAAATGCAGTTGTTGTCACTCATATTGACATATGGAAAAGGAATGCTCCCACCCCCTTAGAAGAAATGTATGGGTCAAAAAAGAGATTCAAATAGAGGAGACCCATTCACTATCTCCATCACTTCAAACTCAAAAGGAGGAAACCCAAAAGACCATCAACCCCTCGGTTTCATCTTAGGCAAAAAAGCATCAAGAAAAGTTGGATGACTCTTGGGCTCTGGACAAGTGCAGTTACAAAGGCATGGGTAATCCTATCTCCTTCCCCTCCCCTATTCCCATTCTAAATTGAAGTGATATGTTTTTTGGTTATTGGAAATCAAACCCTCCTCCTTCAGGGGTAGCTAATGAAAAGGATTTTATGTCTAGTCTATTAGGGATAATTGACTCCCATCCCCCAACCCTTATCCCTCTCCATGAATTGAACCATGCCTCTAACAATTCCAAAACCCAAAATCCTCTTAAAACTTCCTCTAATCTCTCTGATGACCCAACTACTCAATCCGATTACTAGACCTGTGAATCTTCAAAATACAATCTCCACCCAAGATCCAGGGGGGACACATTCCCAGGTAGAGTTGAAGGGGTATCGGACTTGTTGAAGACATGGATTCAAAGCCTACTTAAAGAGGTAGGAAATATTTTCTTTCACTTGCTAAAAAACAAGAAAATTCAGAGGTGAGATCTATAAAACAATGATCTTTTAGGGGCTCTTAGAGAAAATTCCCTAGAATGGCCTTCCTCGTGATTGTTCTATCTTTGAACTACAGAGGATTGGCCAAATCCTCAAGAGAATTGACCATCAAGCGATTGGTGGACATTCATAATCCTTCAATCCTTTTCTTGCAAGAAATTACGTTGGAAGGTGACATCCCAATATAAGACTTATCCCCCCACTTGAAAGGATGATATTTTTCATTTATTGATGCCCAAGGAAGATTAGGAGGACTAATCAATGGTTGGAGAAAAGACTCTCTAGCTGTAACAAATTCTTGGGATTTTCCCTATGGATTAGGAACCTATCTATTATCAAGATACCTAGCAAAGGAGCTCAATTGCATTAACATTTATGGCCTTTGTGCGGATCAACAATGCTACTGGGAAGGCACTTTGTAAAACTGTGGTTCCACTCGATCTTAGTGCTAGTCGGGGGGACTTAAAATTCACTCTTGGTGCTTCGGAAGTCTAGGGCCTGAAAACCCATATGGATCCTCTTGCACAATTCTTCATCACCAAACTAGAGATTGTTGGGTTGTTGAACATCTAGCCTACAAAACTCTCTCCTACGTGGAGAAATATGAGAACTTGGGAGGCTCGGGTTGCAAATCACTTAGAGAATTTTCTAATTTCTAAATTGTTTCCAGATGAGAACCTCCAACTTCATTAGTGGGTCTCTTTTGGGGGTGTCTTGAACCACAATCCTATCATTATGGAACTAGATCCCCTTCAGAAGGATGAGTCCTTTCTAGAGAAAATAAAGGAATTTTGGAGACCATTCAATCCATCCTCCCTTGAATCTCCTCCTTTACAATTTCATCGGAACTTGGAGAGATAAAACAAGTTGCTATTACCTGGCACAAGAAAAGAGGAAGAAAGATGGAAAACTTCTCGAGGAAATTGAGGCTAAATTGGAAAGTTGCTACTAAGGAGAGGAGCATGGTTTTCTTACAAACACCCAAACAAATGAAATCAAGACCCTTGAGGAAAATAGGAGTAAACTATTGTTTGAAAAATAAAATGAATGAAGAATAAAGAGTCAAGCGATCTAGCTACAAGTAGGGGATGAAAACATAAAATTCTTCCACCATTTTGCAAACAGTTGGAAGATCATCAACATGATTTGGGGGATTGATAAAGCTTATGGGACTAGGGTATATTCGTTCACAAGTATGGAAATAGAATGGGTGCATTACTTTAGCATTATTTTTAAGTAAGAATATAGAACCACTATCAAAGCTATCCTCAAGGTACCTAGCTTCTTTCTAATTTTTGTAAACCTTAAGGAAAAAAAATTGATGGTGGAAATTTCCAAAGAATAACTTCTTGGCACCTTACAAAGCTTTCAAAATGATAAAATCCCAAGTCCAGATGGGTTTCCAATTGCATTTTTTATGGGATGCTATGATTTTATTAAGATTGAACTTCTGAAGGTGGTTGGATATTCATGATCCATAGGTCAAACTTTCATTGCTTTCAACACTACCTTCTTAGCACTAATCCCCAAGTTTGATAACCCTTCAAAATTTGWAAGCTTCAAGTGTGTCCCACTTTGCAACAATGTTTATAAATTCATCTCCAAACTAATTGTTCGTGGGAAAAAGGCATCCTCTCAAAACACATTTCTYYGAAGCAATTTGGATTTTTAAAAGGAAGGAAGATTCATGAAGCAGTAGGAGTAGCACAAGAAGGAATTCACTCCATTAAAATTGGGAATAAAAAATCTCTCACCCTAAAGGTAGCTYTCTCAAAACCATTTGACAAAGTGATTTGGTTRTATCTCGAACTTATCATCATTCACCTATGGTTCAACTATGCCTTTGTTGTTTGGGTTCTAAGTTGCATCAGCTAAGTCTCCTTCACCATCATAATCAATGGATCAAMTTCCCCATTCTTTAAAGTTTAAAGGGGAATAAGACAATGTTTCCCTCTATCTCCACTCCTCTTTTTTCTAGTAGTTGAGAGCCTTGGTAAAATTTTAAAGGCAACTTTTGTTAATAACATATTAAAAAAGTCTAGCCCCTCCTGTAACATAACCCACCTCCTTTTTGTGGATGACATTCTCATTTTATATGAAGGTTCAAGGGAAATGGTGGAAAATATTCAAGAGATCCTAGATCACTTCTCTAAAGATACAAGAATGAAAATTAACAGGGAAAAATATTTGATGATGGCTTGGGGACTCTCAGACATGGAAAGGCATGGCATTTCTCATATTTTCCCCTTTCAATTAGGAGACTATGAAGATGGGATTAAACACTTTGGATTTCATCTTAAAGCAAATCAATACAGGAAATTTTATTGGCTATGGCTTCTAGCAAAATTGGGAAGAAAAGTTAATACTTGGTGTAATAGATGGCTCTCTAGAGGAGGAAAATTGGTGTTGGTCAAGTTAGTGCTAGAAGCCATCTTGATATATTAGATATCACTAGCTTAGATCCCAAAATGAATTCTGGTGAAGATTAAAAAACTTTGCTTTCGATTCCTTTGGTTTGGGGAAGTTAGGAAGAAAAAACTGGTACTAGCCTCTTGGAAAAGGATAGCAATTCCAAAATCCCTTGGGGGATGGGGGTAAAAAACATATTCTTATTATCAAAATCTCTGACATCTAAAAATGTTTGGAGGATCATCCATGGAAAAAGGCTACGGGAACAAGCAACCAAGGAAAAATATCGCCCTCGGGAATCCATTATGCATTGGTTTCACATGCCCCAAAAGAAATTGAAAAATGCCTCAATCATTTGGAAAGCGATTATTTATGCTTTCCCTCTAATTGGGAATTGGATAATTTGGAAGATTGAAAATGAGGATAAAGTACTCATTGGAATAGACACATGGATTAGTTGTAAGGAAAACCACAAACTCCATACCCATCTCATTCACAAGCTTCATAGAAATTGCCTATACACATTAAAACAAGTAGCCCACCATAATCGAGCCATAGGGAAACATAGGTGGCTATCCTGGAGAGAAATCAGGCTAAGAGAGGATAATTTTGAACCATGGAACTCCTACATAAAACCCCTTCGAAGTTCATTTTTTACTCTCTCGAATCAAGAAGACCATCACATCTAGCCCCTAAACCCAACAAGAAACTACAAACCAAACATTGGATACAAAACACTAACTTAAGAGAATAGGGATGAGCCACAAATCTGGTGGGGGGGAAACTCCAATGTCTGGGAAAATAAAATAAATTATTGTGGCTTGTTTTAAACAATAAGGCTCTTACCTAGGATAAATTGCAAAAGAGAAGTTTTGAAGGTTCATGAAGATGTTGCCTTTGCAAGCAAGAAAATGAAACTAATTCTCATCTCATCATTTTATGTAATTTCACTTTAGAAGTTTGGAAAGAAGTGGATAGAATCACAAGGCTTTCCAATGCCTGGAAAGAAAATAACATTGATGGAGCTCTCAAATCCTAGCTCTCCAATCCATCAACATCCAACTATAAATGTCTTCCTCTCACTATTGCTTGGGGGATCTGGATAGCAAGGAACCAATCATTGTTTGAAGACAAAGAAATTGTTCCTCTAAAAAGTGGTCTACAAAGCATAATATCATATATCCTTTCCTGCAATACACTATGACATCCTTGCCCACAAGGACCCTGCCAAACCCTGTAAATAGGGACATGCCATGGGTGTTTTTTGATGGTGCATCTCAGCGAGACCCACCTCGAGGGGATGCGAGGAGAGTCATTCACTTATCAAGTGATCATTATGTCTCCTTCTCTTCTCAGTGGGCATAAGAAACGAAACCAACAATTATTGCGAGCTAATGGCTCTTAAGCTAACTCTGTGCTTGGCTTGGGAAAAGGGCATTTCCCACCTTCACATTTATGGTGATTGATGATGTTCATTCAATGGATGAAAGGGGATTTCAACATTCAAAATTTCACCTTACTTCAATTATTTCAAGAGATTAGAAATAGCTTATTAGATTTCTCTTACATCTCATTCGATCATGTCTACAAGAAAAATAATGTTGAAGCATATAGGTTATCAAAAACTGGATTGGCGATGGACAAAAAAGTATGCAAAATTGTAAAAAAAAACAAGCTCTCCCCATAAAATATCTTCATGGATCATGGTTATAAATGATGTATTGTAATTAATTCACTTGCATATATATGTATATTGAAGACTTCAGTTGCTTGCTTACTGATTAGATTAGATAAGGCTATAGAGTAATATTATAGAATAATGCTTATATTTTATTTTTGTAAATTTATGAATATGGGAAAGGACAAGGAACATGGTTTTCAAACTTTTTTTTATTGCAACTAGATTCAACTAGTTTTGTTCTCTTTTAAAGGAGTCTCAATGGACATCCTTTTGGGGGCATATAGCCAACTAATATGCCTTTGACATATATTGATATAATTTTGTTATTTTCATTAATAAAATCACAAGAATTAAACTTTAATAAATAAAATAACAATAACTTCACTTTACTGATTAAACAATCTTTTTGTTTGAACATTTATAAATAATATAAACATAATATTAATATAAAACGTAATCCCAACCTAAAAAACTTATAATAAAAGCCTTCAAATTATTATAAACCTCCCATGTTCTTGAAAGTTCTTAAAAGTTAAACATGATGGTAAGGCACGACCTTAAAAATATAGGACAATGGTGAGGGGCCACCTTATTTTCGTAGAAAAAGGACAATGGTGAGGGACCACCTTGTTTTCATAGGGACATAATACATGGAATGATTAAAGGGTAACTATGCAAGTGATGGAGAACTATGTTCCCCCATGAGTTTACATAAGCTTATGCAATCAAGACTTTCAAATAGCGACGTGACTTGAGAAGAATAAGCAATCAGGGACCAAAACCGAAATCCCATATGCATCCATCACAACTAAAGGGAACATAATCTACACATTAGCGGATTCTCATATTCTTACTCTAAGTATACAATTTGTTAAATACAATTGCTTCCCTACCATAAAGTTTTATGGAAATAATATTTGTTTATTAACTTTGAAGTTTTAATTGTTTATTAGCTTTAAATCCTTTTTCAATATTTATGTCATTTGTAAAAGTAGAATTTATATTTATAACATAAATATATTAAAAAAATTATATCTATTACTTAGTAATAAAGTAATGAGTTATTTTTACTGAATGGGGTGTTATCTCTAATGGATGAGATGACTCCCACATGGTGGGGAGAGGACATGATAAACAAACTTTAATATGAATGCAAGCTATAGGAATTGTGCAGGGCGAGTACATGGAGACTTCATTGCTTGCTCATGTCATATGGAGGGTGGTTATTGTCTCGATGGTCACAAATTTATGGCAGTGGTGGTTAGCATACCTGGTTAGTCCTTCACTCTAGTGGTTCAATTTGTTATTTTAGCGTGATTACAGTATGTGGTTTCTATTGGTCATTGGTTAGTAGTTGATTTGGTCTATTGGGTAAGAGACTTGGGCTTGTGGGCTTCACTATGGTAACTCCTTTACTCCTTTATATTTTACTCTATCAATGCTCTACCTATGGGTGGATGGCGTGGAACTCCATTTATTCACCGTCTTCCTTAGTTCTACTAAGTTATTTGGGAAGAGTTATTCTTTGAGGGTTGGGTGCATCTCCATTAGGGGGGTACTTCTTTGGTTAGCGCTTGGTGCTCTCTCGTTCCTTCTAAGCTTGAAGTGAGGTATGGAAAACAAGGGAACTAATAATTGTCCATATTTTGCTAAGCCTAGCACCAAAGGAAAAAATTAAACTTAATGTTAATGTTTCTAGCCTAGACAAACAACAAAAATATATGACCAAGGCATAGAAAGAAGCTTGCAAAGCAAATAATTTCTACCATTCTAAATTCAATCCTGAAACCAAGAAAGAAATAGATAATCTTAAAGTGATCATCAACCAGAAGCAAAATGCTATGACTAGAGAACAAATAGAAGAAGAGCTTACAGGGTGGGTGGAAAATCTTGGGTTCTCAGGAACCATGGACACTAAACTATTCAAAACTACATAGTTTCCCTAGGTTCTCAGAGCTTTGATAGCTTAAGCCATTGAGGATGGGGGCATACTATAGTAGCATATTTTGATTAAGATAAAACACTTGGAAATGAATTTTGAACTTTTGGATAATAAATTTGAAGTGTTGGGTAGGTATATATTTGGAGTAAGGTTCAAGAACTTAGCTAAGTAAGGAAAAGTTGGATTGGAAAGGGAGGAAATTGTAGGTCAGCTGGATGCAAAATGATCTTCCTCAAAACCAATTAAGGTTGACCAACAAATGGAACATGAAAACGATTACTAGCAACATGTGACTCAAATGGCCACTCCCCCGAGCCTATTTGGGCAACTCTACTCTGATCTATGTTCGATATTACAAACAAAATGTCTTTAAATGTTTTCAATCTACAACTAGTCTAGGTCATATTGATAGTTTTCAATCTAAAACTAGTCTAGCTTTAGAACATGCTTAAGATATATATTGAAAGTGAAAAATAGTTTGATGACATGTTTTGCAACACCCTGGGGCCTAGTTTCCTCAATGACAGACCACAAGGTGTTTAGATTGTAAATTTTGTACATCGTATTAATATAGAAACTAGTTTTGAAAAAAGATAATGAGTTGTTTAATAATAAAGTAATATTTAAAATTTATTAAACATAAACTCCCTCAGAGGTTTATGTCAAATTAATAAATAAGAGTTTATAACTTTCTCTGAATTAATCAAAAAGTATTTACACATACCAATATACTTTCCTTCATGTTTATTACTAAACCTATCAATCATGTGTGAAGGTTAGAGTATTTAAGTTGATTTATGTTAGGGATTTTTATGTTCTCGTTGCACCAAAACAACAACACATTCAAACTTTGATGTTGATCATGTAATTTTTTTTGTAGCTCATCCTTGTCAGTCGTCACACCTAACCCAACATGCACAACCATTGTTTGATCCTTATCACACCATTGAGCCATATTTAGAACTTGATCCACATGGCATCCACTCAACATACAAATTAGTGGGTGATTCGTAGACCAACTTGGAAACATCTCATTAGTCTATTATAATAACATATCGCAGCATAGGGGTTTGATGCACCCAACTAATTGGGTGATTGAAGTTGATTTGATCAATCTCAGTTCTACACCAATGGTCAAATTGGGCCGAGTCAAGGAACACCTTAACTTACCTAACTATAAGGATCGAGGGATAAATGATCCTTGTTCATTATGCTTCAAGCTAAGTGTTATGGGTCACATCTATTGATCTTTTTTAATAGACACTTTTTACCAACACATGTAAGTGACATTATCTTACATGAGATATTACACTGAAGTAAATATTTCTTACAACTAGTAGAAGATACCCTTTAGGCAAGATGTGACAACTAGGGTGAACTCCCCCATTACTTCCATTTGCCCCAACTATATACAATGACCCATTCACACAAATGAGATGATCTATAAAGGATGAACACGCCTTTAGGGAGATTTGAATCTTGGTGGGGTGTTAACAACACCTTCATTTTACCAACCAACCAAACCCTTGTTAACACTATTAATGCATTTTATCCTCACTTATATATATATGGCTAGCAAATGAGCTCCTTAATTTTTTTTTGTGACATTGAATTCACACAGACATTCACATCACAACACATATCATATTGTTTCCTACAATACTATTGCATTTTGACTTATATATATA